>JAQLOL010000026.1:13865840-13913322 GCA_029783665.1 Naso thynnoides | reverse complement strand
CCAATTTTAATAGATTTCCTCATCTGTGAACATTCCTTAGTCGGTCACTTAGATTTTCATCTGCAATGTTGACTATTTAACAATGAAATAAACAAATACCACACTCTAGTTCATCAAACTACATCTTTCATTTTCATTTTTCTGATAGAGAGAACTCTAGTGGAAGAAATTACATACAGTTCCTTTAATGTTTGTATGGTGAGAGAGTGATGAAAAGTGAAAACAAGCTAGAGACACTTTTAAGGGGAGAGAAAACAGAGCCAGATGACAGACAGATTACAGAGGAGATGTTTGATGGCATTTAATAAGTCTGACAACTGACATGCATCCTGGCAAAAGTGCAGATGCTTAAGTTCAAAACAGAGGAGGGGAGCAGCAGGGGCAGGTCAGAGATACAGAACACAGTGAGGTAAACACACGCATCTAAACACAGAGTGTATCTCAGCATGATTGTTCCCCGAGCCAAGCTATCCTGAGGTGATTCAAGCAGCTGAAGCCAGGAACTTCCCTTCACATATTTTTGGCTCGCTTTATGACAATCATATTCCTCCCCATCACTCATAAAATTCAATTTGTGATTAATGGCTTCAGTTGTGTGTGAGCAGAAAGATTATTTTTTTCTCTTTTCTTTACCCTGAGGCCTTGGGTGGGAGTCAATGAGGCGTTTTATGCGTTGCTGTGTCGTGGTCTACGTTACATGTTTGACGTGTCACGGTTTGTTAGAGACTAAAACGCCTGTTTTGGACCAGCTGTCCACCCACACTAGGAAGAATTGCAACGCTCCCTCTCTCTCACTCTCTCTCTCTCGTTCACACGCACACACACACACACACACACCTCCACTCTGCGACCTGAAAATGGGAGAATGGTGCGAAAGGTAAATAGAAAGCTTTTAAACTGTCTGCAGGACACACAAAGACAGGGGACTATGGAAGAACTACAGACTCCCTCGCACACACACACACACACACACACCTATACGCACACACTTACAGAGGAGACGTTACACTGACTTACATGCATTTCCAAG
Source organism: Naso thynnoides (assembly GCA_029783665.1). Taxonomy (NCBI): domain Eukaryota; kingdom Metazoa; phylum Chordata; class Actinopteri; order Acanthuriformes; family Acanthuridae; genus Naso; species Naso thynnoides. The sequence goes on along the minus strand of JAQLOL010000026.1, from coordinate 13,912,292 downwards.
AGACATACCATAATCTTAACCCTAACAACTGCATGACACAAGCCCATCTTAACCTTAAAAAATACATCCATAAAATGAACAATGGATTCAACTTTTTTACAGCCTTAGACTGTGCAACCAAAAGCTCTTTTAATACCTCAGTTGTTGCAAAACTGAAAAACCCAGCAATGAACCACGTTGTTAAACCAGATTAACTGTTTCGTCATGTAGATGCTGTTTTAATTTTGATTTGAACCCACAAAAAACAACCTGCCACATTCTCATAAGAGCTACAAATCTGTAGTCCATGACAAAAAAAATCAATCACAAATGCATTATTCACCCCTGTTTGAAAAAAATATGCTTAAAGAAGCGTTGCACAGTTTATACAAAGTGAAACCATAAAGAATCAAAAACTATTTTCTCATTAGACATTTCCCAGCATTGCCTTTTCACACATGAAGCACACAATAGGAGATCGTCCAGACACATTCTCACCCAATGGAAACAATTGAGGAGGAGGAGAAGGACTGTTGCTTGTTGCTTGTTGTTCTATGTTTTTGGATGTATCTGTAAAATCAGCAGGCAAGTACTGTACGACGCAACTACATACAGTGTAACAACATCCACATGCCCACCTGCTTTGAATTCTCTGGACAGTGACCAGCTGTATTGACACGTGGGTTCAATCGGACATTCAGTCGACTTTGTACGAGGAAGTCTGGTTCAACTGATTCAGACATTCGTGTTCACATATACAGCTCATCAGGGTAAAGTCTGGAAAAGTTCAGGGTAGCAGTGCATGTGTGAATATGTTTATATACTTATGACCTTTAAAAGATTTCTGTCTCCATTAGCCACAAGGCTTAAGAGGTGGACTAGTTCGAAGTGGGTTTTAGTCTTTTCATTTCATTTGAGGACAACAACAAAAGACCACATTTGCCAACGTTATCCTTTAAAGTCCCTATGAGGAACTTTAACTGGTAATGAAGAAGTCTAAATTTAATACTGATGCCTCACATCTTACCTGTGTCAGTAAATGAAACCATCGGTGAGGTGATTGGAGATTACTGTCGTGTCTCTTACAATGTCTTTTCCCAGTCTGCTCAGTCAGGAGAAATGCTACGAAACACTTTATGGCACACAGAGTGTCAGAGACAATTTGTTGTTTTCAAGCATGTTCAGTCTGCTCTCCAGTCAACACTAAATGAAAATTCCTTGGAGGGACTATAACCTAACTTTCTTTCTCTCCGCAGTGCACCATTTCAAAAGTGTAGAAAAGGGAGAACCAAATATTTTCTTGTCCCCGGTGTGGAGAGTACACAGAACATATCTTTTAAGGTCCTTTCAAAAAACCTCTTGGTAATATGATGCTATTTCTTCATTCCGTCATGCTGTCTGAGTTTTCTTTTCTTTAAATCCTTTTTGGTCTTTCACTGTTTGAGCACAATAAGACAAGACTGGACCAAAACAAACTGAAGCAAGGCATGCCTGTGTCTGCCTGGCGGGACGGACAGGGATGAGCAAATAAGGAAAGTTTGAAGAAAGAGAGTCTGCATTCTGCTTTTTTTTCCTCCCTCTGACCAGATGGCAGAAGTCCTGAGCGTTGTTTTTTTGTATTCACATCCTATTTGTGATACCAGTTTGATGTTTTACAGAGATCTGAACACTTCATCACAAGCCTTCACAACCAACACACCACAGATATTCAGAGGCGAGATTCCAACAGCGTGGAAGAGTCTCTGTTCCTCTCAGTGCTGGCAGTTTGAGTCCAGAAAGGATTTACATCTTGAAAGTTAGAGGAAAAAGACTAACCTCACAGCTGCCATGCAACCTTACCATGCAAGTATTTACAGCTAAGAGCAAGAATATTCAAAGGGATCCAGAACACGTTGTTTTGAATAAGTTTGTGCTTTCATGTTTGGTTTGCTTAGTAGATGGAACAAAGATCAGATGAGCTGGTCAGTTTCGCCCTGGGTTGCTTGGTTCTGTGTGACAGTCAAGCAAAAAGCTTGGTGGGAGCTGAAATAATGAGTCACTACAATTAGGTTTTGCGCAACGTGGCCTGCTTGATTGACACATTCTACAATCAAATCAAAGTGCTGACAGCTGGGACTGATTTCTCACAACTGTTGTGGTTTAGCGACAGAAAACAGAATGAATGGGGAGGCCAAATACAGTAAAACAGAGACAGAGCTGAACATAAGGGCAAAGAATGGAACTTTTTTTTTTTTGGACATCACATGAGATTATTATTTGGAGCTCGGGTGCTATTTGTTTTCTGTTGGATTGAATGTTGTCTCATGCAACTGGGAATGGTGACTGCACAATAAGAAATTGAACTGCACCACAGAGATGTTCAGATAGAGTCGAGTTGTTCTATAGCTGGCAGCAGCTACAGTTCGCCGAGCCATATTTCATTGTGGTGACAATTTTTTCATTAGTTTAACACGAGGCTGTGTTCACACATTCAGAAATAAGACGTAGAAGCTTTGGTGGAGCACCGCAAGGCAGCCTCAAACATGCATAAATTGATTTTTCTTTTTCTTTTTTTGGCTACATGGTGGCAACAAGCTGTAAACACAACATTTACTTATAATCTTTATTTGTTGAGAATGTTAGCAAACTGCTCGCTTACACATCAGCAGCCTTAGAGCAACATTAGCACTCATTTGGTCATATTTCTGGTCCTGACTGATGTAAGTTTAATACTCATTTTCCTTTTAGCTCCGTTTTTGTTCTCCACCAATGCTAAATGCTGCACCATGTTATGTCTGTCTGCTGTTTGGTGCTGAGTAGGTGGTGTATAGCAGGGTTATCCTAGCTTTTTCTCTCAAAACAGCCATCCGCTGTGGCCAATGTGAAAGCTGTTAGAATAAGTCAAAACAGTAAAGATGCAGACAACAAGAACCACAACAATGAGCTGGAACGTGCCAAAGTTGCATGTAAAGCTGAGGGGGATGCAGACACATTGACATGGTTACCTGATAATAAACATATACATAAAATATTGATTATAGCAGCTTAAAGGGTTCAAGTTGGTTGTGCAATGTACTGTTCACTCATGTGTTGAGATAAAAGTGTTGAAACCTGCAACCTGAAAACTCTCCAACAGGGTTACACATCACAAGTTTCATCATATACTATATTGATTCTTGAACCAAAAAAAAAAAAAACGCATTTGCTTATGTCAGAAAGTCTGCCACTGTGACTCAGACTCAGACTCTTGCAAACTAAAAGAAACTGCTGCCAATTTTAAAAAAGAAGGGCAAAGAAAGACAGTAATCCGACTGTGGCTGTAGAGACTGTAAACAGAGAAACATAATGAGTGTAAAGAATGGTGAGAAGGGGATCTGCGGTTAAACTCGTGACTGAGAACTCAAAAACATCGACCATGAACATATATTTTCCTAACCTGCATGGGACCCATCTTTGCTTCTCCCTCTCTGAGAATCTCGCTGGAGTTTCATTAAAGTACGCTTTTAAGTTAATGCAAGATCTTATCACGCATCTCTACTCTGCTCAGATCCTCTCTCTCCCTCTCTCGCTTCATTTGTTATCACTTCTGATCTTCTTCTTCCTTCCAGTGTGTTTCCCACTGCCCGGTTCAGTCCACCCTCACCCCCCACTCACACACACACCTTTTCCTTCCCCCTCCGTTGTTCTTGGTCTGATTTACTCAGTCTGCTTCAAGGCACTCATTATCTGCTTGAAGTTATGGAGTTCCTTAAAAGGTAGAAATAGAAGAAGGGCAAGAGGAGAGGGGTAATTCTTGAGGCCCGAGACGCTGAGACCTTCATCGTGCTCTCCTCCTCCTTCAATCCATCTTTTGTTTTGCCTTTCTCTCCTATCCCCCTGTCCACAGTTTGTGTTACACCGGTTTCCCTGTCTTTCTCTCCTTGCCTTGTTCATGTTCTCTCTCCCCAACTCATCCATCATGTGCTGTCGCCGGCAGTGGTGACGCTGTCGTGTAATTATCTCATATCTATGCGAATATGCTTGTCCTGTTCTTGTGCTGCCTTCATTTAATGCACGCTCAGGGCTCCTTTGACTCCATGCCACTGGCTTAAAAGGCTTCTTGTCATAATTCAAGCCAGAGAGAGACATTTGATTGGCCAATAGCCTCATGGCGCAGCGGGCTCTCTTTGATTTTGTACTACTCCCAGAGGTGGCTGTTGTTCTCAGACGCCAGAAGCTCCTTAAAAAAAAAAAAAAAAAGAATGTGCTAATCACTTTTAGGCACCTACTCGCCTCACAGGGTACAAATGCACCATAAGCAATTTGGAGGATACATTTTATTATTGCTCTTTCAGTACTCTGCAAACATACAGTTTCAATTTGAGGAGCCGCAGTGGGAGTCTAACCCCTAACCACAGCACCGTTGGTGCCATGCTCTGCCCATTGAGCTTCGGAGCGGGAGCGTGCAGAGAAACAAGGAGGGTAATCACGACCTACACTCAATACCCTGCAGGTACAAATGCCCCTCGAAAGTAAAACGCCAGCCACATTCAACCTGGACTGCATTTTCACATCTTCTTTCAATTCTGACCATAGTCTTATTTGGTTATAATAAATCTCTATCTTTCTTGCCAGCATGCCTGGCTCTGTGTTCCAAAAAACAGCCTCAAAGGCTCCCAGGTCGTGCTTGATCTGTAATAATGGACAATGCCAAAAGTTTCAAGTTTTAAAAAAATTGCATTTTCTTCACTTTTTTTGTGGCTAAATATAAACTATAATGCAGCTATTGTGATATTTGTTTTATTTCATAGGAGAATAAAAGTTCTTGGAGTTGGCTGGAGTTTCTCCTCGCAGCAGCTGTCTGACATCTCACAGCCAGGACTGCAAGGAGACACTTTATCAACTTATGTGCTTCACTACTGACTGAAGCACAAACTACCAACATTAATAAAATCTGATATTTCACCTTTTCCACAGTGCATGGTTGCGTACCATCAGCATTGGCACCATCTGTCCTCTTACATCTTTTAACAAACCAAGTTTGCATTTTCTCTCGGAAAGTGGAGGCTGCACAGAAAGGCTGATTAATTAACTACCACTGTGCTAGCTTCTTTGTTAGCTTGATTCTCACAACACATTGCGGTGCTTTTCTCTTATTGTTTTGTGCATTTGTCAAGCTCCTGCACAGTTTATCTTTTGTTTGTCTCGTATGTTACTTTAAATACAACACAGCAACACTGACAGGCATACAGAGTGATCCACATGCACCTACCCACTTTGGAATTATACCAAATAAATTGACTAACTGTGCTACTTTTGTAGTTTGTAGCAGTCTTTTAGCAGGTAAAACCAGGTACACTGTATAATCAGTTAAATGGACTATATTAGTGTTAATATTTGGTTTAAACACCAGAGGTGATGGCTTTGCAGCCATGATTCAGATGGTTTGTGGAATCATGTATAGTTTTTTTTACGTGTTCCTCATCAACATTAACACAGCAACAAAGTCGGCTTTTACTGCCTTTGTGGCTGCTAGAGAGAATTGATATATAGCACCAATACAAAGAGACCATACCAATAAAACTACCTGTAGGCTGACTTTGTGAAGAAGAAGAAAATGTAGCTTTAAGTGTATTAAAAATAAAATGAGATTTAGTTTGTTTCACTTCAAAACAACACACAACAACAACAACAACAAAACATTCAAAGTCATTTGTACCTCATACAGTTTTAATCATACTTTGGCAATTATTGCCTTAATAAATGGTACAATGTACAGGCGTGAATTAGCATGTTGAAAGCACCTACTGTTGGGGATGCTTTTGTGGTCAATTTTTGGTAAATCCACTAATCTTACAGGATTGAGGCACCGCACCCACATGCAGAAGATCGACAAAGCTCTGCAGCAAAGCAGCCAGTCATATTGGGCAGAGTAGACATAAAAATTAATGGGAAAATGTGTTCTAAGTTGGACAAGGCAATAGATATATGGCTGTGGGACAGAGAAGAATCAAACATGCCTCCAAGTTACTGAAAGAAACAAGAGGCTGGAACCATGCAGATGTGTCAAAAAGATGTATTCATGCTTTGTTTTTGTGTTGAAGAGAGTGCTGGTTTGCATTAAGGAGGAAGCTGCTGCTCCAAATCATAGTAGGGGGTAAATAGGCCCACTGAAAACTGTTCTTTCAGCCCACAATACTGTTTCCAAAATGTTTGCCCAGGAGTTACATAGGTTAAATAGACTTCTCTTGTAAAAAAGTAGTACCATGCTGTTTTTATAGGTCTCTGTTGCCCTCCTGTGGTGAAGAGTGAGTGTTACCATTAGCGGTTCATGAAGTCTCAGGAGCTGTGATTGTGTTTGACCACCTGAATGTAGTTTTGAGCTGAGAAGAATGATGTGTGATGTCCTTCTGCTAATAGAATCACAGGATTAGATATGTTTTATATTTCAGGTACCGTGAGACTCACCCACTCCCCTGCCAACCCACAAACCCTCCCCACATTAATGAAAATTAAGACCACATTGAGTTCGAGAGTGTGTGTGTGCATTCACTGATTGCTGCCTGGACCTTATTTAAGTAGAAACAGATTGAAGAATGATAATTAGCTCTAATAAGATGGAATTTCCCTAACTATGTCAAACAGCAGCCGCATCACAGGGCTGCTTTTGAAGGGTCTTAAGCTCAATTGGAACCACACACACTAACACACACACCAAGCAATAAAAGGTCAATGACAACTCATTTATGCTGATATGTTCAAAAAAAGTTTAAAATTTTGAAAAAAAAGGTGTGTGCAACACATTTTAAGCATGCTTATTGTTTATTAACGTCAGTTGTTCAACATTTGCATTGTTTTATGACACAATCAATACCATGCTAATGCTAATTAGCCAGTAGCTGCCTAGCTTAACATAAAAACTCAGCTTTTTGTACAAATTAAACTAAGACAGGGCTACAACCTTCTGACAGAGCCAGGCTAGCTGTTCTCAGTCCTTATGCTAAGCTAAGTTAAATTTCTTTCAGTAGCCTCATATTTAGAGAAATTTCTCAATATTTATTTGAAAATGTGTGTATTCTACTGAGATGTGACAATTGATACTGTCTGTATAGTGAATATAAAGCAGTTAGCAGCTGTTAGCTTAGTTCGGCAGACTGAAAACAAGTGGACACAGTTAGCTTTGCTCTGCTCAAAGTACTGGCACCTCTAAAGCTCACTACGTAACATGCTATAGGCCCATCTCATTTGCACAGATACTGGCATTGAAATGATAAAGACCTACAGTACTTTATGGGGGAGTTGGGCTATATGTACCTTGCTTGTTTCTAGGCTGGGACAGAGAGTTTGCAAAGTTACTGCTCAATCAAGCCTTCATAGCATAACAACTTATAAAATAGGAAACTGCCCTTTTACTCTTTGGTTTATAGCATAGTCGTTTGTGACCTACAGAGACAGACAGAGTCAGGTTAGCTGTTTCCTTTTCTTTCAAGTCCTTATGCTAGGCTAAGCTACCTGTCCAAACAGGTTCATTTAGTCTCATTAATTTGACTAATTTTAAGGTTTTTCTTACAGGCATACTTGTATTAATTTACTCGTAGGCCTTGTTTAACATGTTTCGACTGCCATTTCTGCAGTCTTCCTAAGAAGGGTCACGGGGTGTTGCTGTGACCTGTCCTGTCAGCTGATTCAAAGAGGTTTGGTCGTCCAATGACCGCGTCCCCTGTTGTCTGACAGTTTTTGGAGGACTGCATCCCAGGTGTGAGGCAACATGTATGACCCTTTATCCTGGTTTACCATCCTCTGGGCCCGCTTTCAGATCACTACTGCCTCCATGATCCAATGGTGGTATCTGCTTTTCCCCTGTCAAATGACCTTGATGTTCTCCCAAGCCACAATTTGGTTCTCTCTCTTACAGTTAGCTGAGATGGCTGATTTCACCTCAGGTAGGACGCCCACACCTCTATAAATCAGCTGACAGGATAGGTCACAGCAACACCACGTGACCCCTCTGAGGAAGACTGCAGAAGTGGAAGTCGAAACATGTCAAGGTATGAGTAAATTAATACAAGTCTGCTTATAAGAAAAACCTTAAAATAAGCTACTTGTCCACTTGTCTGACATTTAATAGACTCAGATACATGTGATATTGATTCTATATAAGCAAGAATGTGAATTATATCCCAATAATATGGAACTACTCCTTTAAATATTAACTTCTCATTCCTAGTGGACAGTCTTGTTCCTCTTACAAAAATGGCAGCTTTCCTCTCTGATTTGGAGATCTGACTCTTAACACATCTGAGAAACATTGGCCTTTACTGCTGAAAAGAAGCTGCAGAGAGGTTTGAAAACCATGTCACGTCGCCATCAAATGCAATCCTTCAACTTTTCCAGAAGGACAATGTTGACGCCTGTCAGTCTGGAAATCCTTCCAAAGTCATTCCAAAAGCTCCAGGTATTTACTGAATCCCACTCAACTACATACAATTGGAGAAACTTGGGACAGTAGTGAATCTTCCAAAAAGTTATTGTCCTGCCAAAATCTCAAGATGACAGAGAAAAATGAGCTTCATGGAAGGGAGTCAAGACAGAAACTGTTGCTTGCAGGGAACAAAAACAAATACTTCTCTGAAGTTTTCCAAGAAGCACCCAGGTGATCCACGAGTGAAAACTTTTTGGCAAACACACATACAGTAGGCGTCGTAATGAAATCCCTGCTGTTTATGTCAGAAAGACAAATGGTGCATTCATATTGAGATGTATTCATAGTCAAACATAGTATACATATTGTTGTTGCTTTTGCTGCGTTGTCAGCGCATCTGGATTCATCAGGCTGGCTTTGATTAAGCTCCTCTGTCCATAAAGCCAATCAGAAAGTCTGCAAATGTCCTTATCAAAGCCAGACATTTTGGAATCTGGATACTTGATTAGCTCAGTTATTTTTGTGCTGTGTTGCAGGGCTGATGTTTTTCATACAAGCAATTAGAAAAGTAAAATTATTTACAGTCTCTTGGAAAACTAGAAGTAAACTACCACAGCTCCTGGGGAAATTGGTGTTTTTTACAGCAGAATTTTTATACAGGTAATAACATTAACAATGGCTCTGTTTCATTTAAGTGCTAAGTAATTCATGATAGAGCGACAATGAGCCAGCTTGCACAATAGACCCTTTTTTCACAGTTTGGTTATTACCTCCAAGTAAGTCGTAATCTAATGCTACAGAAAAAGAATGTTGCCATATTGTCACACAGTATTGCAAGATATCATATGAATGCTGAGCAATTATAGTATGAGAATAAGATATGATGTGCATTATTCTATGCAGTCAGTTTCCATGAGACTTAACTCACATCCCAGCTTTCAGAGTCATACTGGAAAGTTTAAACTGTTTCTGTTACGCTGTTAGAGTTAAGTAAACCAAAGCTGCACATATGTTGTAAGAAATATTTGCCTGATATCAGACAGAACTGTCAAATCTGTTTCCATCTTCTGAAGAATCATTAACTGAACTCTTTGGAGTGGGTGGATTGGATTCAAAGAACTAAATCCAGGCAATAGAAATACTGGCTCATTTCCTCTTCCTCCTCCTTCTGCTCTCACTCTTCCTCTCTGTTCTCCATGCTGCTCTCCAGGACATTAGAGGTCACCTGAATCCTCTTTTATGCTCTGATAGGTGATTGACGTGAATGCCAATTGTGTTGGAACAGGTGAGAAGAAAATAAGACCAACTGCTAATTACTTGTAATTTTGAAGGCCAGAGCTTTCCGGATGAAAGTGTGCTACATAATGATGTGATTTGTCCTAAGACTTTTGCAAAAGTACGATTTTGAATTTCTATGCGAGTGAACAAATTTTAAATGTGCTTAGAGTTTAGCAGTCTGTTCTTTGTTGTTGTTAACTGATTCTTGTTGTTGATACATGAGTTTTAATAGCTGTTTGCTTATTTCCCTTTTTTGTTTACTTGTAAACAATGGAGCAAAACTGTACAACGAAATACAATGTAAAAAGGCCTTAAACCACAGTTGTTATTTAAATCATATGTTTGTTTGTTTTCATTTATTTCATCACTGCAAGAGAATAGCTGCATTTTGTTTTTCCATTACTTAAATAGAGAGGATTGGCATGAAACCCGGCGCACACATCATGCAGTGTCCACATATCCTCCTCAGTGATTGTTTCCCAACTCACAGTCAGTTACCTGCCTGTCCAGCAGGTGGGGCTCCTGATCAGGAATCCAAAATTAGCATCAGTCGCAACTTTTCTTTCCTGAGTACAATGAAACCAAAGAGGTTTCTGACTAAACAGATTTAAAAAACTTGTCATTTTCACTTTAAAAAGTCAATACAGGTGTCAGTCCTTGTTATTCAGGAATTTTAACTTTAATATCCTGAGAGTTACAAAACAAGCTTAAATGTAATAGTATGTCAATGGGGTCTTCAATAATTAAATAGCCCATAGATGTTTAAAAAATACTTAAATCATGTTCTCATATCACAAACCTACCAAGTGGTAGTGTGATGAAATTCATTTTGGCACTTTAAGCCCAAAGGGAACTATACAACAACAGTACAATATCATGTAATTCAATACTACACACTGCAGTATGGCCTTGGAAACAACTGAACAATTGAATCAACAATCTCTCCAACCATCAAAAACACAGACTTAGTATCTCTAACATCCATGTGTTTCTGATAGGCAGTTTTGAATCCTAAATTTTGGGTTAACTGCTCCATCTTTGGAGTCAGTGGAGTGTGACAAACCAACTTTGGGTGAAAGCCCAGAGGCCTGTGTGAGCCTGGAAATGGCAACCACCGCTGCTGAGTGTGTCAGACTGAGAGTTCTGCAAGTTAAGCACACAGGCTGCTTCCATAAGAAGCACATTAGAAGTCTTTTACGTCTTTATTTCAAGAGAAAATGTTGCATTTGTTGAGAAAGTCTGATGCTGCAGATGCTTTGGAACAAACAGAAAGCATCGAGTTGTAACGCATTAGTTGCACTTGCAGACATGATCTAGAAACTGCATGGAACATTTTGCAAAATTGTGAAAAATACTGTGCTTAGAAAACCACATTTTCTTATAACATTTCTTATAACATGTAGAAGTCTTTTTTATTTTTCACTGATGCACACTGAGCCACTAAGATATCTTGTTGTTATCTTTGATTTTCAGACCTGGTGGAGCTGTTTGTTTCCTTCCCAACAAAAACTAGACATTGAGAATTTTATACAGGCATTGATTAATGGTGGGCTGTTGTGGTACAGTACCATGGAGGTGTTTCTGTGCTGTCTCTACTTTATATATAATCATACTGTTACATGTAATTCTATCAGGCTTTCTTGCTGTTAGGTAAGTTCAGTCACACATTCTAAACCTGAGTATAAACTGACTTGACTTTTACTTGTTGTCAAGGACATTGGAGTTTGCAGGTGGGGTGAAAGGTGATATTTCCAGGCTCCCCCAGCTGGAGATGGCTCACCCAAATTCCAACAGGATTATTTTATTAAGAAAATTGGGGCCCAGAGTTTCTAGATTTGCTCCTGCAGCTGGAATAAATGCTAAATGACCGAGTGGAAAGCCGTGACTGTCAGGCACCAACTATGGCAAATTGCTACATGCTTGAAATGGAAAACTGGGCACTTCTCTGTAGTGCCCAGCAGGGCGCAGATTTGTGGTGTGACCACTGTGAATAAGCAGGACTATTGCATTTGTATGGAAACTGGAATTAAGTGGGAATTAAAGGAGCTCAGCTAGTAATAAAAATGGAAGCTGAATGTTTTGTTCATACAGAAAAGTTAAGTTGGAACAAGCTGATGATTCACACTATGTTCAAAATGACTTCTCTGCTTGTTGCTTTTCTTTGAAGAGCATCACTTTCAGTCTAAGGCATCCTGGACTTTATTACCAGTGCCCTCAATTGTTTGTGTCTTTAGTTAGTTGGACCAATGTGTTTGAAATCGGAGCTGGTATCTTGAAGGCCAGAGACTCTGTAACATTGTAATAAATATTTGAATCTCCCTGCAACGCAAGGGCAATGCTTAAAAAGTCACCGTGTGGATTTTAAACATGGTGGTAGATTATTATCCAAGTAAAGTCACCTGTTTTCAAGGTTAGCAGCCACTTATAAACAACAAGCTTCTGACCTGCATAGGTTAAAAAAACAACAAAAACAAATGAAAAATAGGTGTATATACACATGTTTTAAAAAAATTAATAACAACATACATTATCTATATATAAGCCATGTGTTCTGTATGTTTTAAACAAATACAGATATTGGGAAGGAATAACACTGAATGGTAAAATTAAGGCAATTAATGGGTGTCTAAATTATAATGCTGTTTAAATTTACTAAACGTAAATTCTCATGAGAGAACTTTGGCAAAGCGCAAATTAAACTGACCTAAAAACACTCCATACGTTGAGTGGCCCTGAATCGCCATTCACAATCACAAAATGAAAACACAACTACAAAAAGTAGAACACGACAACAAATCTCAAAACGCAATCACAAAAAAACAAAAACACGACAGCAAATATAAAACACAACTGCGAAAGTAAAAAAACACAACCACAAAAACAAAAAATATGACTGCAAAAAGATAAAAACACAACAAAATTTGTGAATTTTGAGTGATTTGTTGTTGTGTTTTACTTTTTGCAGTTTTGTTTTCATTTTGTGATTGTGATTGGTACTTCAGGGGCCACTGTATTACACACATGTACACATCTACTTACAGTTGGCCTATGTATAAAGAATTTTGTATTTATAGGCTACAGTACATGCATTCTGTGTTTTCAACTTTTGAATATCTAAATTATAAAATATATAGGCTAATTTATGAGTTTGTAAGTGGTTGTTGACTTGGCATTTAAACAGTCAGTGACAAAGACCTTGCTATTTAATAATGATGTGAAACATTACATGGCTTCACTTTTTGATGAACAATTTTAGTACCTTGTCAGTACTGTAGGTGATTTGAGCCCCAGCAGCAGGCTCCCTGACATTTTCATCGGGTGAATGGACTGAGTTTGTCCTGTGGAGTGGCAGGCAGCAGGGTGGTGACTAGAAAGTCACAGAAAAGAGGGAGGGCATTAGTAAAATTAGGAGCAAAATAGGAGGAGGTCTGTAATGAAACCGGAGAGAGAAAGAGAGAAAAGAAGCGTGGAGTCTCTGGAAAGACTAGCAAGAAACCCCCACAAGTAGGGAAGGAAGCAGAGAGAGGACAAGGTTTGATTTCGACTTGTATTGCCGCCAGTGACCAAAGAAAACAAAGTAGCCTATCTGCGAAATTTTTTAATCCTCTTTTTTCACTCAGTAAACAAAACAAAGAAACATTTCAAGCACTTTTTCTTTTCTGAGAAGACATACAACTCAAGTAAGTAAATGAGTTTTTCCATTGATTTTTTACTCTTCTTCTACTGTGAGTTACTAAGTGTCGTACAACTTTAGTAACGTAATGTGGCGGCATGACACGGCAGCAGGAATAACCGGCTGAAGATACTCACACGTGGCATCAAGCTGAGACTTGACAACTTTAGCCTTAGAAACCAGCCCGAGTCTGAACAGCGTCTGTTTAAAACCCGCGAAAATGTGAATGCCTATTGGGGAAAAGTCACAACATCTGGGCGTTCACCGAACCGGGAACTCTCAAAAGAAACCACAAAATTAGCGCGGAAGTGACCATTCAAGTATCTGCTCCGGGGACTGCTCATGCCTTTGTGTTCAGCAATTAATTCGTCATAAATTCTGTAATGATGCTTATTTGTAACCACATGACCCCTGCAATTAGTTGGAATAAACTCCCATTTAAATGTTTGGCTATTACCGTTTTATTCAGAAGCGTTGGTCGCAGACACGTTGCTTTAGGAAGACACAAAGTAGCCTTTGTTGCCTTCATGGACTCCTCTTAAAGTCAGTTTGAATAGATAGGCCTATCATACTCATAAAATAGGCTTAGTATAATTTAGGACTGGGTTTTGTCAAAACCTCACCGTTCAATTCAGTTTAGATTCTTTGGTCAAAATGCGATATTGTTATCGATACGATACTGATCCGATGTGCTTCGATACTGATTTTCAACAAAAACTGTAGATGACAAAAAACACCCAGATAATTCATTATTTAATCCATCAGAGTACCTTCTGACATTTGTTAATAATGTGTGCATTATTTATATTTGTTTAGAACAAACTGACCAAAATGTATTTTACCCTTTAAGTGTTCTTCAAACAAGACATTGTTTGTTGAAGTGGGGCCTCCACACAACATGAATCACACAACAGTGGCACCCACAATGTCTCCACAGGAGTGGGGCTTCATTATGATGGAAATAGGCCTAATTGATATCAGGATTTTCTGAATCGATATTGAATTTGGAGGACACACGTTATAATGCATTGATGGATTGATTTCTTTACCCCAGTCCCAGTGAAGATACTCGTGAGAAGTGAAAATCACAAAAGGTAAAACTTTCAGGCTACTCTGCTGTGATTGTCGTTACAGCTGTTTAGGCCTTTGTTATCTATTAAATTAGACCTAGTAGAATCCTTATTAGGCCACATTTTCTCATAGCTTTAGATGACTTTTTAAAAACAGGCCTGCTTATTTTCCTGACCATCAGTCCAAAGCCTAAACATGGCGTGTCTTTGATTCACAGTTCTTTAAAACACAGAAAATCACTGATTTTCTCACATCCTTAAGAAGTAGGACCCACCATAGGTTTCATGTGCTCTTTGGCTCCTTCACGGTGTCACATGAGGCCAAGTTATGGTGTTGGTAAACTCACAATTCCGACATTTCGGACAGCACATGAACGCGGCAGCGGGCCTTTTCCTTTACAGCGGCCCGCCTGCAGTGCCGGTAACCGGACCCCGGGCTGAGGTCATGCCCGCGGAGAGACAGCTGCTGGCCGGCCGGGCAGCCTCGGGGGTTGCGTTTTTTGGACTCCTCGGGGAACAGAGGCTCCTAGAGCGCGTGGTTTATTTTCTTGAAAACTTGTGAGGATAAAGAGTTTGCCCTGCGGTCCTTTATGTCCAGCCGGGGTTGATAAACACGGCTGGTCAAGGTCAGAAACAACCCCGCGGGGAAAAAAGAGCAGGGTTGTATGGGAGCAGCAACAGAAAGACTTGAAAGAAAGCAGGACACGTGACGAACTAAATACGTTAACATCATTTATTCTGATACAGAAGCAATAGAAACGTTTCATTTTATCAGGATAATTATTAAAATATCTAATCGGCCTGTCGCCCTGTCTTCTATAATTACCAAAACTGGCGATAATAGTGGAGTGTAAGCAATGGCAATATTGCATCATTCAGGTATTTCAGGAAACAGTTTCCTTATATAGTGTTCCTCTTGGTGCACACTTCACCTGCTCTCCCTTCACACACACTCAAACAGACACACACACACACACGCCCACACACACGCATACACACATTGCATTTCTATCCTTATGAGGACGCTTATTGACATAATGCATTATTCCCTGCCCCTTACCCTCAGCTTAAGCGTCTAAACAGTGCATTTAATCTGTGCCCTCACTTTCCACTGCATTGTTCTGGTTCTCACTATGTAGTTAGTACAAGATCACATTCACATACTTCACAATGTTATGACAAGGGGTCACACATGCCTGCCAACCCCAAACAGACATTTCCATTTCATGTTTTTGCTTGTTTGCAAGTCTCTGTTGTGTGTTGACTTTCCCGCGTCAATGCACCAGGCCACTCCTTCTAATCACCAAAGCATTGTAGTAACAACTGTCATCAAGTTGTTCTCTATATTGACAACGTGCCAGTTTCAGAGTAACTTCTAATGGGAAACAGAGAGGAAGAATGTGTGATAAGCAGAAGTAGAGGTGGAGGCAGCACTCCAGATCTGAACTTGCATGACTTGCGTGTTTGCATCAGTCACACGTGGTTATAAATCCTGAGCCCAAACACACTGACGAGCAACTGACACCATGCATTTCTTATAGAGACACACACCCTCTGTTTTCATGACACAGAGTCAGTGACTCCATACATTCTCAACATCCTGAGCAATGACTACCCAGACTGTGAAATGTGTAAACGTGATGTGTATTTATTGTTTGCTGCACTCACAGCAATATAAATCCAGTCCATGTGACAGTAGTCTCTATACTTAGGAGTTTAATGGGCTGTGTCTATGTTTGAAAGGCTGTGCGGTCTATTCGTTCAGCTGGATCAACATATTAACAGAATAGTTTGTAACACCCTGGTTTCTGAGACTGGTTTTGCACTTAATAGTTGTCTAAACAAAGACGTTAGGCCACATCTTTCTTTTTGTTGACAGTACTTGAGGAGGATTAATGGTACTCAAGTGATACAGAGACAAGCACCACATTCAGCATGGATTTATACTTTAGTAGAAGGAGTAGTGAAAGCCTGCATTATGATGGCATGAAGTAATACAATAAAATGCAGATCATGTCCACTTTGACTCCAAGCCTTAAAAGTAATAGCTAACACAACTGCGAGTCGCATAGTTACAGATTAGTTAAAATAATGCACTGATGTTGACAGGACTGCACACTTAAGATAAAACATATAAAATTATTACATCACTTTTTTATTATTGATAGTTTTCACTCAAACTTTGTTTTTTTGAGTAAGTATCCTGATTAAACATGTACCAGTAACCAAATACAATTGCAATACAAACTTTGAGGACTCACTTTTCATTACTTTAAAGCAAAAAGCTTTTAATTTCATATCCTGGACTGTAACAGGTTTGGACACATTAGGTTTCCACCAGAACGTGACGATGTAAAAAAGTTTCGATTTAATAGGTTCAATCGTGATACACCTATTGTCGTTCACAGTAATTAGGCTGTCATCATGACAGCTAATTGCTGTAAAACCTTTTGTTTATTAAGCATTCATGATGCATAAGATATGAGGCAGTATCTAAAGGGGAAAATATACTCCAAACATAGGTAAATATGAAAAAAGGAAAAAGTTATTAACTGTAATTCTGTTATATTTGATTTAATATACAGCTTAGATACTGTGTGCATACTCATCATTCAGATGTCAAAAAGCCATGAAATGGTGAAAGATATAACTGTCATAACTGTGACAAAATTGACATTATATTTCCAGTGATAAGTTGATTTATTGATCAAGACTTACAGAAAAATACTCTTCAACTATTTTAGTCATTTTTAATCAAAAAGGACAAAAATGGGGTTCTTTTCCACTACATTCACTGTTTTATAAGGTTTAATGGACCAAAATGATTATTCAGCCCTTTTAGCCCTCTTAGTCATAGTGTCACCCTGGTGAAAGACACCCACAGCCAAAAGGTCACCCTTTCTACTGATGATGCACTTGTGTGATTTACTTGACAGCTTAATTTGTGTATTTTACAGTTAAAAAACAGAGTGAATGAGTGCTGTATGCTCTATGTGCTCTATGTGACATTTAGCATGTTGGAGTGTGTGCGTGTGTGTGTCTTTGTGTGTTGAAGGGGTTTTCAGCATGGGGTGTCAGTTACATAGAAATCCCCCTTTTCAAACTCTCTTTTCAGCACAAAGGCAGTTCAGTGGGCTATGGATAATCGCATTACATGCACGCCTCATAAGCACATATGCAGAGACAAATCTGTCCCATTAGATCCTCTTTCCCTCTCCCATACAACACACACACATACACACGCACACATGCTGAAGAGATGCCCTCTTAAGGAACTGCTGCAAGTGTTTCCTGTTTGAGGCCTTGACTGCAGCCAACACCCCCCACTCCACCCGCACCACCACCACTCCTCCCTTCTGCCTCTCTTCAAATCAAGTGGCTGAGACTTTTCCTCCCTCTTTTTCTTTCCACTTCTCCACTGGTTTGCCGCCAAATTAAATAGCTGGTTATATTTGGATCTTTCCAGATGTGTATGTGAGTGTGTGTTTGTGTATGTGTGTGTGTGTGTCACTTGTGTCACAGGTTACAGTGACCAGTGTGTACTTCCAGGTGGTCATGACTGACCTGACTTTGTTTGGTCAGTTGTGTCATAAGTATGAGTTTCTTTGTTTGTGTGTGTTATTGTTTACATTAAAGCCGCATCACCACTCACATATGACCCATTAGTTCCAGTGAGAGAAACACAAGGACAAACTGTGGTTACATGCTGTTGAAAGACTCCTTAAATTCAACCCTGGGCTGCTTTCAGATGGAAATGTCAGCCCTTTTAAGATGCTATTCCTATTTCCAGAACAAAAGCAGATCAATCGAGAGCTTGACATTGTTTTCTCCGGTCAAAACCAAGGGTGAAATA
Organism: Naso thynnoides; assembly: GCA_029783665.1. Taxonomy (NCBI): domain Eukaryota; kingdom Metazoa; phylum Chordata; class Actinopteri; order Acanthuriformes; family Acanthuridae; genus Naso; species Naso thynnoides. The sequence goes on along the minus strand of JAQLOL010000026.1, from coordinate 13,894,059 downwards.
GCTGCTGTGTTGGCAGCACAGTGGGAGGATTTCTGTGGACAATACGGGGCAAGGTGTCAGGTATTCAACTGGGATTTACAAAACAGTGACTGGTCACGTGGGCACTCATTAAACAAAATGAAGAGAAAATGTCCTCAAGGGACTGCATCAGATCACGTCAGTGAAGTAAATATTATGAAATACAAGTGAAAGAGGAAGGTGCCCTTTTGTAAGTCCTACTGTGGACAGACGTCTTTTTCTGTTTTGAGGTTGATGTGTGGAACTTCTTAGTAGCAAAACTTTAAATGGATCCTTACTGGGATCCTTTTAAATTCATGACAAGCTGCTTTTAGAAGAGGGACTAGTCATGTTAACGAATGCTTGTCTTTTAGTTTCATGATACTTTTATTGTATCATCTTTGTGTTTTGCTCTGTAGAATCAATTCTCAGAAAAAGAAACTAAAAAACGTTAGAGTAGTTAAAGCATTTAATGCAGTAATAGCTCAAGTCTGTCTGTTTTCACATTCAAATGTGAATAATTTCTCTGCTTTTTGATCTTCTAGGATAGAAAATTTCATATTTTTGCCTTTTGATTGTTGAATCGACAAAATGAAACATGTCATCTTGATCACAGGGGCCTTGAGATGGCTGTTGTTTCATAGTTATTGACCTTTAATTTTTTAATAAACCTGTTGTCAGTCAATTATATTTAAAGTTAATTGTATTTTTCTCCCTCCTCCCCCCCGTCTCTCCTCCATCACAGAGCAGCAGCGATGGCGCCCTCTCTCCTCCAGGCCTACAAGAGGCGCTGGTGGATGGCAGTGACGGCGGTGATTGAGAACCTGCTGTGTTCAGCTGTGCTGCTGGGCTGGGGCTCCCTGCTGATCATGTTGAAGAGGGAAGGCTTCTACTCCCACCTGTGCTCAGGTAGAAACAGCAGCTCAGTATCACGTTCACATTTTGTTTTTTTGGTTTGTTTTCTTCCTTATTTGGTGTAACATCAACACTTTAATTTAATTTTGTATTCATTCAGATTGTGGAAATGAAAAAGCCCAGAACTTTCACTTTTATGAATATTGGGTTTTTTGAAAAAGAAAATATTCCAATAATTTTGCAACTATTAAAACAATGAGGAAGTGAAGTGGCTTTCAATGACACAGGAAGCTTATGTTAGTGGTTTGTAATGTTCATGACTTGTGACCCAACTAGTTAGGTAGCGATGTCTAATTGCAAACTCCTTTTCTCTGATGAATTTGTCTTCAAGCTTAATGATTATTTTTAGAGGCATGTGAGTTTCCATGAGATGTTTTTGTTTTTTGTTTTAATTAAAAATTCTTTTAAAAAACCCAGATGTTTTTGTATGTGCTTTTTCTGTTTACATCCTTAGCACTCACCTCTCTAACCAACCCTCCACACTCACTCCCACAGTGAATGAATCCATAGTTGTGTCATTGGGCAACTCTTCCTCCAGCGAGGAGGTGGAGGAATGGCTAAGCTGCGTGGACCAGGAGGAAATGCTGAATCTGGGCTTCACAATTGGTTCCTTCTTGCTGAGTGCCACCACCCTACCACTCGGTATCCTGATGGACAAGTTTGGGCCACGCCCCATTCGCCTGGTGGGCAGGTAATGGTTGTAAAATTACTCACAAATGTGTCACATTTATAAGTTAATGTGCGCACCTGCAGGGTTGACCCATTTAAATATTTTCGGTATAACTCACAAACACAAGACCTCTTTTATATAAATTTGCTTTATGAAAATCTGTTGCTTTTTTTTTTAAAGAATTTGGATTATTTACTTTTTTATGATGATAAGAATCTGAATAGAAAGCTCCACTAAAGAGTATTCACTCCTCAAATAGTCCTGAGGTTAAATTAAGATTTTAAAAAAAGCAGACTGATCACATTCCCGAAGCGGGAGGAGGGTGGTTGTGCCTATCTGTGGCTTTCGGGGTGTGAATCAATGAATATAGGTGGGGCATCAGAGTGTTTAAGAGTGAGCACATGGTGTGTAGTAGGCTAAGTTGTAAAAGTGTTCCTCTTGGGGTGTGGAAACATGATAACTGTACTTCCTCATGTTCTTGTAATTATTCAGTACTGTATTACAACATATGCACTTCACGTACGCATACACACACACATACATACACACACAAACTCTTTCTCTAAGATGAAACTTGATAAAAATGAAGCATAAGAAGTTTATCTGGAGGTGCACATGTTCAAATTTTCGGGCTGTTGCACCACGGCCGGTATCAGTGTTTGGACAGATTAGTAACGGCTCTTCTGTTCTTTCAGTGTCATTAAGTGTAATTATGAAAATATTGTTGGACTTAAATCCACACATGCTGGTCATATTTAACATGGCCTTACTCATTAGCTTCACACTTTTACTTGCTAACATGCCAGTTTTATGACTCAGTGTTTATAAACACAGACAGTTATGAATCATTACCAGTTAGCTGTCCTGTAGTGTGTGTGTGTGTGTGTTTGTGTGTGTGTTTGTGTGTGTGTGTGTGTGTGTGTGTGGTTGCATGTGTGTATGTTTGATCTTGTTTTACAATATTTATGAGGTCTGAAAACGTCAAATCCACTATGCTTGTGGGGTCCAGCCAGCTTTGGGCCAGCATGCTGGGTGCTACAACTTTAAATGAGTGTTAGAGGATTAAAGCTGAGGTAAACAGTTTATTTCTGGTGTCACTGGGCAAAAGTTTCACAATGACATTTCAGCATATTGTAATTCAGGTGGTCTGAAAAAACACTAGACATCTGCACCTCTCCTGGGCTCTGTATTCGGGCTTTCATAAAAGAAGACTGTGATAGGCAATTTTCAGCCAATCTCGGGTTATTTTAGAGACTGCATGTTGCTATTGGCTGCTCTACACTGCGTTGCTTCTGAGCAACGTATCTGCAAGATGATTGCCCGTTGAAACAAGTGATGTGTTCTTAGTTGTAAAACTGGCCTCTGGCAACTTGACAAGCTAAGTTGCAGGCGACACTGTCAACCTGCTTGGGTCACGCTGAGACGGACCATTTTGCACCGCTGCAGCTTTCCCTAGAACTGTTTCGTCTTGTCATGAATCTGCCCCAGCTTTAATACTTGGTTGTAATAGGGTTACTGTGAGTATGGGTTACTGTTATCGTTAGGGTAAGGATGAGGGTCAAGGTTAGGCATTCAGTTGAGATGGTTAAGGTTAGGTTAAGGTACCAGGGAATGCATTCTATTGATGTCGAGGCTCCATTACAATAACTGTAAAAGGCTGCATCAGGGATGGGCGATAAATTGATTTTAGCAGTTAATTTGAATTTGTGGTGTAGGAAGATTTTTTTTAAATTGAAGATTGAATTTCAATTTCTAGGCCTGTGTTTGGTTCCAGAAGCCTCAAAATTATATTGTTTTGATGATAGAAAAACTACATGTAAATATTTTTTTTTTTCGAATTACTGCAGGCTTCAGTGCAAACGTAAACAACTCTTCTTCCCTTGAAACTACATAGTGCCCTTTTAAAGATAGGTTTGCAGCTTGCACTTTAACCGGAAAAGAGAAATTCAGTTTATTTAATTAATCCCAAAAGGGAAATTCAGTTTGCTTTGTCAATTATTATTGTTAAAAGAAAAGAAAAACTTATGAGTAACTTCTTTGTCATTTGTAGTTTGTTTTAAAGAAGGAAATAAAATCAATAAAAATCATAAAATTGAGTCTCAGAGATTTTATTTCTTTAGCCATATTGCCCAGCACTAGGTTGTGTGTGTGTGTGACTTTATATTTTGATTCAGTATGCAAGAATTTAAAATGTGCTTGTTCTCTTGTTGCAGCTCGTGTTTCGGTCTGTCCTGTGTGATGATGGCCGTGTCTGCCTACAACCCTGATGGTGAGTTCAAGTACAATCGCTAAAAACACACGTGTGCTGGAAATCAATTAATCAGTTTCAGATGTGACATAAAAAATCTCCAACGCTCAAACAGTGATGTATGTGATTGACATGTTAATCTGAAAATTGTGTAGCTCTAAATAAGCTTCACTCAGCCATCATTCAGTTACAGCTGGACCCCATAATTTACAACCATGATTAGAAAACAGCCGGTGACGCTTTGGAAATCTTCAATAAAACAGAATGTAATAATCCCTTTTGACATTTACACTGTCGAAAAAAGCACAATACAAAAAAAAGTACAATACATTTTATGTTTTACGTAATCAGCTCCCATTAATGCCAGCAGCACTTGTCAAACTAGTTGAGACAAGAGCAACAAAACCCTGGAAAAGTTGTGAAACAAAACACCTGTTCGGAACATTCCACAGGTAAACAGGTTCACTGGTAACAGCTGATAGTAATGACTGGGTATGAAAGGGGCATCCTTGGGAGGCTCAGTTGTTCACAAGCAAGGATGATGTAAGAGTCATCTCTTGGTGAAACACATGATTGTGTAAAGGAAATTACTACTCGCGCTCCGGAACACTTTGTAAAACCATTGAGTGTAAACACAATGTTTCCATATGACTGCATTTTGTTGTTATTAATGTTTTAAACAGTGCCCCAACTTTAATGGAATTAATATTATGTGTGTCCCGAAGTTTGTTTGGAAGAGCCACATCTCTGTGTGAAGATGACTCAGGATTCGTTCACATGTTGATATAACCCACAGCTGAGTTGAATTTCTAATATTTGTAAAACTACAACTAAATAAACTATCAAGAGTGTTTCCATTTCCATTTCCATAGTTTCAATTAGAAAAAGTATAAATTTAACCAGTCAGTTTTAGCGATATATACTGGTTTGACAAATAATGTGGTATTGCTTTCTGTATATTATTTATTATATACTACATAAAATACATTGTAGTAGAATCGTTAATAAATATATATGCTTCCAGAAGTGTTGTTTTTTTACGATTTAAGAGCATGCATAAAATACTTTGTTAAATATAGTAAGAAGCTCTTTTTAGACCACTTGACTCAACAGTGTGTTATGTGTTGCCCATCATTGAAGTTTTCCACACAGTTAAACAGCTGCACCAGGTGCCATTCAGCAGGTGTGCAAAGGCATAAAAATGAGCTTAACTCAACAGGCATGTTTATTTCTCCACATTGTTCACATTGTCTCTTTTGAAATTGTCCATGTGATGATTAAAATCTCACCAATTGTCTAGTTTTTGATGAAAACTGCAGTTTTATTTCCTGAAGCCTGTTTCTCAAGCTTTTGCACCCACTACTACTTCCACTTTGTAAGATGTTCTCCAGTCTTGTCCTGACGGAGGAGATTTTGACATGAACTCCACTTCTGTGTTTCTCTCTGCAGTTCTGTCTGCGCTCATTTTCTTGGCTCTCTCCCTGAATGGCTTTGGGGGCATCTGCCTGACCTTCACCTCGCTCACGGTGAGTGACACAACCAAGAAAACCCAGAACATGAAAAAACAGATTCAGGCTAATTAACGAAACAGAATATAAATACGCTGTAATGTAGGTATTTGTACATGAGACAGGACTCCCATGGGGATACTTTGATCACTAGATAATTAGATAAACTAGATAAACCTGTAGATAAATCATTAGTATGGCTGTGTGATATTATCATTTATATTCTGCGATGTTTATAAACTTTTCATATTATACCCTTCCACTCAAATCATGCTATATGGAAATATATTTGATCCTTTGGACCTAGTTTGGGTTCTTCTGCATGGTTGTAGACAAGAAGTTTGCATAAAGGCAACAAAAACAAACGTGGAAGACAGTGAACATGTCAGAACATAAAGAGCAGGAGAATGATTCTGATCAAGTGAGACAAAACAGGGGGTTTGTACCTAAAAGAGAGGCTACAGTACTTCTGTCATATGGACATGGTTTGGATATAAGTCTGACTCAAGAAACCACTGCCTGCAACTTTATGCAATCACATCAAGAATCATTTTAACCGTTAATTGGAAATTTACAGAAAGGATCGAAATCATGAAGGAGAAAAAAATCAAATACGTCAATAACTATAATAAGTCTTATATATTGTTCAAATAAGAATAATAAGAAAAGTGCTTTTCCACACTGTCATCTATGGATGAGTGTGCTGAATTTAGAGACAATGTGCTTGATTCTGATCTGTATCGTTATCTGGATATGAAATGATGAGCATTGGGATATTAGAAGTTGTTCGTATCACACCGCCCTAATCTTTACATTGAACAGTTATTTTTCACACCTGGTCAAAAACTTGATCTTTAATTTTTACAGCAGTTTGAACTTGCTCAAAAAAGATCACGCGTGGCTCTTTGAAACTGTCAGGAAAAACCAGATGACTTAAAACATGGTGGCATCATTGTGTCTTTTCTGGTTCAGTAATTCATTGTGAAGGCTCTAAGGAGATTCTTCTTTGCTATAGGTCTCATTGTTTTGATGGGCGAGGTTCTATCCTGCTCCGACCTCAAAGAGAAAGACAGGATTGTGAACGAGGGAGAAAAAGAACATGACAGCTCACCTCTGAAAGGGAGATTTGTTGAATCATATCCAAACAGCAAATTGCGCTGTTGGATTAAAAGGTCATCTAATACCTGCCAGACTGACCACCTCCAAATATGGCTGTCAGTTTGTCTCATATTTATAGCATGTCTAAATCTGACATGGACACCCACAGGACAACGTGTAGTTTTTAATGTGAAAAGGACCACCTGTTTAAGATAAACTTGGTCCCAAAATCAGCTTCAGAGGGATGACAGTATGATGTTCCTTTCCTTGCAGCGTCCATACTGTTCCATGTTACATCACTAAAGCTGAAAAAAAAAGTAAATATCTTTGCTGTGGTTACATAACTCAAAGTTGAGAAAGTGCTAATGGAAGGTTGTGTTCTTGGAACACGTGAGCAGAAAGTTTTAGTGGCTGACAGTCAGGGCCCTGTATTTGTCACAGCTGAGGAAACACAGTGTGTTGTACTGGGAGCTGTGTTTGTTTACACTCCCATCAGGCATGTGTGTTTGCGTGTTCTGCGTCAGCTGGTACCAACAGTATCAAGTGTGTTTCATTGTTGCCGTTGCCTCTTGTGTCCGGGAAAGTATTTAGGTTTGCGTCGGTAATGTGAGTGTCAGCGCGTGTTCAGTGTTTAGTGTTTAGTGTTTCCATCTGAGCAGCACATGTCTTCTCCCAGATGGAAACGCTCCCATTTACGTTTTGGCCAATAACGTCCTCCAGTTAACCACACACCCTCTGCTGAGTTCATCCCACTCACCTCTATCAAAACACTCAAGGCTGCACTTCTTCTGTTCTCTCCGGTCCACTCTCACTTCCTTCCTTCTTCCTTTGTTCTTCTTGTCTTCTTTTTCCCACCGGTTTCTCTGTTCTGCACAGCGGTCAGCAGAAAATCCACACAGAACCTCTCCAGCTCTACATGACTGTGCACACATGTGGATTAACCCATGTGTGTGCATGCTTATGTACATGCAGGGAGGCCAACATGAAACAGATGTTAGGATAGTGAAGGTCCAAGATGAGTGTGGAGAGATGCCGCTTAAATCCATTTTAATCCATTTTTATGCACTGTTCTTTGCATCGCTGCACGTTTAACTTGCTGCCTGTTTAAATATGTTGTTGTTTTTATGCCTAGGCACTTTTATATCTGTGAAGCACTTTGGTTCAGTCATGCTATTTGTAAATGTGCTATACAAATAAATTGACTTGACTTGCCTTGACTTGACTTGACTAATCCAAACTTTCCCCTATAAGCTAACTGAAGTCTGATTCTGTGGCAAAGAAAAGCAGAGACACATGTTTGTCCGTGGCTCTCTGTAGACCAGCTCCATATAAATAGATTTTTTACTCTTTACATATACCTCACTCAAAACTGTTGGTAATGTGAACAAACAGCTGACACGGCTGTTTTACAGAAGGGATAAATAAGTTTGTTCTGAATTAAGACATCATCCGTGTGAAGGATGCACCATGAATTTGTTTAAGTTCATTTTTGGCAGCAATTTAAAAGTGACCTATGCAACTTTTCGTTAACAATTTTTGTTACATAGACGAGACGTTTTGCTCTTTTGTCCTCCAATAAACATTACAGATGTGAAGACATGGATTTAATGCCCATGTAAAAGTTACGTTAGCTCTTGCAAACTGCGATTCAGTCTGTCGAGAGCTCCGACTCATTGTTTGTTTAAAAGCCTGTAAAAGAGTCACACAAAATCTCGTAACAAGCAGCGTCTTGTTGGTGGCCCATCATTAGAAACTCATGGTGGCCGACCACACATTGTTAAAACCTGCAGAAATCTGTTTAAAATTCTAGTAGAGAGACAAATTTGTCAAATATACCAACTGTGTCAGGAGCAATTATGGGGAGATTTGCATAAAATGGTGCACTAGCAGTGGATTTCTTTCACTTTTATGTCTGCAGTGATTAGTTGATTAATCAGTAATTGGACTGAGACTTTATTAATAAGCAAACAATCAGTTCAAAGAATGGATTAAGGGTTCATGTTACATTTGATGTTAAGGAAAAATCCCAAATTTATGGATTTGAAGGATATCAAAATTAGGTGTTTGCTAATTTTCCTCATCCTACATTATAGTAAATTTAAGATTTTGGGGGTTTTGACTATTGATGAAGTGAAGTCACATTGACTCTAAGAGACTGCTATGGACATTTTTCACTCTTTTCTGCTCATCTACAGACAAGAATTGATTGATAGGTGGAGACAAAACAAAAGGAGTTAAACTGATATTTTAAATAAACATTTGATGGGCTAGTGTGGCTATAAAAAGAAAACACTTGAGTTTTTCACTTAAAATATAGAATTTAAATGTGTGTAAATGAACTTTAAATGAAGAGCTGGAATGAGGTGAAATTTATGCAGTGACATATATTGATTTTTAATAACCTTTAACTTAAAAGCCTGTTTGTTTCCGTAGAGTCTCAATGTAGCTGCACTATAACAACATGAAACCCTTTTAGTGTTTGATACTAGCAACACACTTGCATAACTCCCACATTGGAACACTCTGTGCTCTTTCTACTCTATTAATCACACACTAATACAAGATTAAAATTTCACAAACACACACACACTTGCACAGTGTTTATCTCCCCCTCCTTTCTGCCCCTGTCTGACCTGTGTGTGTGTGTCTACCTCTCTAATTGTGTCATGTGTTGACTGACCTCCAATCTGTTGTTGTTGATGGCAGAGGACAGTGACTGATGTGCCATATTTATTTCAGTCATGTGCTTTGGTGTATTAGCTCGAAATATATTATAAAACAAGACAAGTGCCCGTCCTTTTGTAATATATAAGAAGGAAAGAACATATTTTCTATATTCAGTCAGCCATAGCGAGAGGCATAAACACCTGAGGGTCCATCATATGATTTCATAAAATTGTGTTTGTTAATATATGTGGACTATGTAAACATACAGTGTTAACAGTCACCAACATTTCACTCTCCAGCACAAAACTCAATTCACATATTACAATATGAGACCCTAACCCTTTAAAAAAGGTTTTAACATTGCTGCTAAAATAATCTGTGTTGACTGTGTGACCTTGATCGAGGTAGTCACCTCCCTCTCATTCTACACTATTTGCACTCATGCTGTGCGCATGTTTGCCATGTGGACACTAATAATACATCAAGTCATGGTGCAAGCAAAGCATAACACTGGCAGAGAAATTAAAATTTTTGAGAAGGACCCGAAAAAATCACAGCGAAAGGCAAAATTCAAGGAGGCACACAGCAAAAGCTCAGCTCAAACCTGCAAATGTGCTGCATGTGACTGTTTTATTACAGGAATTTAAATCTTTATTTCATACAAAAGTGATCGAAATTCTTTTTTAATTTTACTAAAGACACAAACACACAACACGACACATAGTGAAAATGCATCTATGTGCGAGAGCATAAAGCAGAAACCCATAAGTAAGTTAAAACAAAAAACTTTTGAAAACTAGAGTAATATCTTTTATTTAAATGGAAAGGAAAAGAAGAGGAAATGGGAAAAAAGTATCTGTTTTATTTCATTTCACAATGTGATGACAGCATGTTATGTAGACTGAGTGTAAGCTATTTTCTGTTTAAAGGTGCTAATGTAACATTTTAGGACTAATTACTGTATAATCCCTGCATAGAGGTCAAATTAGGGATGTATACTGTAAGTACATTGTTGATGTCTAATCTAAACCGTGCTATGGTGGTGTGTGAAGGTACTATCATGCTTGCAGGTGTTTGGCAGCAAACTGAATGTTGACTGAAAGACATCAAACTGTTGCCATATCAGGACTTAAACTGAGCCACTGGAGTGTTTGAAGAGCCCAGCCATTTGTGGTGGCATTGTTTTTCTTTGCCTGGAATATTAAAAAACACTGATCCTCAAACACAAAGGTTTGAGAATTAGCCATGTCCTGCACCACAACATTTTTTTAACCTTATAATTACCCTAAATAGATCTTAGATTAATCTTTATGAACCTGTTCAAACATACCCCTGTGGTTTCCAAGTTCAGAACAGAAGCTGAAGAACATCAAGGTGATTCACACCACATCTTTACCAAACCTTCAGGACGATCTGGTTCCCACAAACTTAATGATTAATGATAAAAAGTGTGACTGTGCACTCGTGCTACTTTGGCATAAAAGGAATGAGGATCGTCTGCTTAGCAGACGTTATACTGCTTTGGTCTGATATGTGTTTCTAGTTGTTCCTTGCCACAGTTATGAAAGGTGCCATTCTTTTATTTGTTAACTTTGGTCTCAGATAGTGGAGAGAGGTTCAGCTGCTTTTAAATTTGCTTAACAAAAAGAGATAACTTGGCTGCTGAGGATAGGATGCTTTGTGGGAGACCTCACAAGCAGGAGTCACATTTCTTGTTTTGTTTTTTTTTTTAGATTTTTTTTGGGCTTTTGTGCCTTTATATACAGGATGGCTGAAGAGTGGACAGGAAACAGGGCAGAGAGAGGGGGAATGACTGAATGAATGAGTGGAATCGAACCCGGGTCCGCTGCGCGAGGACATAGCCTCTGCACGTGGAGCCATCGTGCGCCTCCCTACATTTCTTGTTTTAAGGCCTCCAAAGAGAGAATTTAATCCACCATCTTTATCTTAAACTACTTTTTTTTGTGTTGTATAAGTCTAGTGCTGCTGGATTAGAGCACTGTGCCAACATTGCGAGGGATAAAAGTTTGACCAATCTAAGAACAGCAAGAAATGGCGGCAGAGAATTGAGGTGGAGTAGAAGCCAGTGCTAATCAGCTGTGGTTTAGTGTTTCCTGCTGGGTTCTCTGCAGAGAGAGGGGCTGCAGCTGTGGCCTGGGGAGATCAGTCAAAGCAAAAAAAAAAAAAGGTACTCCCACTACCTCTTTTTCCTTATTTCTTTTGCTCATTTTTCTCATTTTTACGCACCCTTTGCCTCTTTTCTTTCACTTTTGTTCTCTTTCATTTCACTTCCTCTTCCTTTGTTGTTCTCCTCTCCTCCACATGTTCGGAGCTGCATCACAACTTCATTGCTCATTAGTGTGCTATTGGACCTGCTCTCTCTACAATCAGGTTCTTAATTAAATCCAGTGCCAAGTCTTACCACACCCAAGTGGGTGAGCACAGCAGGATCAGAGCCTGAACTGATTAGCTGTGACATATGAACGGCCAAAGCTCCATTTGTGTGAGACTTTCTGACCCTGGTTGACCCTCATGTGCCTCCACACAGTCACGTGTTTGTGTCCACATCCCCCGACAGTGTTGGCGTGCTGGACATGTGCTGCAAGACCCTGTGTGAAATATGTATTTCACGAGAACGACCAGAGCACAGTGGTGGGACTCACGCCTGCTGCTGGCACATGCACACGCACATGTGTGGCTCTTCTTTGCTCCCTGCCACACACACATATCTTCCAGATACTATCGGGTTTCTTCTATGGCGCTTCTGCAAGCAAACATCAGTTAGCTGACATCTCACATGGCTGGAATATCTTTGCTTTACATTAGTAAGACGTTCAAACTTCCCTTGTGTGCTCAGAGGGCCCTCTCGCCTACATACCACAAACCTCCGCAGTCAGAGAGTCCAGCGCTGTAGATCTCATGGTCACAGACTGACCGTGAAGTATGTCGGTTCTCAGAAGTGCTGAATGAGGACGGGTGTTCTCTGGGATGTTTTTCTCGTCTCGCTCAGACAGTCCGGCTCTCTCTCGAACATCCTCAGGAAGGCTTTTTTTTTCCTGTTTACCTGCCAACCTCATTGTTGTGTCAGCTCCTGAAGTGACCTCATGCTTCCTGCTGCAACACACACTTGTCTGCCAGCTGCAAACCTTCACCCCGAACTAATCTCCAAACATCAGCCAACCCCCGCACACACCCCAACAAAAACATCACAGAAAGGCTTCCTTCCACCTTCACGTCTTGGTGGACTGAGAAGCCAAATGCAACTCTATGAAGTGTCCTGAAGGGGTCATAGAGTTCAGAGAAACTTAGTTATTTCATGGTTTATGAATCCACTGGGGTGTTGCCTACAGATCTGCTTTGAAAAGTGTCACGGCATGAATTCGAAGCATGCCCATATAACATTAAACAGACAGCATAAATTCATGCTAAATTGACAGTCACAGGCTAATCAAATACAGATCCTATAAAAGCTATACTTGAAGCTTCCAGAATCAATATTTTTCTCAAAGCAACAAGTCAACAGATAATTATTGCAAGACTCTGCAGTGGTTTATGGCATCTTTTATCTATTAATTTTTTTTCTGGCCTGTATCTTAACCATTCCTTCTCACTGCCTTCATCTGTGTCACTTTTTACAGCTGCATGAGGCTCAAAAGCTCTAAAACCAGGTACCGCATAGCAAGTTAGCAAGAAAAACTTAGCAGAGCATTTAGCAGCTAAATTGTAAGCTATTTCCCTCAGGAGTTAGTGGAAAACAGAGAGCAATAAAGAGAGAGTAATTATTGATCATTGGACATAATTATAACCCTTAATTTATAATGACGTTGCTCTCTATGTATAAGTAAGAAGGTGTTTGCTAAATTATTCATCATTGCAACCTTATAGTGTTGTGTTAGCAGCTTTGATGTGCTGCACCCAAGTGGTCAAAAAATTAGTTAATGAAAGTTAAAAATCTTTAATGGACACTTAAATACTGTCATAAAATCAACATGTTAAAAATTCTATACATTTTGCATTTGTGTGCATGTTGACGAGGTTAATAGATTTGTAATTGAAAAGGTCATCACCCTGTGTCCTCCCACCTCTTTACATGCATCTTAACTCCCTCCAGTTATTGCTCTTCTCACTGTCAGTCATCATTCGGCTGGATAAGTGGATGACTGAGTAGTTTTATCATTATTTGCTTTAAAAAATGTTTTAATTGAAATGTCTTATTACATTTTGGCTCATTGTTTTCCACATTTCCCATCTGTGACTTGATGTCAATTGGTCTTGCCTCCGTGAGATCAGTTTAAAGTTGTGGGCACCTGCTCACAGTGAATGCTGACCCAGAGACCCAGAGATTAGGTGACGGAAGTTAGAAAAACTGTGGTCAGTGTTGAGAGAGAATAGCAAGCTTGTAATGCAGCACACCTAAAATCCCTCACATGTGATTTTATAATCTTGATTGACCCATTTAAAACTCTAATCAAAAGACACTGAGTGTGCTGGCAGCACAACAGGTCATTGTTATGTTTGTTAAGCTTCTTACTACTGTAAATAGGTCGACCTAATATACGGTGTGTTAGTGCCTGGTGCCCGCCACCTTTTCCCCTGTGCTGTGTGTCATGCATGCCCCCTCGCCAGGTCCACGAAGTCCTGTGAAGTTCATCGTAGGCTGGCTATAGATCGGCTTGCACGAGTTTAATCCTACCTTAAAGAATTTGTTGAAATAGCAAAAATAAAGATGGTGGATGTGTGTATAGCTTAGTCTGTGTTTGAACTATGGGGTCAAGACCCAAACTGGGTCATGACTTTGTTTCTTGTTTCCTCATGACATGGAAACTAATATTTTTTTAATGAGTCCGCACTGCAAGGAGAGAGAAGTGTTACTGGGTGCAAACGCTGAAGGCAGGAACAGAGGGAGCTTTCATGATCAGGCTCATCCTGTTAGACAAAGCACCTGTCTGCCCTCTGCTGGTCAAAATAACACACTGCAGCTTGATTAATCTACACTTTTTATGTGTCCTGTACATAAAGGCTTAATGTATTTCACACTGCTGAGGTCCACATGAAAAGATTTGTGGTTTGTGGTTATATAATTTGCTTCTCATCTGTCCCTGCAGCTGCCCAACATGTTCGGTGCTTTGAGCTCCACCGTTATGTCTCTGATGATCGGCTCCTACGCCTCCTCTGCTGTCACCTTCCCAGGAGTCAAGGTAAATTATACTATAATCGCAAAAATGGACAATAATATTACTCAGTTTTCTCAGGTAAACAATGCAAATGTGCAACTATGGTACTACATTATGGTGCATAAAGGATATAAACCATATTATGGGTGAGAATTGGGTTTACACACAAAAGTGTACTTTTTCTGTGACTGTTACTTTGGGTTCTTCTGTGGTCTTGATTTGGTTATTTTTTTTACAGAAAACGGAGTGAGTGATTAAGTTGCAGTGAAGCCCAGTAGGTTTCAAATCACTTTAAAACTTTTTAACTTTACTGTCATTCACCTCAGCTCTATGATTTTGGCCCTGTGCACGCAGTAAGAGGAGATTAATTACAGGGCTTAAATTCATCAGATAACAACAAACATTGCAAGAAGTAAATGCTAATGTTACTCTATCTGCTGGATATGGAAATAAGCCAATGTTTGCTGACACAAAAGAAGAACTTTGGTTCTAATCTGGCAGTGTTCTGCTTCTGCTGCCCCCAAGTGGGCAAAAAATGTTAATGAATGCAAGTTAAAAATAAAAAGCTCTTTGTCCCTCTCTATCTTTTCTTTTTTTGCAGCTGATCTACGATGCAGGCGTGTCCTTCCAGGTGATCATGTGGGCGTGGTCGGGTCTTGCTGGGTTTGTCTTTTGCAACTGTTTCCTCAACTGGCCCACTGAAGGTTTCCCAACACCTGATGAGGTTGATTATAGGTTAGTGTGGCCGAGAGCCTCATCTCCTCCTGAGATCTCAACACAAGAATGGCTATCAGAACAGAGCTCAATGTGTGTGTGTTGTGTGTGTGTTCATATATTACAGTAAGATCATCACTCTCCAAGAGCTGCCTGTATCGGACCAAAAGGGTGTCGCAGAGAGACTGAGTGAAAAAAATGGAGATGTCCGTCACTCCACTGAGAAACTTCCCAATGGACCTGAAGCTGCACCCAGTAAGTCAACAAACACCCATTTTCTTCATTCTTTACTTTGGTTTTACTACTAATTAGCAGCACTGAACTCCTCTCCTCTATATATGGATAAAAAAAAATTCACTCATGTAACTGGAACTTTCAAATTGAATAACGCTGACCCTCTCCTGTTCTCAGATGCTGTTCCTTTCCGTCGGTCTGTGTTCTCTCCCATCTTTCTGTGGAGTCTGGTTACCATGGGGATGTCCCAATTGAGAATCATCTTCTTCATGGGAGCAATGAACAAGATGCTGGAATTCATGGTCACTCACGGTGAAGAGAATCGTGAGTGTCAATCCCCCAACATCAATACTAGCAAACAGTTACTCAGTTTTTTAATTTACATATGTCATTTGACAGCCACTGACAGTTGCTCTTTGTTTTTTATTTCAGCATCTGAGCAGCTGGTGATTGAGGCAGAAGAGAAAGGTGTGTAGCAAAATAATATGCCTTTAAATATGTATTCTTTATGTAACTTGTCTTTTTCACGTTTCCCTCTTAATTTGATTTACCTTTTTCTTTGTAGTGAGTTTCTATTCGTCCATCTTTGGCACGCTGCAGCTTCTGTGCCTTGTTACATGTCCTTTGATTGGATACATCATGGACTGGAAGATGAAAGAGTGTACAGAGGAGAAGACCGTCCCCCCAAGCACAGAGAAGAGGTACATGCATCAAGTCAGGACAGTTTCACAGCATTAGAATCTACTATGTCGATTATAGAGAGATGAACTTGTGAATGTCAAATGTTGTCCATATGAAAGAAGTATTTGAGCATAAACATCTGTGTCTTGACCCTATCAGTGGACCAAAGAGAGACGGTAAAATCCAGAAAGTGACCAACGCCATGAGAGCCTTCATTCTCACAAACCTGCTGCTGATTGCTTTTGGCGCCTGCTGTCTCATAGACAACCTGCCTCTACAGGTAACACACGCATTTGAATCACAAAAATGGTAGCCAGTACAAGAAAACAAGTGAAGAATAAACAGCCCCAATGCTCAGATCCATTGATCGTGTATCTTCTTTTCCCTTGTCCTTTGTCAGATTTTGACCTTCATCCTTCACACAATGGTCCGAGGTTTCATCCACTCCTGTTGTGGAGGCCTTTATGCTGCTGTGTAAGTGCTCCACCGCTAATAAACTGTGTTTAACATATTCACATGTTGGAGGAAACAGGGAAACATAACCTCAGGCGTGTAATGCTTCACAAAGGACTCATTAAATGGTGTCATAATTGAATATATTTTTTAAAAGCAACTTTATTTTCCAGTTCATTACCTGTAGGTTTGTTTGACACCTGTAATGAAACAGCAAACACTTTTCAGACCCATTTAGAGTTGTTTCCAACACCAAATAAACATAAAGCAGCACTTTACAATGTGATAAAAGTAAACAGATGTGGTGACAAATGTAAGGGATGCTCTATTAAGTGTGTTAAACCATTTAAAGCATATGGCAACCATTCAACATGTTATGTTCTGAGACAACACTGAATCCAGTCTGTCAATGAACAATGCAGTGTAATAAATGATATAACACAGTGTCATATTTAACCTCTTGTTGACTAGTGTTTTCATGCAGGATTTGTGCTCTAAGGCCATCCACATTCATCTGGGGCTCAGTGTCTTTTCAGAACCCCAATAAACACCCATATCTCTCCCACAGTTACCCATCCAACCACTTTGGCACCCTGACAGGCCTTCAGTCCATGATCAGCGCTGTAATTGCTCTGCTGCAGCAGCCGCTCTTCATCGCCATGGTCGGACCACTGAATGGAGACCCCTACTGGGTGAGGATACACACTTTTCTCCAACTCGATACACGTAATGCAATGTATAGAGTTAGAAATTCTCCACTTTTCTGTAACTCAGCATCCCCAACACGCTATTGGGCAAAATCGAGGGGCAGAGGTTATTATTGTGCGCCCATGTGGTTGAAAGCAAACATGCAAAAATATTAAGCAAAGAAGAAATGTTTCTTAGCTCCAAATAATATTTAAGAATTTCAGAATAAAGTGTAACTCATGTGTAAGCAAACCTTTTTTGTGTACGCATCCCAAGACACGAATATAAGTAACAATAATTCCTACTGATTTTGGTGATCCCCTGTTTTTCCTGTAGTGCAATCATGAGGTTGAAATTTGTGTATTTTTTTTCAGTGCACTATCTCAAAAACGACTGGATAGGTTAAAATGAAATTGTGTACTTACATTCAGGATGAAATCCCATACCTTACATGATCCTTACTCTTATCATCAGAGCTCAGATTGTCAAAGTTGTTTTACTAATTGGCAAACATTAGCAAGCTAGCACACAGTGTGAGCATGTTAGAATGCTGATGTTAGCATTTAGCTCAAAGCACAGCTGTACCTGACGACAGCACACAGAGCTGTTAGCATGACTGTGGACACTTCGTCTTGTGTTTTTTATTCCGTAGTTAAACAGATCGTTTGTGTGTGTTAAATGTAATTTTAATTATTTTGGTTGTTTTTTTGCAATTGTTTTGAAACGGTTTGAATTAGTGTCCAAGTTTTCTTCTAAATATGGAACAAAACCTTTAAAAAATCATTGAAGAGGCCATATTACACACATTTTTGGGGGTTCATATTTTATTCTTGGTTACTACTAGAGCAGGTTTACATGCTTTGATGCTTAAAAACTCGTCTTTTTTTCATACAGCCGACGGCAGCAGCCCTGTTTTTTCCGGGATTTTTGCCTCTGTCTGAGACGCTCTGTTTTAGCTCCTGTCCTGCCTCTAAAGGCTTACTCTGCACTGATTGGCCAGTTCAAACACACACCTTCCAGTTGAACCTATAGAGAAGCCCAGCACACTGTAACATATTAGTGGTCTAAGATAAAAAAAAAAAACTGATGAGAACAGAGTTCAGAGCCATTAGAAACAGCTCAAAGGAATTACTGCTACATACCCTTACCTCATTATTTCAAACTATGGCATCATTTAAAACAGCAGTCCAACTTTGTAACATCATTTGTAGGTTAAAAGAGACAGAAAAGCATAATATGTCCCCTTTAAATATATAGCCAGATACTGTTGCAATTAAAATCTCTAGTCTGTTCTTGAAAAGAATATAAAAATGAAAGTATATTTTTCATTATTTAATTGAAAAATGAAGTCTGGAACTAACTCTACTACAGTATGACTCTAACTGGAACTGTCCACCTCTGTCATCCAACCATCAGATCAACCTCAGCCTGCTGATCCTCTCATTGACTGGCTTCCTGTTGCCGAGTTACCTCTTCTATCACCGCAGACACCTGATTAGAGAAAATGCAGAAAAAGACCGACGGGCTGCTGGACAGGAGATGCAGGCTCTCAACCACACCGAGGCCAACGGCTACAAACCTCACAGCAACGGCCTCGCTGCTGTGGAGGCTTAGAGCGACATGATACAGCCAAGGATCGCGGGAATTGTACGATATTATTGTTATGTATGTGCCTTCAAAATGAGCACCAGCAGTCTATTCACCCATTTATATTTTTTTCCAATTTTGTTGTTTTTTTGTGGGGTCATTTCTGGTGCGCATTTTGCTCACCATAGACCACAACACAGAGCAAATAGATTCCCCTTGGTTTGTTTCCATGTCTCAAAGTAAGCCTTTAAGTTCCGTGTATTTTGGGGAGAAGCAAATGTCATCATCTTTGTTGCTGTTTATTTATTTTGGTGTAGTTCAAAGAGCCAAATTAGTGTGATTTAAGCCATAGATTTCACGCACACGCAAAGACACATGCACACATCCTGGTATGGCCTGTGTGTCAGACTGCGGATATCACGGTACTTGAAACACTGTTATATAGTTTTTTAAGATAATCATCACAATACTTGCTAACACCAAAGAACAGTAAAAAGATTTTAGGAAAGTTACACTTTGTGCTTTAGTGCTCAGTCAAAAGTGTGCAGATTGAAGCAAACTTGTGCTGTTTCAACTGTACTCCCTTAAACAAAAGCTATATATTTTTATCTGTGAAACACTATTGAAAGTATACAAGCTCTAAAACAAAATTTGAAGAATCTGAACATATGAACACCAGACTTCTGGTACGGATCAATAAGCTTTTGGGGCATTTTTCAGAGCCTAGTTATTCACACGACACGAGCACAGATGGGCTGGTTGTCGAGACACCACATCTACCTCCACTGTTTCTGTTTTTGTACGGTCTCTCTGCAACCCACTCCTACATCTGTCCGAGGACTTCTTTCCACATCGTCAGACATTAAACATATTAAGTTTTCCCAACAAATTTAATCGGTACAGAATTTCTCCTTTTGCTTTCACGTTCTTTGGAGTTATGCTGAGTCAGCCCTTGCATTTCTGGAATTTTTATATGTAGGAAGAAATGTTTTTAGGGAATTTTCACAAGGAAAAAAATGACTGACTTTAAAATTCTGGCACACACTGTGTGTCAATGTTATTAAACGCTTCGTACCGCTTTTATGCACAGAAATGAACTAGTGTGTGTATAAAATATGTATTTAATATCTTTTTTATACTCTAGCTGCAGTAGAATTGAAAAGGGAAGTGTTTATCTCAGTATCAGCAAATGATACTTTTGTAGTGTGCTAATTAATAATGAAGCTCAGATGATTTACAGTGTATTCTGCTTTGGTCTTTTTGCTCTTTTTAGTTATGCATTGATTTTGAAGCACGGACCTTCTTTAAAATGGTCTTTTGTAAATAGAACTAAGGTGTGTCCTTTATGACATATTCTTCTTGCTCTACTATATAATGGGTGTGTACAGTGTATTAAATGATTGCTGAGGAGACACTGGCTGTGGTTAAGGTTGTTTTTTAATGTGATTTTTTCTCCTTCTTGGATGCTCGGTCATATTAAAATACAAATCCACCTGCAGCATTTGATCCCCCTTTTAAATCCAGCTGTAGAACAAAACCATTAATTTTTCCAAAGAGACAACAAAATGCATCTGTTGTGTACATTTGTTCTGCACTCAGCGTCAGTACTGTGTAGATTTATGGAATGAGTTGTAATGTGTAATTTTTTTGTTTGAATTGATCCATTTCAATGTCAAGACAGCTTTAGTAGATGTTCCCTGCTCCTAGCTCAGCTTTTTGAATCTTTTCTTTCTTACTTTGAAGGAGATTCAAATCTGTGCCTTTGCTGCCATCTTTCGCTTTAATGCAGAAGATTTGCATGTAAGATTATTGCCTCTGCCAAACGTCTCTCTTTGTAAACCAAAGCCATGTGTAGGGACTGTAAGTTAGTCAGTAGTGTGGCACCTTTTCTCAGGAGCAAATAACAAGAATACCTTACAACACAATGCATTAGTTCTGCCGTATGTTACAGTTTGATTTTTGTTGATTGTCACAGGTGTTGATTAAGACCAATTGTACCTTTTTTAGTGGTCACCAGACCTCTTTTAAAGCTGACAATTACTCTCAAATAGCATTCAAGTTAAAATTACTCCCTTGTGCTTATGCCTGTATTTACAATTGTTGCTGCTTGAAATGTGAAAAATTAAGTTTGATCAGTACCTCTGACCGTCACTAAAAAAAAAACAAAACACACTTTGCTTTGTCAGCGTTTTCATCATGTTGTGATTTACAGTGGCTCTCTAATCTTCTTGCATTAGCATGTCTTGCTAAATGTACACCTTGCTTTCCTGCCTTCAACTGATATATCCAGCTTGTGCATTTGATAAACAAATAAATGTACGAATATTAAAATTTTTTGTCTGAGTGGTATTTCTTTTGTCACCAACTTTAAATACATCTCTCATAACAAATGATAGTGTTGTAGTAC
Source organism: Naso thynnoides (assembly GCA_029783665.1). Classification (NCBI taxonomy): domain Eukaryota; kingdom Metazoa; phylum Chordata; class Actinopteri; order Acanthuriformes; family Acanthuridae; genus Naso; species Naso thynnoides. Next base: position 13,873,019 of record JAQLOL010000026.1, on the reverse strand, counting down.
TTGAGATTGGTTTTGGTCTTGAGACCGGTCTCAAGACCATTTCTTGATGGCCTTGGTCTCGTCTCGGAATTGAACGCATTTCAATTCGGTCCTGTCTTGGTATCGCACATAGCAGACTTAGGATTTCCAACCAAAACCACAACAGGTTTATTGTTAATGTAATGCCTGTGATTGGATGTAAAACTTTCTTCAAATGTAGCCAATTACATTACTCATTTGTGTGGGGGTGGGGGGGGGGGGTTATTGGCTAAGTTTGTCTTCCTTAATCACAGCAAAACAATATACGAGAAAACACTTGGCAGAGAGCATGTTCTGTAAGGCAGTGGTTACCGAGATGGTTGGAAAAACATTAACTTCTGTAACCACCTTGAAATCAGAGGAAATTTTTCCTTTTTTTTTTTTTTAGGTCTTGGTCTTGAACCAGTTTCAGCCTCTCAATATCTTGGTCTTGGTCAGTGTGGTCTTGACTATGACACTAGCAAATAAGTGAGGATCAGCTCAGTTTGTCATGTACTTGCTTTAATCTAAAACAGCCAAAAACTCCAATAAGAGGTCTTACAAGGAGGCAAGCAAAGATAATAATAACCAAAGTTTATTTGATTTTGGCATTGTGGTCAAAAGATAACACAACAAAATCAAAGAGGGACAAACATACTGTGCCTGTTCAGTCATTCATAACACCACACCAGCTTATCAGTGGCTTTCTGCCTTTTACACTGTTCTGTAACATTTTCCATCATCGTACACATCCACTGTGTCGCTGCACCTCTCTCTCTCACGCACACACACACAAAGAAACCACACAAGCATTATGCATTATCTGACTCATCCCCTCTCATTGAACATACTTCCAATAATACAATTATCTGTAAAACACACACACACATCCTCATACAAAACGCACAGTCACACACATTCGAACACAGGCATGCACACATTGGGCTTGTGTCTATCTGAGGCTGTTGCTGTTGGGTTGTGATCCAGCGAGGCCGGGATGGTCGGGACTGTGGCGGTTCTGGAAAGAGACAGAGAGAAAAAAAACGCATTGGTTTATATTCCACATGTGAATGCATGATTCTGCAATTTAAATGGATTGTTTGACTTGCTAAGACATGTGATTAGCTTGTCTGTTAGAGATCTACGCATGGAGGATACAGAACAGACATTTCAGTGCAATTCAAGTCTTGAGTCTGTTTAATACTTAAAATTTAGGGAAACAAATTAGCTTTTTACCTTATTTTCTAACAAGAATTCCAATTTACATGTTTCTCTGTGGTAATTATGCATCTGGTTGCAAAAATATATTTTGTGAAGAAGACCTGCTGTGATTCGCGAACTTAAAAAGCTTTTAATCAAAAGCCACACAAATTAGAAATTGTTAAGCATTTGGTTTATACTCAGTATTGGGTAGACCTTTCAAGACAACTGAGTTTAGGAATGGGTTTCATATGTTTAAAGTTACAATTAGGGACTTATATGTCTCCCATAACTGCCTTAAGATCCATAACAATGCATTATAACTAAATTACAGGTGTGTGGATAGATGTTGTTACCTTCTTCTTTTTCTTGTCTTTCTTCTTTTTCTTGCGGTCAGGATCATCATCCCTCTTTTTCTTCTTTTTCTTGGGATCAGAGTCTGATGGAGTTTCTGTGACATCAAAAAGAAGCAGGTCAGTGACCATAAAACATACCACATTCATTCCATTTATCTTCTCGGATAGTTTATGTCATACCTTGTGGTAACGGGTCCTGTGGTCGATGGTGTTTGTGCTTGTGTTTGCTCTTCTTTTTTGGAGGCTGTATGTGCATCAATCTGTGCTGTTCTGGGAGCTGGGAAGCAGGAAAACATAAAAACATACATGCATGCATGTATTAATTGAAAAAACAGAACAAAGAAAGATACCTGTCAGACTGTTGAAAAGTGTTTGACTTTATAACTTGTGTGAGTTGCATTCATTTAGTACCGGTCCTGTGTGTAGTCTGAAGCCTGTAAGCAGAGCGCCGGTCAGTGGGCTGAAAGAGTTTCCACACACTGGAGGCTTATCGATCAGAGAGCGCAACGAGCTGCCGTCCTGAGTGCCCGGACAGTCAATCATACCTGCAGCACAGAAGACAATGGAGAAACAAAACGTAAGCGATGAAAGAGCAAGGTGGTCAGCACTAAACACACAGTGGTAAAGATGGGAAATGATCTGGCTGTGTCAATCAGGAGACATAAGGATGTTGAGCTATGGTCGAAAACAAAAGCACTGGCATGTTATGGCTCATATCAAGCTGATCATTATTACCAAGATGGAATGAGAATTCACAGATCAGACCTGAACAACAACAACAATGATGGACTCAAACACCTAAATATTACATCTACGTATATTTAAACATCTACAGGAGACAGAGATGGTGTGTTTCTTGGGATAAGAGCTTCATTGTTTAAGCTGGAGTTTCTCTACAGAGCATTTTTTAAGAGTCAAACTACAGCAACCCCTGCAACAGAACAATATTATTGTGACACAAATGCTTATGTTCCATTCATTAGCAAGCCCACACGGAATCTGCACCCGCAGAATAAAGTTGACATCTTTTTAGATTTCTTGCAGCCTTTAAATACACGGATGTGCTGCTTGTAAAACTATGGACATTAACACACACACACACACACACCTCCACCCCCTTATGCATGTGTGTGACAGTCACAGTGTTTCCCACAGGCTGCCTATTTGGCAACCCATTTTAGCAGGCTTATCTTATACTTTTATTTTTTATCATCTGAGAAAACAACACCATTGGCAATCAAATAAGAATTTGACAACATGCTGTTGCCCTCCCCCACCAGTCTACTGTCAATCAGACATGCTCAGCAGAGAGAGATGCTCTGGTATCATCTCTGTAAACACATCAGTTGCAATCTCTGACTTTATGCAATTAACACCAAAATTAACTGCAGAGAGAGACTCTGAGAGAGAGGAGCTTTACACTCACCGGCCACCTTATTAGAGACACCTGTTAGATATCTGCTTGTTAACACAGATATCTAACCAGCCAATCACATGGCAGCAACTCAATGCATTTAAGCATGTAGACATGGTCAAGATGACCTGCTGAAGTTCAAACCGAGCATCAGAATGTGGAAGAAAGGTGATTTCGGTGACTTTGAACGTGGCGTGGTTGGAAAAAAGACAGACAGGCTGGTCTGAGTATTTCAAAAACTGCTGTTTTACTAGGATTTTCACGGGAAACCATCTCTAGGGTTTACATGAAATGTTTTGAAAAAGAGAAAATATCCCGTGAGCAGCAGTTCTCTGGGTGAAAATGCCTTGTCGATGCCAGATGTCAGAGGAGAATGGTTCGAGATGATAGAAAGGCTACAGTTACTCAAATAACCACTCGTTACAACCAACGTATGCAGAAGACCATCTCTGAACGCACAACATGTCGAACCTTGAAGCAGATGGGCTACAGCAGCAGAAGACCACACCGGGTGCCACTACTGTCTGCTAAGAACAGGAAACTGAGGCTACAATTTGCATAGGCTCACCAAAATTGGACAACAGAAGACTGAGAAAACATTGCCTGGTCTAATGAAACTCCATTTCTGCTGCGACATTCTGTTGGTAGGGTCAGAAATGGGAGTGAACAACATGAAAGCACAGATTCATCCTGCCTTATATTGACGGTTCAGGCTGGTGGTGGTGCAATGGTGGGGAGAATATTTTCTTGGCACACTTTGGGCCCCTTAGTACCAACAGAGCATTGTTTAAATGCTGCAGTCTACCTGAGTATTGTTGCTGACCATGTCCTTCCCTTTATGACCACAGTGTGCCCATCTTCTGATGGCTACTTTCAGTAGGATACGCGCAGTGTCACAGAGCTCATATCATCTCAAACTGGTTTCTTAAACATGACAATGAGTTCAGTGTACTCCAGTTGCCTCCACAACCACCAGATCTCAAAACACTAGAGCACCTTTGGGATGTGGTGGAATGGGAGATTCGCATCATGGATGTGCAGCCAACAAATCTGCAACAACTGCATGATGCTATCATGTCAGTTAGGGCCAGAATCTCTGAGGAATGTTTCCATCACCTTGTTGAATCTATGCCACAAAGAATTAAGGCAGATCTGAGGGCAAAAGTGGGTCCAACCCGGTACTAGCAAGGTGTCTCTAATAAAGTGGCCTTTCTTTTGTAATTTAGGCCTGCCAATCTCACTGAATTGTTGTGTGCATGAATTTAAAAGGTTGCATGAAAATCTTCTACTTATTTCAGCCTGTTTGAGGTCCTTTTAGTTTGTTTTAATGTAATAATTGTGCTTATTTACACTCAAAAGCAACCTTTGTTATCTTAGAACAATATTGTCCATCACATTAAAAAGAGGAAAAAAATTGGTGTAATTCCGCAGATTTCATATTGGATTACCGCTGAAAATGGGAAGAAAATCCACAGAATCTGTTTGGGCCTGGTCATCAGTTGACCTGTGGATTGGGGGATGACTGTGGCTCAGGACTGGTGGTTTAATCCCTCACTCCACCTGTCTGAGTGTCAAAGCGTTCTTGAGCAAACACTAAAACCTAAGCTGCTCCCAAATGTGCCAGTTGTTCTCAGCAATGCTAGTGCTGCTGGAGCCAATGAGCACTGAATTTACACAAAATCCTTTGAAAACCTGTGTCCCATTTTGAACATATCTCATTATCTTTAGTTTTTTTTTCATGAAATGTGCACTGCCTCATTTCGTATTACTTGGCTTACATGCTACATGTGTTTCTACCTAAAACCCACCTGGTAGCTCTGGCAAAAAGTTGCTGAGCTTCTCTTTCACCTTCTTTCCACAGAACTTGTTGTAGGCGTGTTCCAGGTTGTAGTGCGTGATGAGGTTGGTGTTGCCCGTTAACTCATTCCCCACTAAACACACAGAATCGTATCAGTGTAATCAATCCAAACAGATGTTTTGCCACATTAAACTATTTAATTTGATAAATTTTGTATTCCAGCATAAATTATCACCAACGTTAGCTTACCATTTCGAACTGAAGCTGATGTTACGTTGGTTTGCGATGCTAGTTATAATTCTAGCACTTATGTAACGTTGAGGTTAACGTTGACTTTAAACATTATAAGAGTAAATCACATGCAATTTAAGTCAGTATAAAAATCTTGTCAAAGAAAACATAAACATATCCCAACCTACGAAAAGTGGGTGGGATAATATCGGTGAGTAGGTTAGCTTTCTAAATATTTTCGCTATCACTTGCCTTGTTGGCTAATACAAGCTAACATTAACTTTAGCATTGTTTACAAACTGCATATCAGCCTAATGGAAGCTCTTTCTCGAAATTAACAAATGACATAACGTTACATATACAGCATACAGTTGTTAAAACGTCAATAGTCCTACAGTACCAGGAAGTTCCCGCAGTAAGTAGAAAGGTTCATTCATAGCTCCGGGCTTTCGCAGAGCAGGCCCTTCATCCCCGTGCTGCGGTGGCATCTGACCCGACATGGAGACTTGATTTTGCGGCAGCGGCGGCGGAGGCTTCCCGGGTCCGAAACCCAAAGACGACGAGCCGGGCGGTCCCTGAGCTTCATTTTGCCCAAACAAAGTTGAAAACATTTCCGTCATATCTATCGTAAATAATACATGTACATGGAAAGAAAAAGTCAGTTTCCTCAAGCTTATGGTCAAACGCTGGTCACGACGAAGCTCACGAATCCATCAATGTTAACTTCTCGTCGACTCCTCACTTCTTTGTGGCATTATTTTCACGGCACACGTACCGTAATACCAGACATAAACACGCCTATTACCATAATGACTGTTCTGTACAGGCACAGAGGCTGAGGATGAAAAGACTTTTTATTTCTGAGACATTTAATTATTTTTACAGAATAAGGCAAATTAAACAAAATCAATATGTACAGTTAAGACTGTTATTACATCTGCAGGTCAAAATATTTGAAGATCACGCATCAAATATGTCTGCAGGGCAGAGAGAAGATGCCAGCCTTTCAAACTCTGTGACTGATTCCTAAAAGCACAAGGGAAGAAAAACATATAAATTTTTAACACTCAAGGCAAACTTTTATGTGTTTCCACTTGTCCAACAGTGGCCTTCTTTTAACTATACCAATGCCAATATCATATTTTTTCTGCTTTATTTTAAAAAACAGTGCTCAGATAATCAAAAGTGATCAATTTAAGAAAATTATTTAAACTTAGTAAAATACAACTTTGAATATACCATTTAATCATGCAGCTATTTCAGAATTTCAGGACTAAAATTAAAATAATATGTTTTTGACGCATTTTCTATAAAAACTGATGTCCCAAATACATTTTAGAGTGTAGACTCAGGCATAGCATAACACTTTATAACACATAAATTCTCTTTGTTAGTGCACAAATGATTACATTCAATGTGTTTTTATCTTCCATTGTTTCTCTCTCACCTTCCACTCATCAACAGCTGTAGAAATACGATGTTCAGTCTGAGTAATGTTCTCTCTACCAGCCTGAACCTTTTGAGCTAGGGCAGCATTCTCTGATTTAATCTTTTTCAGCTCCAGTTGCATGTAGGCCTCCTGCTTTTGATAGTATGGCATCAAAAAGCTGCAAAAGTCCTGCTCAGGAACCCCACTTGGTCGCCTAACAGAACAAGTCAGATGGTAAAGGATTAAAATGTTTTAAATTTTTATGTAATCATATTGTTAGATAGAACCAAAACAGTACAATGACAATATACGGTACAATAAAGGAAGACAAAACAGGTGCAATATAACAGTGAGACCCAAGACTGTCAGGTAAAAACAAATGATGCTATGAGGAGAGCTGCCGTTTACTTACCATGCAGGGTTTGTATTGTTCTTGGCAGCACGCTCCAGTTTGTCCAGCTCATTCAGTTTGAAATCCAACCGGCCTTCTTCAATCAATTTATTGATGTCATGCTTTACAACCACAGGTACAGTCATTCATGTAAACAGGGGGAAAAAGGAAAAGTTGTGATATTAATTGTTATTACTGTTTGTTTGTTGTTACCATTACCAGTACAAGTAATATAAACAACTAATAAGTAAACCTTGCACAGGTTTGTTTTCATACATGGAATAATGTAGGAATGCACTATATTGCTGGCATGTTATCAGTATCGGCCGATACTGGCTTTAAAATTAATATCGGATATTGACA
>JAQLOL010000026.1:13840327-13859674 GCA_029783665.1 Naso thynnoides | reverse complement strand
CTCACTATACCCACAGTTTCAAATTGTTCAGTGGCAACTGTTCTCGGCCACAGCAGGAAGAAAAGTAACACAAGTTCTCTTTATCTCTGTACGACGGCTGCTTGTGCCATTAGTGACGTTTCTTGTCACCAGCCACACATGAACCAGATGGGTATTGGACAATATTCTCACAAGTATGCACGCCAGTGAAGCATTCAGCACGACAAACAAAAATCACATGCACACCGAAGACGTAGCCTGGGAGGGTTGAAAACTCGTAACACAGTTGTTTGGGCTGAACGATGATACTCGTGTGCTTCACTCTGGTACTTTGCTCCCCCAAATATGTGCTACATTCGACCTGCTTTGACATTCCAATGCAAAAACTACAACGCCTTAACAAAAGAAAAAAAAAATTAAATAAGACCTTTACTGTAATGCCCAATCCTGAAAGCTCTAAACTCAAACACACACCTCCCTTTCTTTGATTATTCCTTTCTCAACATGGCTTAAATAAAATAAAAAAGGAAATAAATCTGCCTTTACAGGAGAAGTTAAAAAATGAGCAGTTCAATCAAATAATCTACTCTGCCTTCTCAGAAAAGTGTAAAAAATAAAAACCAGTAGAAAAGAAAAAAATGTGCTTGCTCCAGAATGAATGGTTTCAAGGCAAAAAAAAGAAGTGTGTAATTGCAAACCAGTCCATCCCTTAAAAATCTGTTCAGTGGTATATCGCATTTAACATTTAATGTTTTTTTTTTCCATAAACAAAATGAATACCTTGTCGTCTTTTCTAAATAAAAGAGAACAAACTGGCAGAGAAACTGATTTGAAACTGGGTCCAAAACTACAAGCTTGTCTTGTTTGGTGAAATAAATAAGCCCTTCCCTCGCTGCCCCTATTTGGCTGGCCGTCTGTTAAAGGTTTAAGGATCTGCTAGCATCCCGACCGGTTGACAGACAAAACATTTCAGAAAAGAAGAAAGGAACACCGAGACAGACATACAATGATCTTAAAGCTACGAACAGATTTTGCATAATGTCTCTAGCATAAACATTGCAAGCATACATTCCACAAAGATGCTTGTGCTGCAACTGTGATTGAGAATTTCTTTGTGGCTTTCAAAACTTAAACTCGATCATCTGCCACCGAAGGATCACCATTCGCTTTGGACAATGTCGATTCCAGCAAGAGCTCATGAATGGCTGATGCAGCCATTAAATATTAACAGGCAATTGATTTTAAATCGCTTTCATGAATACTTACACACAGTACATCTGCCACCCTCAATAGTCATTTTCAATACCTCACAATTTGACCCAAAAATAATCTGTAAGATTTTATACATTTATATAAAACAATATTTAAAAAAAAAAAAAAAACATTTATAAAACTAAAATGATACTGTTTATAGATTGGACTCCTATCTTCATGACTCAATGCATAAAACAGGTTTTGTGGTCCGTTCAGGCAGAGAAGAGGACAGTTCTATTGGTCAATAGTCTTAAACCCGCCCTCTTCATCTCCTATATCCACTGGATAAAGGCCATCCTTTCCGTACGTTTTTAACACGGTGTTCAATACTCTGTGTGCTAATGTACCAAAATAAAACAGAAAATCATTGTATAGCTATGTGTGTTCTATAGACATTTGAACCCAGCCATGATGACACAGTCACATCAGCCTATGGGTCACAAAGTGGCTAAATGGGGACAAATTGATCTTGTGAAAAAAATGAACCAGTGTCCCCTTTTACTCTTTGTTCAAATTTGAAAGGCTAGCAGAGAAGAGTGGCCAGTGGCATTATAAAGACAACAAAGTGAGTACCAGACAGGCCTGCTCCTTTAGTCCGTTGCAGGAGAGAACAGTCATTTTTCAGGGGTCTGCCTTCGTGAATAATATCCAGCTCTGGTAAGTGGGAAGCAGAAGTGACCTTCCCCCCCTCCCCCAACTCCTTGTGCAGACCACGAAGGACATCTGTCACTCAAACCGATATCTCGTAAGTGGTCCCTCCGACGCCTGTCACCTTCTTCACCCCGCCCCCTGGTTTGGATGTGGTGTGATTGGCCAAGACTGGGCGAGAGGTGGATCTGATTGGACAGCCATCAGGAAGGGGAGGAAGGGGATTGGGGAGCAGATTAGGGATGAGGACAGAGGATAAATGGATGAGGAGGTGATTGGTTCTACTTCAAAAATAACAACAAACAAACACAAACAGCAAAACATTTATCTAACATTGATCATATAAGGCAAAAGGTAACTAGTATGAAAAAGACAGACAGAAAAGCCTACAGGACAGAAGTAAATAGCAGCATGGTCAGGCATGCTTCCACAGAGCTAAACACAGACTGGCATGCTGTTAACACCAATGCACACAGTCCACACACTGTACCAATACAGCTTCCATACACACATCCAACTCTTAAACACTGAATAAGCAAAGACTGGCGGTAAACATCAAAGGAGGAAAAGGAAGACTCACACAGATCAGGGAGGAAGAGGAGGGCTGACACAAACCAGGAAGGAAGAAGAACAGGATTAGGAGGAAAAGGAGAACAAGGCGGAAGAGTAGCAGGCTGACGGATCTGGCGGTGGATCACTACTCACTGTGGAGCCAGTTGCCCTCCTCCAGCTCCCCCTCCCAGCACAGAGCCTCCTCCTGCGGGTCGAGGTTTGTGCTGAGGCCCCGCGTCTCCAGTGTAAGACTGGGACTTGCCAAGGGAGAGGCCACGAGGTGGTGGGGAGACAGGGGGTTCTAGTGAACGAACTCCAGGGGAAGAGGATGAGGAGGAAGGGTTACGGGAGGCTCGGGAAGAAGAGTCCTGGTTATGATGGAGCAGGTGCTGGATCTCAGGAGGCCCAGAGGAGGGCGGGGGTGGGCTGACGGCACGCAGGTAGGCCCTGTGGGGGGAGGAGAAAGTGACAGAGCCCTGGAGCAGCTGCCCCTCCCTCTGCTGAGCAATCTGAGCTGAGAGGAAGGGCGACGTGTAGCCCTGCAGTCGGGTACTGGATGACACCACCTCAGGCTGGCCTGTTATAGTCGCTGAGGGAAAAAGCGCATGAGACCTCTGCGGCGACAGCTCATGGGCAGCAGACTCGAACTCTGGGCTCTCGGATGGCGTCAGCAGGCTGTCATAGGACAGGCTGCCATTCCGAGGCGTCTGATTGGCCAGGCTTTTGTAGCTGGTGTCTGTAGTGCCTTCTGATTGGAGCGTGGCCAGCGGATTATGTGCCGTGTGCGCTGAGCGCAGACTGGAGGAGCGGGAGCCCCCAGCAGACAGAACCAGAGAGGATGGGTAGGAGGTGTAAGAGCGCCCAGTCAGGGAGTAACCTGACATGCCCCCTGACAACCCTGCAGCAGTCCCGCTAGGGCCTCCAGGGCCCTCTCCCCTCTCCCCTCCCCCTCTGCGCGCCCCTACACCTCCTCCCACCACTGTGGCCCCATCCAGGCTGCTTGGCTCCGAGCGGTAGCTAGGCTGACGGCTGGACTGGAGGATGGAAGGAGATGGAGAGTCAAGACTCTCACCACGGATCATCTGAGGCAAGGACAGGGAGGGAAACAGAACAAAAGTAGAGAGGTGGGGGGGAGAAGTGTAATAGAGATGAAGACAAGAGTAAAAAGGAGAGGGAGGAAGATGAAAAACACAATGTTACCTAAAGGATAGATAACATAGCACAAAAATAAAAAAAAATAAAAAAGTTTTTAACAGATTTTAAGAGAAAATAAGAGTGGTGGGGAAATTGGATGCTTGACTGGTGCTTTACTCCATCATCACACTACTGGACTGGAAACACTGGTTTTAACGAGCACTAACACTGCATGTCAAAGACTGTGTGTATACACATGAATGGAAATACAAATACATACAGTACATAAACTACACATTCCAGTCAATGCAGTCTCAAAGGGAAAGGATAGATCCACTCAAACACACAAAGACAGTCAAAGGGATACACACACACACACACACACACACACACAAATGACACTAGCTGAGACTTACTGATCAACCGATGGCCACTGAATGATCAATTTAAAGTGAAAACAAAAAAAGAGGGGCATGGCATTAACCACAAAGGAAATTAGAAGGGGCCTGGCATATCAGCCACCAGACCATCTGTTACAGTCATCCATGGGGGTACAAGGCCTTTTTATATCGCGATTCCGCAATAAAGGTATGATGAAGTCCCGCAATCATCACATCTTTACATTTTTATATTGATTCCACGATGGAAAATATTGGGGTGACCATGTGTGATTTTTATATTGATCTCGGCATTCCATCATCACACATCACACGCTGTTCCGCAATGGCACACTGGTCGTTTTAATTTGATCCCATCTCACCTCTGTAACGCCTCTGTTACGACCTCCCAAGGTGGTACAGGAGTGGGATCATTTCATCCCTTCATCTTGTGATGGAGACATTTATATTAAAGGCAAGATATTACAGAGGCGAAAATATCGTGGAATGAAATGGCAATATAAAAAGGCCTATTGTTTCTTCTGTTCTCTTCAATTCTTTTTGAGCAGTAATGTTGCTTCACGTTTAAAAACTCAAAAACTAGCTTAATATGTAATAATCAACAAGGTTTTGTGCATTTAAAAGAATATATTTAGATTCACATGTAACTGTGTCTTGAATCAGGCAAAGACGAGTGGTTAATTTAACTCTAGGCTGATTGTACTGTTTATACACTTAATTCCCACCACCTTGAGGTCTGTGCAGGTATAAATTGGCATTTACCTTGTTGGGGTGTGTGAGGGCAGTGTGGTTCCTTCCCGGGCTGTTGTAAGCCGGTCGATACTTGTACATCGATGGCGTAGGTGGAGCTTCAGTCAACAAACTGCTCTCTGAGTGGCAAGAAACCAAATGTGACATTTGAAAGAGGTTTCCTTACAACTAAAAAACATTCAGCTGTTCACATAAGAAGTAGAAACTCAGAAATTTCTGTGGCTGTGTTATGTATTTGTGTGTGAGTGTGTGTGGGTGTCTCACCCTCCGTGTCAGCACGCGGCAGGCCAGGGTAACGAAGCTCCGGCTTTGGAGGAGGTGGAGGCTCAGCATCAGCTGACTGGCTCTCCATCTGCTCTAAACTGCTCTTGGACTGGAAGAGACGCACAGAAAAGTCAGACGCAAGCATACAAATGGCAGCAATAACAATTAATCAATGCACTGAAATGAACCATGAGGCTGCCGGCAGAGAGGGCCAAAGAAAGACAAATGGACACAGGGTTACACAGCAAAAAAGTAGAACTAAATATATGCTGCAACACAGTGCATCAGCTGCCAATGTAAAATAATTTGGGCATCATATGCATGCAAAGGCACATTGTAGATTACTTTGTAACTTTGTAACAGTATGGCTCTATTGATTACCTTACAATTGTTGCAAAGGAGGGTAAAATGGTTGTTGCAATCATAACTTCTTGCAGCATAAATGGTTTCATAAACCACTGTTCAAGGTTTTGGCATAAACTTAGTGAAAGTTTTTTTAAGCCTGAAAGTCTCCTTAAGCAGCTGCTAACACATGATACAGGGCTTACTGGTAAGATATCATATTCTCCTACTCGGTGTGTGAAAACCTCTGTGTCAGTCAGGAGGTTCCTGTGCTGTGTGTAATACTACACAATACTGGCACAGAGTTGATGCCTTCATAAATAATTCAATCTTCTGACACAAAAGAGGGATTTTCACTTTCTTTTCTAAATTTGTAATACTCACAGTTTATACACTGAGATCATTCATACGATGAGGAGCATACAAGCAAATTCTCAAGCAAAGGGTTAAGGGCTGATAGTAATGTGACCACTGGTAACATGAAGACCAAAGGTTTTTCAAAAATGGAGAAAAAGAGCAAAACCAGAGAGTTCAGAATGAGCTTTGTCTAGAGGTATACTTTGCAGAATCACAACGAGTGCTGTCATCCATGCCGGCATCTGCGGCGTGAGTATGACAACATCAGCCTGTTTAGTCAGTTGCATTTTCTGTGTTGTTTTTCACCTCTTAACAATTTAACCATAAACAGAAAAACAAAGAATCCTTTGCACTGTCCATGACTTGTAATTAATGGTTAACTAAAATAAAATCATTTAGCTTAATTTGGGGCCCTTCAAAATTAGATTTTGGCTAATTTGTTTTAGTTATACATTTGAATTATTGCATCAGAGAGTAGATCTGTCTTCAGAACATCAGTTTACATGAGGACCCATAAAACAAACACAGGGACTCTAAGAAAAATATTGAACATTTTCTGTATTCTTAAAAAGAGACTCTGTCATTCCACAGCAACAATGGCTTCAATCAAATGCACAATACCAATAATTTGAGGAAAAAAACAAACCAAAGGGAAAAACATTCACACTTCAGCATTTAGCTTATTTGTGTTGTTGCTTGTTGGATTCAGTGTAACTCACCCTGGTGCTGTGTCGGTCATTCTGTATGCCGTTGTCCAGGACCTTGGCCTCTAGCTGAGCCTCAGTGAGAGGCGGCCTCAGAAATGGTGGCTGTACTTCCATTGCGTGAGGGTTCCGCCACCGGCCCATATATCTGTGAGAGGGACATACACATGCATTTTAAATCCTAATTAAATGAGATAACATAAAACACAAAACATAAACTAACTCCAGAAACCATTCACTTAGGAACTTGTACTCATAAATTCCATTAACTACACAGACAAGTGAGAACAATAAAAGAGGTGTGTGGAAAAGTGGAAGGGGAGAGAGAGCAGTGGAAAGAAAGAAGCAGTGGAAAAAGAATAATTGCGGAGCTGAGTGTTGAGGGAGGAGAGTAAACAGATGAGCACAGAAGAGGGAGGAAGGCTGACCTGGGGGCCTGGGAGCTGCAGAGGACATGTGAAATATTCCTCAAGCAGCCGTTGGTGAAAGGGTTAACGCCTCCCCGAAACTTCCCTGTCACCTACAGGGAGAGGGTGGAGGAGTCAAAAACATTATGATGTACAAGAATATAAAAAAGAAAAATTCCTCTGAATGACTTTGATAAAGCAGGATGTGATGCACACAACCAGCTCTTGTCTTTACCTGTTCATTTGTGGTTCTGCCGCGAGCCACTAACACTATATGGAACCCAGTCAGGCCAGCGACTGGGACAAAAAACAGACCAGCCACACACATTACAGCCATACTGGAGGAGATTGTCAAGAAGATTACAACAAATACAGCCAAAAGGTAAAAATAAAGAGAATGCCTGGCTCCATGATCACATAAATTGGAATAAGAAAATGCCATAATTTGTTCAAACATCTTTATGAGAGTAGTGAGCCGAGTAAAGGATACGTAACAGCAGCATGTGGTGTGTCCAGCTGCTGGCGGTGGTGCAGGACATAAACCAAGCCAAAGCCAAATACATTCATGATGTGGGTGGTAAGAGATAGCAGGAAGAGGAAGAAATAACGATAATTCCTCCGACCTATGCAGTTGTTCACCCAAGGACAGTGGTGGTCAAAATCCTGAGAGAGCACAGGGGTCGAAGAAGGATGAGAAGATGAGGAAAATACAAAAACTGCAACAAGGGCGTGACAGTTAGCAGTTTAATGATAATCCACAGTAAAATACCCATATTACGTCAGAATCTGCACCTACACTTGTACAAACACTACAAGCTGTTCTGCAGACTCCAGCACTCTTTGAACTGGTTGCTAATGTTTTCCGACAGAAGTACAAAAGCCACCTACACAAGACTCCTTTGTATTTATGACAATTGTTAGACTTAATACTATCGCTGCCTTCCTGAAACTCATTTGAATTTATGTAAATTGTACATGAGGTCACTGCAACATATTTTGCCAAGAATGCGATAATACTAATAACCATGATAGCCTTGGTGACTAAAAGCTTGATTTTAAAACTTCTAACCACTTCATCTCTCACTGCGACACATCAAAATAATTTGATCAGACAATTTCTGCTTCCTACACTGACACGTAGAAAACTAAGAATAGGACAGATCTAGGTTGAGCAGTCAAGTCACACAGGAGTTTTTAAGAGCTCAGTGAAATTAGGACTTGCAATGAAAACTGGGAGATAGATTGCACACACACACGTACATGTTATGAAAACGTAGTCTTTTCAAGAATTAGTGCAAATAAGCACTGGATGCAATTATGTTTAAATACATGGTCCGATAACTACAAAGACAAGTATGTGCTGTAGTTCACTGATATTCAATCAATAGGTTAAAAATAAAGGAACAGTAATAATACCAGAACCTGAGAGAAAAGAAATTTTAAAAAATCTAAATTTAGTCTAGATAATCGCACACTGGCACCTCGTTCCACCTTATGTCCGTAGACAACTTTCATTTATAGTACCAGGGAGCTTTCGATATTGTGACTTCAATTTAGAAATGAAACGATTTTACAGCATTATATATGTGGTGTGTGTGTGTGTTTACCTCCACACAGTTGTCGCAGACTGAGCAGTGAGAGCAGCGCGGCGGGCGGTAGAAGCGGCAGGTTGAGCACCACTTCATGCGCACCTGGATACCTTTGATCTCCACTGTCTTATAGAGTGGAGCACGGAAATCATCCTCCTTGTCTTCATCTTCCTCCGCTAAAGACAACAGACACACACACTGAGACTGTACCTTCATCATATTATCTATTCATATGGTCCTCTGTGCATTGTTTTTGCCTTAGTAAAATATTTCTGTGCTTTTTTAGTGGATTGCAATCATTATATCATGTAATCAAAAGCCCAAAAGTATATGCATCATAAGTATGTGACAATTAAGTTTCCAAAGCAAAGACTTGAATGACACTGTTCATGTGTGTTTACCTCTGGGGAAGACTCCGGGGTCCATGAAAGTGGCCATGCAGAAGTTGGCAAGAGTGAAGAGGAAGATCACAGCGATGTAGACAGGAATGAAAGAGGACAAATACTCTGACAACCACGGGCACCTGGTAAGTACAAAAAAGGACAGAAAAAAATCATAGGTTGACATAAAATTGCCATAACTACTAGTTTGTCAAAGTCTGACATAAGTGCTTGGTCTACTTAAAACAGCAACAGCAGCAAGTAGATATTACAGAAGCAAGCTTAAATCTGTGCACTTGCTGGTCAGCCTCAGAGCAAGTAATACTCCATCAGCAACTTCTGATAAGCCTTAGTGCGAGGCAATTTATTCTCAAGCAGCCCTAGTGAAGCTGCTCAGTGGTCAGAAATAGAAGATAGTGACTGTAAATCTGGAGCTCAAGTGTGTGAGAAACTATGTGAAAAGAGGGCAAGATAAATCTGTGAACTCCAATAAACCGGACATCTTCATATAAAACAAAATGCATAGGGATGTTTACACATGCTGTTAGCAAATACAAATGTGTACAAACACTGTTACACATTGACACAAGTGTGTGTGTGTGTGTGTGTGTAAACATTACCATTTGCACTGTTTTGTTTGCATTTGTGTAATGTGTTTACGCAAATAAGCTAGGCAGCAAAATAAATAAATAAATAAAAGATACTTACGTGAAGCAGAAGAAGAGGGTGGTGGACCCGACAAGAAAGGTGGTGGCTGCAGACACTGGGACATATCGGCTGGGCCGAAATGGACGGGGAGGAGCAGAAGCAGGGCCACCTACTCCTCCCCCAACCGCCCCACCGCTGAACCCCGGCATCAGAGACAGAGAGAGACGGGAGGAAGACAGAGAGAGAGAAAGAGAGAGAGGTAGATATCTACTGTCTACCTACTGTAAAGGGTGGTTCACAGGTCCAAAGGCAAATATGGAATTTGTTTGGGAGGAGGGGCCATGACAACAGACTGAGAAAGAAAACCAACACTATGCAAAGCAGCAACTGAATGAAAACATGAGGGATTCTCTGTGTCCAGACACTAAAATGTCTCCTGGCACTTATACAGTAACTCAAAAAACAGAGCAATATACAGCTAGACTCGTATGTGTACAGCTTGTTCTGAATATTTAATTTGTGTGCATAATCTTAATAGAGGCTTATACAAGCAAAAATATTCAAAAGCAATGCAATACAAAAATATGTGTAGGTAATTCATAAATATTTTTGTATGGCTTTAAAGTAACTGTATTTGGTACGACAATATAAATTAATCTAATCTTATGCTGCTCCCTGGCACAAGCACAGCCTTACACAGCAGTGCATTTACACAGATGCACAGACACTTGCTCACAACCAAAAAATTGGAACAATCCAGGTTTCTCTCCACTATCAAAACTCAGTGTTTACATTAATTCTGCTCACTGTGCTTGAGTTCTGATTATGCCTCTCAGAAAAAATGAATAAAAAAAGAAAAGACCAGAAAATTATAGAGGTAGTGGGTGGATAGCCAGCAGGCAGAGAGCAGAAGCACATAGAGGAGACCAGGCAGAGGATTGAGCGCAGCAGCTGCTGATGACTTCTGTGATTGTCCCGAGAGGGCTTCTTTAGGCACTGGGTGGGTGGAAGAAACTGAGGATGGCGGCAGCAGGGACAGTTCCAGCGTACAAACTAAGTCAGCAGGGGAAAACAACTAAACAACAAAAATTCACTTTTAAAGCAGATGAGAGAGACGGCTTGACATCAAACAAAGGTCCAGCTGAATTTTTTTTTTTTAAATCTACTTAAAAATGTTTTAAAAATGATGTCTTGCCTTGCCTTCTCAAGTAAAATATAGAATAAAACAGCCACGCGGAGTCCCTTGGAGCTTTTGAACACCCTGCTTTCAGTCTTTGTGTCAATATGGAGATAAAATCAACTCATTCCAAAAAGAAGCCCTGTGCATGTCACCGAGGTTTCTTCACACTTGGCCAGGTCTGGATGTAGAGACCTCTCCCACCTCCAAATTCTCTGCAAATAGATGTCCTTTCCCATTTTGCATCGCTTAAATAAATCCATGTCTGGCAGGGTTGTTACGTAGTTGATGCATTTTAGTCCTTTTTTCTCTTTGTCTCCTAGTCGTCTTTCACCCACTGGCTTTGTGGGCAAACTGCAGGATGCACCTGTGAAAGAAAAGACACAGAGTCAGTCTGCAAAACCTAAGCAGACAGATGCAAATGGTGTAAATATTTAAAGCTAAACAGAGTATTTGTGCTCATTTTTCAAGTAAAAACATTAAATATTCCTGAGTTCCAGCTTCTTACTGGTAGAAATGTGCCACTTTTCTACATGGTGGAAATAATAAGCCAACTCAAAACTTAAACTTACTGTGATGGGAATCTCAGTTTTCATTTTTATAAAATTTATTTACTAAACGATTAATTCAGAAAATCAGTAACATAAATAGAACTGGCTCACACATAATAACCAAACAGAGATCAGTAGTACCTACAATAGCACCTTGTTTAAAAACATCCCGTTCCCTTCTACAGGTTTAAACTTCACTGTCAAAAGTGGATTTTCTTGTTGGGTCACAGGGCAGACTTATCTGAGAGAAACGGAGGTTTCACTTTGATTTCACAACAATCAGGCTGACTTACCAACTTCTAACTGTCCCAAAGAGCATGCGTGTATGCGCATGCATGTCTCACTATTGCTCATAATAGGAGTTGTTCAACAGCCTGTTGTTTTACAGGCAGCTGTCACCTCAATGCCCTCAGGTGGTCAAATAAAAAACACCTCCCATTGCTCTGAATTCAAAACACCATGGACGCTACGATCTGTAGCGAGTGTGGACGCCTTTGACACACATACACCAGATTAATTTCCCTCATCTCCGAGTGAAGAAGTGGTCTGTGTGGTGTGAACACGCTGGAAACACATCCAGAGTAACCGTAATCTGATAGCTGGACACACCCCTCTTCTCAACAATCATAAATACTAATAGATAACGTTAGAGCTGCGGCCAAGGCTGTGACTGTGCCCGTTGTTAATCATCTCATCTGCCCCACAACACCCACCCTCCCCACTATAATGAATGTTAATCCTAAAATCTCCGCTTCGAGCCTTGCCTGTCATGTCTAGGCAACAATCTGCACTTCGCAAGCTAACTACATCGTTAAGTGGCCGGTCGAGCTAATTTGATCTATATTCCGAGCATTAGAGACACACTGACAGTTGTTTACTTAAGTCTTCTTTAGATCCAAACCATTCGACTGACAATCACTTAATCTCTGAATTATAAATTAAAATCGACCAAGCGTTCAACAACAGGCCAGGGCAGTGCTCGGGTTCAGTCAAGACAACTAACGTTAACGTTTTGTACAATCTGCTCACACCCCAATGAACCTCATTATGATAACGCTACACTCCACTTTTTAACTAGGTGCTACACACTGTAGCGTTTTAGTTCTAAATAATAATGAGAGATTGAACTGAGACACATAACGTTACTTAGTAATCAGTTAGCGCTTACCTAGCCTCGAAAGTTTTTTGCGACACTGCTTAGTCCTTTACCACAGCTAACAGTTAGCTAACATTATCTGGCTAGCATGGAAGCTTTATACTCGAAGAATAGCTTTCATTGACGGCTGAATGTAACTGTAAGTTTGTTCAGCTAAAACATCCATTATGAAGGGCATGTATAACAAACAGCACATACCTATTATCGAATATGCGAGCTGTCTTGGCTATAGGGTGTGGATCGGTACGGTCCTCCTTCTGTTAGCCGCTAACAAACTAGTTAGCTCGCTTGCAAGGCCGACATCGGAATCCCGGAACTAGAGCGCTGTCCCTCAGGTGGGATGACCAGCCAATCAGAGACCGAGAAGGCGTGGCAGCTCAAACCTCATTATGTACTTGATTTGCTATCACAAAAATGATTGATGTGACCCACATATTTTTATTACCGAATGTCGATAACAAAATACATTATTTTTAACGAAGAAACAAACAAACAAATAAATAAATAACAAAATAAAAATTTTCCTTTTAACATATTTAAAGATACTTTTCCCTGAAATGCTGATTTAGCAACAACAACGAGGAAGAATACCTTACACTAATCTTATAAAGTCCCTACGAAGTTCACTTTGGGAGAGATATCGCTCATAAAATTAAGAGCCTAGGAGTCATAGTTGTGGCTTTTAATATTTTTAAATTAGACAGGTGATTTCATCACACCACTGTGTTTGAAAACTTTAAAATTCATAAGTCAAGAAAAACTAGTTTGTAGGCTTTTCTATTGTGAAACACTTACTTTTAATGTTACGTTTACATTCATTAATTTGGCAGATGCCTTCTCTTAAAGCCACGTAAAATGACGTTGGGTTCAATCAAAGCCACAGTAGATCAAGAAGAAGTCAAATTCCCCTCAACAAAAGCAACATAATTATAAACTTTATTTATATGGCACAGTTCAAAATGCAGCACAACGTTGTTTACAGATCAAAACATCACTGCAGTCATACTCACCATGTGACAAGGGGTTTGGGAGCAGAAACTGCTTCATGTAGAGAGGTCACCATTCAAAAAGGTTACACTTCTGCTATGAAGCCAGGTCTGTCTCCAGGATTTTGTAATCAGTGATGCAATTTTTTTCAATTTTCCAGTCACAACCTGACTCCCTAAGAAAATTATGACAGGTTTACAGAAGAGTGAATTTTTTATTCTTGTTTTTTGGTTTGTTTGTGTTTTGTGTTTTGATTTGTTTTTCTAAAAAAAAGGTCAATGTAAATGTCCTGAACCAAAAAAGAAAGAAAAAAAAAAGAATCAATCTAAAATAAAAACAAACAAACAAAAAAAAACAAACTCTCTGAACTTATGAAGTCTATCACATACCATTCATTAGGCCCTATCTAAGGTCTTAAACATGGAGGCACAAACTATCCTATTACAATCTGAAAGCTTTCCAAACCATATGTTCTTAAACACAAAGCTCTAAGGGATACTTATCAGTCACCATTTGAATTAGAAGTTATATACAACTGAGAAAGGCTGCACTAAAATCAGTTTCTTCTTCCAGTGTGTACTGTCAGTAGGCAGCACAGACACTTTAAATCCTCTAACACATGAATGGACAAAATGAATACTATTATTGTTAAATTTAGATTTTAAAAAAAAAATGTATTTCTCATGAAAAACAAAAAACTAGTACTAATGTGTTGTGGCGATTGGGAAAAAGTTTTAGTAAAGTGCCTTGATATACCAAATTCTTACTCTAGTTGTCACTACAGATCCTAGATGGTCAACTTTAAATCCCCAAGACGACCCACCCATGATGAAGACAAATCCTGATTTGATCAAGGCAAGTGTTAAACACAATAGCAAAGATAAACAGTAAAAACATCAGCAGCAGCATCCAAAGGTATTTTGTTTCCATTCAAGATATTTTGACTGTATGCAAATAAGTTGAGTTCAACTTAAATTGTTAAATTTTGCTCTTGTTACATTTTGAAGAAACATCCGCATTTTAATAACATGAATCACTACAACAGAATGTAGGCCTGAGCAGTCTGATGCTGACTAAATAAACAGCGAATGAGCTCATATTCTCACACATTCTGCAAAATTATGTTTCCCTCAGTGGTAAAAGCTCAGGTAAAAAAAACAAACAAAAAAACCTGTTAAGAATTGTCCCTGGTTTAAATAACTTGAAGTAACTACAGACAAACAAATGTTTTCAAAATTAGATGTCTTTATTTATGTAAACTGATAAAAAATGTAAATAATTCCTGCACTGATAAAACATCTGTACAGATTTATAAAATGGGGTATCATTTACAGTATCAATCTACCAACTCCTGTACTTAAGGACTCTCGATCTTTCAAAGCATAAAGACAACAGGTAAACAAAAAACAGCTTCTCTGAAACAAAATTCTTAAGAATTCTGCCCTAAAAATGATGCCCAAATCTTTTGCAACAGTCCTCCTCCTTCAACATCACCTCATTTCATGTCCATGAAGCGAATGTCCATGATAAGCAGAGTATGTCTTGGCAGTGGTCTGGGCGCTGGGGACAGCACTTTCATCACCTGTGCTTGCGTGTCCACATAAGTCACCACAATAAAGCCACACACAGGACTCTCCACTATATCCTTTCTTGAACCTTCCTCTCCATCTTCGGCACTGCTCACGCTCAGCACATGGTATGTGAGGTCTCTCCCTGGTGTCACGGGCACCAGCTTCAGCTGTGTATCATCCTGAGACATTCCCAGTGGCAGGCACGAGTCTGGGATGGATGGCGCACCGATCTTGTATATACGGACATCAGAGAAACGCACTTCAAAGGAGAAAGGGTAGAAGGAGACTCCACGAAAGCCATAGAAGTACTCGCGTATCTTCTCATCGCGAGTCTCCCGACGACACTCTTTGGAGCGCTCCACCACTCCTCCGGACTTTGGTAGGAGCACAACGCGAACGAAGTGAGGGAGATCTCGTTTGAGTTCATTGTAGAGCCTCTCATGGTCCAACACCAGCACCACATCGACCTCGAAAGCTGAGGCACAGTGGACCAGAGCCTGGTATCCAGAGCCTTTCACCCAGCCACAGGTGTTGATGATGCAGCCTCCCACACTGGCCTTCCTGTTCACCTCACAGCGCTGGGAAAACACCTCAGCCAGGCGTGACGTCAGCTGCACAGAATGAGAAAAGAATAGATTAAAATGAGTGGAGATCAAAAAACTAATGACAGCCAGGGTTGCAATGATTAGTCAGTTAATCAATTAGTTGACTGTAAAAAATAACTGAGAAATATTGCGATTTTTTAAAAATTCTTTCAGTCATTTCTCAAGCACATATGTCAAACATCTGCTGGTTGCAGTTCTGTAATGTAAAGATGTTCTGCTTTAGCTCTGAGAAAGTGTATTTAGAATTTATTCATTTATTTTTAACTTAAAGACTAATCAACTGGTCATGAAAATACCCAGCAACCTGAATGACAGTGCAGACTAGATTTGTAGTTTTGTCAGCGGAACTGTGGCGTCATACTGTTACCTTCTAAAACACTCAGAATCTTTCCAGTATCTCACCTTATTGTAAAGTTTAATGTTGGTCCCTGGGGTCGTAGAGCCAAAGTGATAAACCAAAGGAGCCTGGACTGAAAAACCCTCCTCCACGTCTGCTGGACGTTCAATACACAGTGACGACACCGTCCCAGGAACAGACACCTAAAGAGAAAAACGTACTTTACACTTTAGACACTCAAACTGATGTTTTTGCAAGACTTCCAGCATATATCCCAGATTATATACGGGACTGAGTCCATCACAAGTGATCAGTCACTATGTTAGTCTTGTGCAGAAATCTTGCACTATAAATATTATACCTCTTCTAGTTTTTTCACTGCTTGTAAAAATGACCGTACTATAATACTTCAAGTATTTGTTTTTTCAAACTTATTGAACACGTGACTGGCAGAGACAGCCATACGGGCATTGAGGAATCCTATAATTAAAAACGTATTTTCTTTGCCAAGAGGAGAGGGAAGGCACAATATGTATTTTATAAAAACAAATGTCCTGTTTTTGCCCTGTAGGTTAAGTTTGCATGAATTCAAATTAAGTTTGCGTGACATGATGCAAAATAAAACAAATATCAGGCAGGGACATTCCTCTAATTTACATAGACTGTGTCGATGTTTATTTTGATAACTCAAATTCATCTTACCCCACTCTGTCCAACATCCAGTTCCACCAGTGTTGGCCTGCGGCCCACCCTTACAGCATAGCTTAATAGCAGCCGGCACACTGTTGACTTCCCCACGTCTGTAGGTCCCACCACCATCACCTGGAAGGGATGCTCAATTATTGAATGTCAATGCATAATGCATTTAATGAATTTATGTCTTTATCTAAACCTACCCTTGGCCCCCTCTCATTGTCCCGCTCTGCTTGTTTCCTCATCTGTTCCAGGGCAGCGTGAGTGTTCAGGTAGAGCAACATGGGAGTATCTTTGGACACATAAGCCACCTGTGGTGATTGGAGAGAGACGCTGGTCATTTGAGCCTCACAGTCAGCAAATGTGAAACTCACAGAGCAACATAGGAATGAATGTGATACCATTTTCTAAGGGCAAGTTTTATCACCATGTGAGCTAAAATAGAGCACAAATGAAAACTTTCAAATATTTACAAAGACCCTCCTCCAGGTTCCCACCTCTGGCTTCCCAAATAGATTCACACTGCAGCCTTGCCAGGTGAAAACTGCAATCTTAGAGCCTGGTCCGAACGTGTATTTCTTGTTGCGGTTGAGCTCGGAGCCAAACACCTCAGCCATTCCTGTGATGAGCTCCAGTTCAACTTGCTCTGCTGCCTCGCCTGATTCCACCTCGAACCGAAGTTCTGTCTCCTTCTCCAGGTCAAACCTGGTGCTGACCTTCCCAGTTGCTGGAGCATCTTCACTCGTCTTCACTTCGCCCTCTGTTGCCATTGACTGACTGACAAGAAAAAGCATGTATTACAAATAACAGTATACAGGCAATAACAGCATATTCAAAAGAATAAGTTATATGCTTATAAAGCAGCACAATAACCAAAATAGTAGTCTCCAATACTGGCGCACAATAAAAGGACGCAATAAAATAGATATATTAATTTTACTCTTAACCTTACTAAGGGTTAACGTTAAGCAAGAAGACACAGTCCAGACTTGAATGTGTTTTAGGGCAAGTCTACTTTTACTTTTCTATGAGCACACTAACAGGAAATACTTTTGATCTAGTGGTGATAAATTAAGTTAGCAGACAGCAAGCCGTAACTAACATAGCAATACTATATTCCGCTCTAATGGCGGAATAAAAGCTTACAAACGCTCCAAGTGTTACTAGAACTGCTCCCAATTTGTAAAGTGAATGGTTACAAGTTGTTTATTTATTTACAGTACTTACGGAGTAATTACAGGCCTTTTTGGAGAATGAAAATAAGCTCTAAACTCAAGAATCACTACCGTGGCCAGTCGCGTGATGACGAAGTCACGTCTTCTTCTGTGTCGAGTGTTTATTGAGGATGCTTTACCGCCACCTACTGGACCGGAACATTCACTGCGATGATGCAAATTAACTGCTATCTCTCCCAAAATTTAACAAAAACAAACAAAAAAACACAACGGACAATAGTTGGTGTTTTGCTTTTCTTTGTGACAAAAGGGGATTTCTTATAGTATTATGTTTTCTGGTTAAAAAAAAAAAAAAGCCTGGTATTTGGGTGAAAGGGGAAGAGGCAGGTCATTCAAACCTGTTCAAAATTCAAAATACTCAGAAAATTCAGGAGATTGGAGCCTCTTTTCAGAATTTCGAAAAAATCCCGAAATTCAGAGATATTCCGCGTTTTCAGACTAAAATGTCCCATTCAAAGTAAATGGTAAAAGATTCAAAATTTCATAACTTTCAGAAGGTTGCTGCTCATTCATACTTTCAGCTAGAAACTTCATTCAAACATCAAAATATCCCAAATTCCTTCTAATATTGTTTCAAATATTTTAAATATTCCACTTTATTCTCTCTCAAGGCACTCTAGCTAAGACATAAATCAAACCAATAAATACAATAAAGGCAAACCAGCTGGCCAGTCAAGAAGCTGGTTTCTGCTTTATAACGTTACACCCATGAAATACATGACGCTTCATATATTCAGTCAATTAATAAGCTTAACTACATTTATTCATAACTTTGCCTAAAACTTACGTTAATGTTACACGTTATTAAATCAATATTAACCTCACTCCCGCGCATGGACACCAGTAATAACATCAGACGTGAAGTTGGTAATTATCTGTTGGGTTGACATCATAATTTACGTAAAGATGCTGCCACCTTCACAATCACCAGAGGCTCGGCTACCATAAGCCTGTAAGCTGGCTCATGAACACGCAGCTACCACGGAAACTATCGAGTGTGCCCGGGAGAGCCCGAGCGGTAGTTTAACACTACTGCGTTATGTTGACCCCTGTGTACGGAGCGCGCGCAGTACGGTTTCTCTCAGACCCGGAAGTCGGGCATTTTTGGCTTCATGCGCCACTGAGCAACTTTCATAGGAATGAACGAGGCTCTGCCTCCAGATCTCCAACAATACATCCATGGTTGTTTTACACCACAGAAAATTCACATTTAATTGTCCCTGAATGTACTAGAGGAGCTAAAGCAATTACAAATATGTATTTGATGTTTTAATCAAGTTATCAAAATACATTAATGGCTGCATCAATCCAAAGTAATAATGCAAAAATAGTCTTTGTGACTTAAAGTCACAGCAGAATTACTGAAACTAGAAAAATAAATAACTCCCTCATGAACAAACAACTACCTGGCTTGAATAAACAAAGACCTCACACAAATATACACTCAAACAATAACTAATAAACAAGAACCACTTTATTTACCAAAAACAGACTTACAAGTTTAATGAACCATTGACAAATGAGAAAAATACTTCCAAAAAAACAAACAAAAACAAAACACAGCAGGAATGTGCGTCTGAGAAATGTTTTGGTTAGAGACTCTCCACTAGGTGTCACCATGTATCCAGA
>JAQLOL010000026.1:13733442-13839143 GCA_029783665.1 Naso thynnoides | reverse complement strand
TAAAAATACCCCCCCCCCCCAACAACCAAACAAACAAACAAACAAAACAAAACAAAAAAAACAGCAGGAATGTGCATCCAAGAAATGTTTTGGTTCGAGACTCTCCACTAGGTGTCACCATGTGCCCAGAAGTGTGATCTTTTGGAGCTTGGGTCATCAGAGGGGGGACTGAGGACACCCCATTGGTCTCTCCTCATCATTCTGCATCCATGGACCACATCTCCTGAACTCTTGGCTGCATTAAAACAACATTTTTTTTCTTGTAAAACTCTAAAATACAAACATTCTTAATACACCACAGGCACCTGCTCTAGCCCCACTGACACTACTGTCCTAACCCAAAGTCCAGACCATTCCAAATAATTGACTGAAATGAATAAAACTGACTGCACGTAGGTTATTGAAACCTATTTACACAAATGCAGAAATCAACATGCATTTCATATTCAGACCTAATTTCTTGTAGAGGATTTCTTATTTTCAGTGGCATTTAGCCTTCCACTGAAAGCAAGAAGTCTGTGAACTGCAGTCTAATGGCTGAAGGCTGAAACTGTAAGTTCAACTAATGAGCAGTCAACGTTTCTCCTCAGATGGTGACTCATGAAATGCTAAAACACTAAAGGAAATCAAAGCTTGGGTTGTGATACATGTCTCAGGGAGGAAAATAAAGGAAAAAACTAAGGAACACTGAAACCAGATTTTTTTAAAGTATCTCATGAGATGCTAATAAAAAACAACTAATAAGCCGTGAGTCATTGTCTTTTGTGTATAACTGCTTTCCCATTTTCAACCGTCCCTTTTGTTCCTCTCCCTATGTTTTCACATCTACATCAGTGAATTATGAGTTTTATTTTTAACATAAAAAGAGTGGGTTGACTGTCAGGACAGTGGATAAGATAAGATCAACCAAGACTGCTTTACAGAGTTTTATTTTGTTTCTGAATTGTTTCCAACATGAGTTCTAAATAATATACATTTATTTATACATGTAATTTAAAATTCATGTTTGGTTTCCTTGTGTGAAACTTAAAAGTGAAACACTTCCACCTTCAATTCCTTTAACTTTAAATACAGAATAATGTACTAAAATCTATAGTTTGATATTGCAGCTAAAGGAAATTATTTAAGGTAACCATGTTATGCTTGATCATTTCATATTAAGTGTCTCTGGATTTATACAAGTGTTATTCTATGACAGCTTTGAAGTGACAAACCTTCACTGGATGTCTACTCAGCTTTCAGAGCATCCTGCAGAGCAGCAACTACAACATCAGGTTGAGGAAACTTCAGCTTACGAGGCGGACCCTTCTTTATTCCAGTCCACAGAGATGTTTCTTTAGAGATGAGACAGAACAGAACAAGAGTCATTTCTGGGGAAAATATACTGTAAAAGATGAGCAAAACAATTCATGTGTTACAAAAGCCTCTAGAGGACAGCAGTGAAATCAAACGTTTCCAAGACAATTAAGGTTGTTTTAACAGTTCTACTTAAAAATAAATGATCAAAAATGAACAATGACTGTTGTACCACCATCTTAACTTTTGCAGCAAGAATAATTATATTAACACAATAAACAAGGAACACATCATGTATAATTAGACAAGGGAGAACTGTTTGTTTGCATGTCTTATTCTATGTGCAAAGTTTTCCTCTCTGGTGGCTCTTCTGCACTCCCAATAAACAAAGCCTCCTGCTGACTGTTTGCGCAGGGTCTAATGAGGCAGAACAAACATTCAGTCAGAGGACAATCGTTGGCAGACTCTACTTTTTTTCCCACTTTCTTTGTTGTCATCTCAAATTACAGCTGATGTGACACTTTTTAAATGTGAAAGTTGAAATTAACTTTGTGCTATGGCTTTCCTGGTTAGTGGAGCCAAAGCGATTTATTCAAATCTGGTTCATTCCGAAATTGGGGACATGTCACATGCCATTATTGGACTTTCCGCTAACAACTCTAGAGGATCCTCAGGCCCGGCTATTAACTGTTTTGATCAAAACTATTTCAAAGTAAAGGTTAAGAAAGTGATAATCATGAAAGGCCTGTGATTATCTTGATTAACTGCAGCACTGTTCCAAGAACAACGTATTGCTTGGTGTAACTGTCCAAAAGACAGTTTTGTGGAGATACATTCGTGTATGTTTCAGTAGATAATTCATATTTTAGTTCATAGTCATTTAAAAAACAATTTAAAATGTAATAAATTAGGGTTAAAAAGGTTAAAGGGTCGATAAAATGTGTCTAATCTGGTACGTCAAAGTGTTTGGTTTAAAGGTATTGCCAAAGTTTTGGTTTGATGCAGAATGTGACAGCACCACAGTCAAGTTGAGAGCATGTTGGGAAATACTCTGATGATGTGGTGATGTCATAGATCAACTGCATTATGGGTCAGAACCAACAGAAGAGGAGCACATGGATTTAGAGTAACGCTATTCTACACATGGTCCTAAAGGCGCACATGGCAATTGTGCTTTATTTGTTTTATATTTATGTGTAATGTAAATACGCTTATGTCATGGACATTGCTCGTACATTTTATTCAGCACATTTCTGTCCCAATGATGTTTTTAGACTGCTTAACAATTGACATTAATTTGACAGAGCTGAGTGAGTGGGAGATTAATGTTTTTGTAACTTCCTGTTTTATGTTCTTGTAGTTTTCATGGTGTCAACTGGAGAATGAGACAAAGTGTGAATTAAAACTTCAAAAGACATCTGTATGAAGCACGGTCATTTACATTGGACCAGTGTAGCTACAATTCGTGACAACCACCACCACCATCCATCTCTGAAGGGGCAACAAACACCTTGCTTTTCCCTTTTGCCCATCTCACCTTTGCCTCCGTCCAGCAGAGTGATCTCGAAGCTGTTCCTGCGGGGTTTCTCAGGATTGAGAACCACAATCAGTCCAGGTTGGGCAGCCAGGAGGGCAGATTTCACCTCCTCGGCATTGCGCCCGTACACTCGTCAGCTCTTACTGCCAGAAATAACAGACCAGCCATCAGGTGGACATCTCTGCCAGCCACTTAAACTATCCATGAGGAGTCTGGCTGCATTTAATAAGGCAACAAGTCAACTCGAAAAGGCTGCTCATAAATCAGCATCACAAATAATAATAAATTCAACACTTTACGAATTTATGATAAATTCAACACTTTATTACAACACAAAACACTTTATTTGTTCCCGAGGGGACAAATTAAATGTTCTGAAATGAATTGAAACTTTTACCTTTGAGTACTTTTGCAATTTCTGTATTTGAGCGTATTTCTTTCACATACAGTAGATGAGTGTAATGCTTCCTGGCCACAACCCTGTTTGGGTGAAAACAAACCCTCCTCATTGACCAGCAGTAAATTCAAAATAGCCAACATTGCGAATTCAATCGCCTTAAATAGAAATACCGCATTCCTTTTGGGTATTAGGAGCACACATACTAATGGCCAGCCAATCTAACTCTTATAAAATTTCTTTGTCAATCAATGACAGGCATCGTTATCTTGAAAAAATTATATGATTAGGGGTTGATGAGTGTTCTTTCAGCCTATGTCCATCAAAGTGGACCAACAACCCCACGCAACAGCCAGAGGTATCATATCCTGACATATACAACTACCTCATTGAATCTCCAGGTAATGTACTTCCAGCTACTTGCTTAGCAGGGGATTTAGAAAGCTAGTACCTGCAACTGTAACAGGCGGTAATGAGCCACAGCTCATGGTCATTACTGTCATTAATAATCACCTGCTGTTTGATTTTATTCACCTGTTGTTTATGACCAAGATGTCTGTGATTGAATATTATGATAAAGGCAACGGTAATAATTCCATCCTAAATATTAAAAAAAAGGAAGAGGGAAGCCACTGTATAATGTAAAAAAGTCTAATGCCTTAAAAATTCAGCACTTTCAGCACTTCATAGGCAGATTAACACAAATATGGTTTAATTCAATAGACGCAGACCACTATCAGAAGTAGTGATAATATTACAGTGGTCTGCATTTATTACATTATGCCTTATTTGTCTTCATCTGCCTAATAAGCGCTGTAAAGGGTGTATTTTAAAAACATCAAACTTTTTTGTAAAGTAAATAAAGTCGTAACTCTGGGGATTTTCTTGTTATATAATGTACACAACACAATGCAGCAGCTTTTAGACTGGATTCCGCTGCATTTTTGAATCTGCTGCCAGTGTCCAGATCACTTTGTTTTCATCAAAAACAGGGCGTGAAGGGGGCGTGTCGTTCTGCGTCACATTGCATTGCTCTCATCTGTGTGATAAACTGCTTCAAAAAAGTATCGTAATCACTGACAGGCCATAATGTGATATCACTAAGTTACCAACCAGTGTTCAATGACGACCCTTTGGCCTTCTTCTCCATTCTCCCCATCCCCTCTCTCCTTCTTCTCACCCACGTGTGGTTTCTCCTCCTCAACCTGAACTTCCGCTTTACGCTTCGTCCCCCGACGACCTGGCACATTTGTTTTCATAACACAAAAATAGGTCAAGCTTTGAATGCTTGCTAATTAAAGACAGTTACAAAACATTACTTATACGTTAGAAAAGGCAGAGAGTCAGCTTAAACGGCATAATTGTAACCTGCTCAATACTTCCGTGACTAAAATTAGGAGCTGGCTGGTGTGCGTTAAATCTTTTACTTATATCTACCTAGTGATTTAGTCCACAGGATAGCCATGAAGCTAACGTTAGCTTGTAATGTTATCAACTTAATAGTAGCCTGCAGCCCACAAAAGACATTATAACAACGCATCAAATAAAACCACTAACGTCTGTGCAATTGACGAGATGCTTCACATTTCTGTAGAATAGCAAAATTACGCAGCTGTGTTTGTTCTTAAAGGACAGTAACAACGTGCCCACCTGCTTTCGACGCCATTGCTGTTACAAAACTTTCGCGCGCAGTAGGACTGTACCAACATCCGTGGCTAAAGGGGTTTTCACTAGGACGGACGAAACCATTATAAGAAACATTTCTCGATCGAACTTAGGGTTTTCTCTAACTGATAAGCTACTTTGAAAAATTAGTTATCTTATCTGACCACTTTTGAACGACTATGTCAGTTGAAACTCAGCAGACTTTGAAATATCTGACCTTTTGTATGCATCAACAGTTAGTTTGCTATTTAACCCGATGTTTGAGGAAAAGGTAACCAACTCACTTGTTTGTTTGTGTGTTTTTACTTTTGTTTGGCAGTTATCTCATAATTAACATGACAATGATGTAAAATGGTGCATTTAAGCTGTTTGCAACATACAAACATATAACAAAAAGAAAAACAAAACGTTCTTATTGTGAAGAAACTACTTTTAATCAACAGATAGTGTGTTGCTGGAACCTCTGACAGAATCATGGGAGCCATTTTTGACCTAATTGTTCCATCATCACAGTCAGACCTAAAACCTAGATGCACTTGGAGATCAACTCCCTCTCCTGGCAAGTCTTACTGAAAACCTATAATTTCCTCTGCAAACATTGGGGCAGATGAATGCAGGTCCCAGGGCTTGTGCTCCCTTAATTCTCTCTTCTTCTTCTTTTTTTTTTTTTTTTTTTTGCATAATCCCCAAAATCTAGATTTGGAAGAGGCAGCTGAGAGGCAGCATCCAAAACAAAGAAGAAATTGATAGAAAGCCATGCAGAGTGACAGACGGATATGTTTGAGGAGCAAATAAGGTGTCACAGGGATAGCAGGACCCGAATCCCCGTGC
The DNA here is from genome assembly GCA_029783665.1 of Naso thynnoides. Classification (NCBI taxonomy): domain Eukaryota; kingdom Metazoa; phylum Chordata; class Actinopteri; order Acanthuriformes; family Acanthuridae; genus Naso; species Naso thynnoides. The sequence continues at coordinate 13,833,417 of JAQLOL010000026.1, read as the reverse complement.
CTTTCACAATTGACGCTGCAGTCACATTTTTGAGCTCTCTAACAGACTGTCCAAAGGACGTCACAAGCTGCGTCTGTGCCAACAAACACGGCTATACAACCTCCCAAAGCGAGGCGGTGTGACTGACTCACAAACGCTCATTTAATCACCGTTCTTTTGTTCCCCTCAGAACAACAAACTCAAGACACACACTCCATCTTGGCAGTGCAGTCCCAATTAATCTCTCTGTCTTTGCCATATGATTCAGTTCTTCACTCATTGTGTCCCTCTGTCATAAAACACACCAGACGCATCAAGTCTTCTGCAGATCTCAGTCTGTCTCTGCAGACTGTTGCAGTGTATTTTTAGCCATGTGCGTAAACATTCAGCAGAGAGGACAGTCAGGCAGATGTGCCCTGTCTTCACCCTGCTCTGCTCTTTTACATCTGACTGACTCAAGAGCGGATGCACTGGACTCCTCCACACTTCCCAGTGCGTAGTCCTGTGATCAAGAGCTCACATTCATGCTCACAAACACTGTGCGTACACATAACAGAAGGTGAATATTTCATTCATAAATTCTGGTCTTTTTTTGTACACTTGCTGCTCTCGGTTACAGCATCTTGTCTCCTAATGCTTTTGCGACTTTACACTGTAAAACAATGCGAGATGGTTTTAAAAACAGCTTCCCTTGTGCCTGGAAAGTTTAAAGACTGCTCATGAGTTATTGTAATGTAAAGAATTAAATTCACTGGTGTTTAGCAACCAATTCAGTAACTATTAAAAAGATATTTAAGTGAAAGTTTCCCTCTGCAGCAGCATTTACTCAGTTTGAAGTGTCAATTCTTTGTTGCACAGGCCTTTATTTAGATTTGCTGTTTATGAACTCTACTTCTCCAATACATTTATCTGACTGCTATAGTTACTAGAGGGTAATTATCAATAGTCCAACAGATATCTTTGATTTTTTAGCAGCTGAACCAACTCAATCAGCTACAACAATAAAATAGCTTTTACACTTTGATGCATCAGTATTAATAGTGCAGTTGAGAGACTGATTGATTTGTCCATCAGTGATGATTTACAATTTATTTTGAAAGCTGCCATATAATATTGTATAGTTGTGTATGAGTGCAGCTCCCCTTTGGTTTACTTACTCAAAGAATTACACTTGAAAAATTATACTAACCTCTGTGCATTTAGTCTGTAGCTCTTCAGGACTTGGAAAAAAAAATTGCCAAAATAAATTACTTTTTATTTTTCTTTCCCGTAAGTTCTGGCATTTTGTAGCACTTCACCCAGTAGCGCCCTCAGTGAAGCAATTGGCTCATTATTTCTCAGTAGGTGAACTCATAACAATGTCTCACTGTTAGAATAGTTGTTGTTTCCACTCAAAAAAATTACTTTGGATAGTCGGAGGATCTCTTCCTCTCTCTTTTTTTGCCTCGCTCTTTTTCTTTTCTCTTCCGTTTGGTGAGTGATCAGGAGCAGAGGTTCACTGCCCTGCAGGCTCATGTTCCCACAGTGCTGCTAATAATGTTCATCAATTATGGATGTGACATTGCCTGCAGCTCTGCATTGTCATTCTGTAGTTATTGAACTATTCTCTTCTTTGTTTCCATCCCGAGCCCTCTGACGTCAGGCGCTAGTTTGGTTCTTCCTCTGCAAATAAGACGTGCGATGGTGAACGTCAGCAAACATGCCAGTGACACGCAAACAGACATGCCAGCTCACACGAACCAACTCACTGATTTGGCCAAGACAAGCTTAACCATGTGGGGGTGACTGTATGACAGGCAGAGAGACAGAAGTGCTTTAGTGATCAGGGTTCAGACAAAGACTGAGTGACAGCATATGAATGAAGGCAAACACACAAAAGAGGAAGAAAGGCAGAGGCAAGAAAAAATGATAGAGAGTTGGGGGAGAATGAGTGGGCACAGTGTGATAAGCACACATCATCAAAGTCTGACAACTTCAGAGAAATTCTCGACCTGCTTGGGTTCCTGCACAAAAAGAGACCAAACATGACCCGTGACCACCCAGGCAACTGCTTTCACACATGGAAGGCAAACGCCTACAGTTTAGCCATGACAAACAGTTTTGAGGTATGGGAAGAGTAATCACATCGGTCACGCCTTAAGTTTTTGATGTACATTTCTTGAGGTGGTTAATCCTGGCAAGAAGAAGGGAAATCCACAGTCATCCATCATTCTAGCATCTGTAAAATTCTGTGAAATTATGACCCACAGCAAACTCCTGTTTATGTGATCTTAGTTCAAAGCTGTTATACAATGAATTTTTACCATAATGTAAAATATTTCTCCTTCTCCGTGGCTACCATCTATATTACTGTTCAGCAAAGCTCGAAAATTGTAAGACATGTAGGACCAGAGCATTAATATTTTCTAATCTAAAATATGTCCATTAAAAGTCTAAACCCACTGATCTTGCTTCTTCTTCTACAATGGATTTTTCACATTTTCCAGGTTGCCAAGCACCACAGAGCAGGTCGAAGTTGGTTGAAGAGATATACAGGCTGTACAAATGAAAAGAGAGAGACTATCTTCCTCTAAATCAGCGTTCCCAGAGGCACAACAGTGAGAACTGTGTGCAAAAGCTATAAATAGACTTCAGAATTAAGTACAAACAATATCTTGATTATAAAACCTAGGAGATGATGGAGACTGTTTAAAGATTTGTATAATTCTTGGCAATATTTCAATGCAACATTTTTATTCCCCTTTAATTGTTTTTTTTTTATCTCTTTATGTCATAAGAGAGAAATTGTTAGAGTTTATCCAACAATGTTGTTAGAATTTATCGAACAATGTTAATGTTGGTGTCGGCTCTATTTAAGATGCTAATGCAATATTTTTTGCATACCGTGTCTCTGGTATTGCCAATGTCGCTCTGTTAGGGCACGATTCCTGGTTCTGACTTAAATATCAGAAACTAATGGATGGTTTGCTATAATGTACTGACTGTTGAAGGTAAATAAAAAGTAGATGTATCCCTGATGCAGGTGCTGCCATCCTGTGCTGATGATGTCATTCAGAGCCCAAGTCTGCGCAATAGTGATCGGTGGATGGTGCAACACTATCAAGGTCTCATCCATGCAGCTGTGCAACTCAGGTTAAGATTATCTATCAATCAAAACACTACATCAACCATTTAAGCGTTAAATAATTAAGACCAAACAAAAGAAATGAATATTTGAACGCACGCCAGTGTGACAAGAAGTAGTTTACCTAGAATGATAAACCCCTTCTTTGCCGAAAAATTCATTTGACATCTGCTTTGATTCTTTTGACCCATGTCCCATCGGCTTAGAGGTGGGACTAATGAGTGTTGCAGCCAGACACCAGAGGGGGACTGGGGTGTTTGGCTTCATCTTTGAGGGGCTGCCATGTTCTCTGTTGTTGTACAGTCAATGGTACCAAAAATTAATGGTACCCAAAGAAAAAAATCAGTTGACTTTGGTGAACCCTTCAGTTTTCCGTAAGTGCAATCAATTGGGTGCACATTGTAGTTTTGGTAAAATGTTTCAACAAACATTGGATGGATTGAAATTTATTTAGACATTTATGTCCCTCTTAACATGAATTACCACAACTCTGTCCTCTCGTGCCTTCATCAGCAGTTCAATTTGTCCAAAACTCTGATGTTGCTATGTCGAATGGGGGTATCATTGAAAATGCTGGACATCTGCATGTTAGCGTTGTGGGCATACTGACATGCTGTAATCTGTTAAGTGTTGTTTTAACAATGAAATCTCAAATGCTAGAATTTACTGTTTCTTAGCAGACAACAGAATTTTTCTTGCTTCTGCAGCCATTCACACAATAAACAACCCAACTAAACATCAGTGACAGTGGTTGATAACATCTCTGTGATTAGATTTTAAAACAAACTCTGTCTGGCTTGTTGACAGCAGTGATACACCCAACTTAAAAACTAAACTTTCCTTTTGGATGAAATTAAAAGTTCTGAAAGAAAGATGATGTCAAGGACAACGAAGTATGTGGGTTGCTGATGATTTATCTTTTGTAAACTATGAATGGATGCAGTGAGGGAGTTTTTAACACATGGAGGAGAAAAATAAAGGAGAGAAAAGAGGAAGACGAAAAGGTGAGTGCAAAGTAGAGTGTGAAAGTAATGAATCATTTTGGAGCTCGAAGACAAACAAGATTAGAAGGCCGCTCGACCAAACATCTTCATATTTTCTTACTTGTGTGTGTCATGTGTGTATGTGTGAGTTTTCACATGCAAGTGTTTGTGCATGTGCCCTTGTGTATGCATCACCATCATCATCGTCATCATCATCATCTTCATTATGGTGGTGAGAGTTAATCTGTTGAGGGGGTGTGTTGACACATCGACACATTTTCTTCCAAGCCTTTTCCCCATTCTGCCCATTCTTGAATCATACCTCCTCACACACAAACTGTCAAGACCCCCTGTACTTACACACACACACACACACACGTACACACACACAAACACACACATCTCTCAGTATAGCTGCCTTCTGCACATGGTGAAAAGTGTGACTGGGCCGAGGAGAGTACATAATTGAGCTTGGTGACCTTTGGCAAACACACTCCCACTGTCACAAGGATTTCTTCCACTTTACACACTTGCGTACAAACAGAATCACAACAAACACCACCTACTTCCTTAGAGCACAATGACGTGATTCTCTTAAAACTTTTCCTATTGACTTATTCTCTTATTCCTCTCTTAATATATTGTGCTTTTAGTGTGAAAGTCTAAAATATTTCCTGCTAAAAATTCTATTCAGTGGGCTGTTAATTTAAGACAAGCAGCACTGGACTACCATCACCTTTATGCTCTGATACTCTACAGTACCTATTTATCATTATTTATATATTGTGTATTTGGGTTCATGTGCCAGCTCACTACCCTTTCAGCTAAACACAAAAGTGAGACAAAAACATACTTGTTTGATTGTTTCTTTATTTTATAACAAAGCAGAACAATCTCCAAACACATTTTCTCTCCGTTAAACACAAAATCTAACAGCTTCACATTGTCCTTCACGTTCTATGCAGGAACTCACAGTCATGGTTCAGATTTATCAGATTGACAGCATGGGTTTATTAACATATGGGCTGAACAAGGACCATACAGCCTCCATGAATTATGCAGATCACAAAAAGATCAGATTGGCATTGTTTTGGAAGATTGATGAGTAAATATCCATCTCATGTTCCCAAAAATTCACAGTGGAGTTATGAAGGTTCTCTAATACGTACAACTTTAATATGGGAAAGATGGTGTGTGTATGACAGCTTGACTGTATGTGGTCTGTAGCATAACATACAAGTATATGTCAGATGAAACCATCAGATTTACAAAATTAGTTCAAAAAACCTTAAATGATACACAGACTCCCATGTATGTCTGACACTGTACCCTTCTGAAACAGTTTTGGGTGCTTGTACTGTACAAAAAAGATCTTTTTTTTTAACTTAAAAAAGTACACACATTGTTGCACATACACACACAATAACACTGATGGAGACAAAGTGCAGGTCAAAGGGTAATGTAACAAGAGCCAGCATGACAGAGATCTGAGGCTTCAAACTACACAAAGAGCTGTGTAGGATTTTGCTCCGGTATTGTTTTCTGAAAGACAGAGGCCATGTTTTCAAAAGAAAAACAGGCACACACATTTACAGGCACTCATTTTAAGAAGAGACCTGATCAAACTGGTCTTCTCTGGACTTTGGTCAAGAGTCAGCAACAGTCCAATCCCACTCACACCACAAATATTGAATAACGCATGGACAAATCACTGTCCGGGTCATATGTGTGATTTTGTAGAGATCTATTACTCTGCTTTTTATTTTAAAAGTGGGCTTTGGGATGTTAAATATAATTGAATTTTGTTTGAAAGTTTTGAGATTCTTTAAGAGAGGAAGAGACAGGACTGGAAAACATGAAAGATGAAAAGGAGTTTCCACATTTCTTTTGTCTGTCTTTTACTTGCAATCTAAAAATCTCTTCTGTCACCACAAACTGCAGTCTACTAATTCATACTAAAATTAAAAGTAAAAATCCAGCTAACCTATGATACAAAGCACTTCTGCGATGAGTGTATGTACAGGGATGATTATGCGTGGTATGTACAAGTGTGGGTGGTTGTTTTCTTGGATCAAACAAGGTTTTGAATCCGAAGGAGGGATGAGAGTCACTCTGAGCTGCAAATCTAAGGATCCTGTCATCCTTCTCTGTCTTTAGATGCAGATCTAAAGCTCACTCTGCTTACATTTTACTTGTCATTTCTCTCTGTAGTTCTTTATTTTTCTTTACTTTCCTCCAAAGCTGCTCATTATCTGTTAATCCACATCCTTCTCCTACTCCTGGCGGTTTCATTTTCTTCGTACTGAAACAAACACATTAGTGAGGGATACTGTAGTGGTGACTGGATGGTGAGCATTACTTATATAGAAAAAAGCTGCAGATGAGTCACAACGCCAGCGTTGTTGACAGCTGTCATATCAAAAAAACACCTGGAGACGCCACTTGCTGTGTGTGAGTTATGTTTCTATCATCTCAGGCAGTTGTTGTAGGTTTCTGCCTTTGCACTGTCACAATCAGTCACTTTCTGTGACGTGATTTCTGCTTTTAAAGCCAGTACTAATCAGCAGCAGCTACTTCAACATTGAAACCCTGTCCTGCTTAACTCACCGACCTCTTCTCTTTAAAACAGCTCCCTGCTGCTTCACCTATCTCCTGTGTCAGTGTAGCACCCCCTGCAAGTCCAGGAGGTAACTGAAAAGAATCAAGATCCAGCTTTTTGTTAGAGTTGGAAAGAGATAGAGGAGAAATTGGAGGTGAAATAGGGGTGGAGAGGAGAGAAGAGTTCAGCCAAAAAGGAGGTGGAGGAAAACTGTGACTATGAAGACAGAGACAAGGTGGCCAAGAGATGGGGTGTTGGCTAAGGAGGAGGATGAGGGGAAGGCTGAATCGTAGCTGGGGGCACACTCAAGCTCGAAGCATCGGATGGAGGAGTCTTCGTTGCCGTAGTTTGCCCAGTATTCTTCTTGGTCCAGTTTGGGAAGCGCTACCTCATGCTCAGACAGTTCATACTTGGCGGGGATGATCTCAGCGGGGGGTTTGGGGACGTACTGAGGCTTGACAGCAGGGAAGGGGAACGCCTTCACCGTCTCTGTGCTCTTCTGATATGATGACTTGGATGACGATGCAGGCTTGTGCTTGGAGAACCACCAGCGGGTCTTGGTGCTGAAGGTGGTGGTGGTGCTTCCAGCCAGAGAGCCAGGGTCAGGCAGAGGGCAGAGAGCAAAGTCCAACTCCCGGAGAAATCTGAGGTCCTGGCCGCGACGTTGGGGTGGGGAGCTGCACATGAGCTCGGAAGAAGAGATGCGGGCCTTGCGGAACCACTCCCACAGAGGGCGAGCCTCACAGCCACAGGACCAGGGGTTAGCATTGAGGCGGAGGAACTGGATGCCCTGGGTGTCTTTCATGGCCTGGCCTGGCAGCTCAGCCAGGGAGTTGTTGAACAGGTAGAGGATGGTCAGGCGACCGAGGTCACGAAAAGCCCGACGGTTGACCTGTCTGATGCGGTTGTCATGGAGAAGGAGGCGGTAGAGGTTGACCAGGCCTCTGAACACATTCTCAGAGAGGGCACGGATGCGGTTTCCATGCAGGAAGAGATGGGTGAGGTTGACCAAGTCTGAGAACAGTTCATCCTGCAGAAAGTGGAGCTGATTCTCCTGAAGCAAAGTCAAAATACAAGAAGATTCAGTGCTGTGGAAATCAATTAAATCTGCTAAATTGCCCCCAAGAAAAAAAAATCTCTTTTAAGTTTATAAGAAATGCTCATTTTTAGATCTCAGATGCTTTAAAACTTTATGTATCTTAAATGAGCCAAGAAAAAACTGGTAAGAAGCTCTTGGCCATATTTGTGACATGTTGTTTTCCATTAAGAAATCACTGAAGTAGGGTCTAACATCTTTATTTCACTTAGTAATTACTATACGATAAAAAGAAAACACAAAGTTCATCTGCTGTTAACATATACAGTATGCACAATTAGGAGTCATCCTAATTAAAAGTAGCAGGGGTCAGCAGTGACCTCTGCCCCTTGAAACGTGAATGTTAGAGGCTGTCTTTATTTCTTGAGAAGGCGATCTTGGCAGGGACTTACTGCCTGAATAAAGGACTCTCCAACAACTAATATCTGCCAAAAAAGCTGACAGCAACTCTGGCTAAAATGCAAGTGACATCTTTATAAATCTGTAAGCTAACTTTCAGAGTGTAGTGAGATCAATGGAATCCTGAAAAAAATAAGATATATTCAAATTATAGTAAGCACTGGCAAAATGAATATTATGCATGGATTACTCTTCATGCTTTACAGCTGTTTGATTTTCCTGTATTTGGCTTTAAATGCTTTATAAATAAAGCTTTTGTCAAGTATTTTTATTTATCTATTTACTTATTTTTCCCTCTGTACTTAAAAAAAGAGTTTTCACCCAATTGCAGAAAGATCTACATCTGTATTAGGGTAAAAGTTGCACTGTCTGTGGGTTTAATCACTTCTAGTCATTTAGCTTTAGGTTTACACAAGGAGGCAAAAATGTCTTTTCTTTCCTCCATGCAATGGTAAGATGGCCTCTATCTAGTTCAAGGATTTATGTGTAATCAGTTTGTTTCCTATGACTTGCAGCTAGAACTGTTCCAGAGAGCAAATGTGTGGGCACATGTGCCCTTTTGTGTGTATGGTACACTCATTTTTATGCACGGTGGACTTGGCAGCCTCTCATTCTGCTCATTTTGTGTAATTTCTTCAGTGCAATCAAACTGAGAGAAATCGTTTGTTCTTGATTAATATTATGATAACAACAGAACCTGAAACGTTGTTTCCCTGTTTAATAGTGTTAACTTTTGCTGCTCAAATATGATTATTTTTGTTCAAGATCATTTAAAATATGTGTATTCTCAGTGTTAATTTTTGTGACGGTGCAACTCAGTTAACCTACTTTAAACAATCCTTCAGTAAGCACAATATAAAAGCATATGTGTGGGTGTGTGTAGCCTGCAACTTAGCAACTGTTTAATGACTGATGCATCTGTAAAGCAAATCTCCAACACAAGTGTATACTCCTGCATTTCTGTGTGTATAATCATTGTTAAATATGTGTCTTTGCAAGTGTTTGCTTTTAGGTGTGTGTGTGTGTGTGTGTGTGTGTGTGTGTGTGTGTGCGCGTGCTGTATGCACCTGTAGGTAGAGGAACTGCAGGCTGTACAGCTTGTGGAAGAGGTCATGGGGGAGAGAGGCCAACTTGCAACGATGCATGTGCAAGCTCTGCAGCTTCTCCAAACCCCTGAAGGCTCCACCTTCCAGACGCTGCAGCGGGTTATCGCCCAGATCAAGCTCCTCCAGCACCCTGAGGTTACTGAAGGCTCCGGCCTCAATCCATGTGATGTTGTTAGCATACAGCCAAAGCACCTGCAGAGAATGTAAAGAAAGTAATGGAATGAGAGGGGAGAGATAGAAGACAATTAGGAATGTCTGCAAATGCTGGGGAATTCAACAGATGCATTAACACACGCAAGCATTTTTACCTGTGTCTCGAAGCCGAAAGAGTCCGCCCGGAGCTCTGTGATGCGGTTGTTCTGCAGGAAAACACGTTGTGAGTCATACGGCACACCAGCTGGCACTATGGTGAGGTTCTGGGACTGGCAGCTGACCGTCATGGGCGTAGGGTAACACACACACAGCCTGGGACATGCTTCCACACCGCCCGGCTTCATCACCACCAGCCACAGAATCAGCCATAGACACAGTCCACCTGAAAGAAGACAAAGAGACAGTGGAGGTTAATGCTCATGAGATGAAAAGACACAAAGACTGAAGGTCAAGTTGACAGCAGAGGGTCATGGTTAAAGCAGTCAGTGCTGGATTGGAAACCTGCACATTGTGTGTGTGTGTGTGTGTGTGTGTGTGTGTGTGTGTGTGTGTGTGTGTGCGCGTGTGTGTGCGTGTGTGTGTGTGTGTGTGCGTGTGTGACAGACAGACAATGAAAGAGGGGTTTATTGCAGCTTTTGGCTCCAGTCCTTTATAACTGCCTGTCTGTCAAACCAGTTGCTGTTGTCAGTGATTCTTTTTAGCACTGCGGAGCTCTCACCCATGACTTGTTGATGGTTCCCTGAACTTTGTGGTTCATTTCTAATTGATGAGATTACATTACAGAAATCATTCAGCCATTCATGTCCACCTGATCACTTTACAGAGGTCCCAATGGCTGTTGAGTCAAGGTTGCATAACTCAATTTCAGGAGTTTTGAAAAGAAAAACACCATAAACCTGTAGTAAAGATCCATAAGAGACCAATAACGTGAATCCCACGTGCCTCTTTGGATTGAATTAACCTGGTTTCTTGGTTCTCAGGCTACCAAAAGGATGTTTCCTTTAAAAGTTTGTGTCACGCAGAGAGCACGCGTAAAACCGGTTACCAGACCCGGATCATTTTCGGCTCTTATCAATATTGCACAAGCATCTTGGCGCAGCTCGGATAGCGGATAACACAAAAGCGCACCGCAGGAAAAGTACATGCATGAAATAATAATGAACTTCCCATTCATCCGCTGTGCGCAAGATTTTCCAGCGGCTCACCTCTTCACCTCTTAACAAGTTATCTATTAGCTGTGCTGGACACCGAGGAAGAACTGGAGCTTTTGAGTGAAATTAGACCCCTTTCTAGTGTCTTATTTACCCCAATCTCAACGAGATGAGCAATCAAGTTCAGTGCGTCTCTCCGTGCGTAAAGGAGGGACTGGAAAAGAACGTTTAGGTAAATTTTACAGGAGAACCCAAACACATTAACTGACTTTAATCACGTGCTGTAACTCACTTTTAAAATACAGACATCACATAAATTCACACTTTTTCTCTCAGAGCTTCTGCACAAATCGTTGCGCTAAATAGCTTTAAAAAATGCGCGTTTTGGCACCCTCTGTAAGCTGCATGCCTCGCAATTCTAACAAACTCGTTGACAGTCACCACCTAATTTAAAAGGATGTCGAATACCGTGTAAGTCTAAGCAAACAATTTGGAACACTTGCAAAAAGGCAGTGCGTAAAACACAATAAAGTCCGTAATTTTAGCTGTTTCCATTGACGCACATGGCTGCTGATACCCAAAACAACATGGAAGTAAAACTGTAATTTAAAAGCATAAAGTTTGACCTTCAGTGCAAAGTAAACGATGACAATACGAAACCAACTAAATCACAGAAATGCATTTGCAAGATCAACTGCTCAGTGCATCCAAAGTGAGGTACTCACTCTTTAAGTTGTGGGCTCTGGGGCCTTTCCCGGACCAACGAGTCTCCATCTCGAACCAAAGCCGAAAGCGAGTTAGCCTGCGCGGCGAAGAAGTGCCTGCTTGCTGCTATCTCTGCTGAAGTTCAGCTCTGGTGACCGAGTCGCTGCTGCTCCAGGCAGTGCTGAGACGGAGTCCCGGGGAGCTGTTTATACTCGTGGCCGGTTGGTCGCCTACACTTGTGGGCAGCGAAGGATCCTCTCTACGTCAGCCCGGGAGGAGGGGTGAGAGTTACCGGAGGAAGCGACAAGTAAGGCAGTGACAATGATTGTGGAGTTTGAAAGTATAAACGCATCACTGTCAAAAGTAGGACACATGAGAAGCTCAACATGGGCTTAATATCAACTGTGTGATTGTTTATCCAGTTTTGATTGGTATAAAAGGGCATATAAAACATCATAAAATTATTTTTCCCATTTCCTTTTCTATACTTTCTTTCTTTCTTTCTTTCTTTCTTTCTTTCTTTCTTTCTTTCTTTCTTTCTTTCTTTCTTTCTTGTGAGCAAAGTAGGGCATACTCCAGTTAGATTTAATCTAAATAAAGCAGTGCTTTACATAATTTGTAGATAATGAACAATTGAGGGATGAAGATTTATTGAGACAAGAAAGTATAGCTCATGATAAAATAAAGGAAAAATATTATTTTTATTATTAATATTTTTCCTTCTTTGTCCAGCCCCTGAATCTAGCTGTTTAAAACCAGCTAACAACAGCCCGGTAAGCTGGTTCTTTATCTTTTGCATTCTTCATTATAGAAAAATATTAACTGCATGAATCATTTTGTCAAGAATGTTTGTGTGGCTCCATCATGGCACATGCGCTCCCGAGGGGGTCGCGGGAGGACAGGAGGTGTGAAACTTACTTGGCGTCAAAATCAAACAAAAATCATCTGCCTCGTTCAGTGTAGGCCTGTTTGGAAAGAGGCCAGGAGCCGCCTACAACCTCAGAACAACAGATGAACATAAAAGGGAAACCCAGCGGCAGAGCGAAATGATCTAACGCAACATATGGACTCAGGAGAGATGACATACCACTGACAAATTTTTCAGAAGGACAACACACACTGTCCAGTTCCTTATGTCATTAACAGTTAGGCTACTCTTGTCCGTCTGATTTAAGATGACTTTGCTGTGAGCGCTGTAACTGGCAGGGGAAACATGGCATTTCTTTTCACCGAAGATGTGATGGAGGATGGTGCAGACCCAGTGCGCTGACACTGACCAACCGTGATTAAAAAATAAATCACTGTTGCGGTCTATTGGCTGCAGCACAACCGCTTCGTCGGAGAAGATGTGCAGCATGTGGGAGTGCAGGGACACGAGGTCCTCTGCATGTGAAGCGAACCGTGTTGAGGTGGGTCGGCTTTACTCACTACTGTGTCCCTGGCTTCAAGAAACGGGTCAAGGGCCGGTGTTCTGCATGATGCACATCATCTGTTCCCAAGTGGACACACACTCACCAAAACCTACTTCATGGAAGGTCATATGCAGCTCCAAGCTGTGAGCGCACCGCGGCGCATGACAGCGCGTCTGGAGTCACTGGTTTTTGGCTGTTGTGCAGAAATTTGGGAAGGCAGACTCGCCAATCAGCCTCCACGGGGGTCTGTGGAAAAGAGAAGGTCGCGTTGTGTGTACGCCTGCACATCATGTATCAACACTGTTCTTGGCCCGAGGGGTAACTGGGGGAGGCAGCCAGCTCACCAACCAGAGAGGCTGTGTGTGTGTGTGTGTGTGTGTGTGTGTGTGTGTGTGTGTGTGTGTGTGTGTGTGTGTGTGTGTGTGATGTATACAGAAAAAATATCATTCATATTCAACATACGGGCACATCTCCACTCCCAGATCCTCTTCATTACATTTTCTCACTAGTCTGCTGTGTCAAAGTGAATCATGGGTGCGCTGGCATTTGAACTGGTGTAAACACAACATGTTCAAAGGATCTGTACTGCTGACTCCGTTCATAGGCCCCACTCACACTCACAAATGATGCTGATGACCTTGTGTGTGAACAGAGTGTGTGTGTGTTTCAGTAACTGTTGGTTACATCAGAGTCACCAGGCAAGAAAACTGACTTAAAATTCTCAAAATGTGAATAGTGATTGGTTTTTGACACAATGATCCCTTTGTCAAATGCTCTCTCTAGATGTTTCTTCAGTTTTCTTGATGTTTTTCAGGATCCCTTTGAGAACTTGAGCGAGCTTAAGAATAACCTTACTGAGATATTTTCATGCGAAACAGGAGCTTTTTATTTGACACGAAATGTAGCTGCTTGGTAACAACAGTACGTGGTTGTTAAGGCACGTAATTAATTGAGATTAAATGCCAAAGGTTGTTACAGTCTTCAAATACAAGCTATCAAATGCAGCCTGAAACTGAAATGTGTAGAAGTGTATGAATCAGAAAAAAATGTGGGTGTCCTTTGGGACATTAAAGGTCTGACATGACTTTCTTAACAAGATAATGAATCATCTGATATTTAGTGATCAGAGGAGAAGCCTTACTGTAAAGTTCATACGGACAAACAATTAAAATATACGCCTGTTAAGGTTTCTTAAAGGCCTCCAAATTTTGGATAAATGCAATGTGGGTGTCTGAATTGATTATTTCTTGTAAGTGGGTTATTCGTCAGTACAGAGCCTTTTCAATGTCCTCCTTTTTTCAGTCTGCAAAATATTAAATGTCAAATCATGCCAACTGTATCTGAATTATCGTGATTTTGTGTGTGTGTGTGTTAAGACAAGCAGCCACAGAACCAGATAGAAAAAATGACACCGAAACATGACATCCACATGAGAATGTGTAAAATCGCATTCAAGTTATTTGTTTTACACAAATCAGAGAACTTGCCCCAAAGCCTTGTGCCCACTTTTCCAAAGAGAAGAACTGGGGCATTAATACATTGCTATCCTCCACTTCTCTCTGAAAACTTTTTTCTTTCAAGGACTTTCTCCCATTCAGCAACAGGAGCTTGTTGGGTGTTGATGTTGGGTGAAAGAGTTCCAGTTCATCCCAAAGGGATTTCATGGGGCTGAGGTCAGGGCTCTGTGCTGCTCTGTCAAGTCCACACCAAACTGCAAAATTGCATTCCTTTATGGTTTTTACTTTGTGCACAGGTTATGTTGTCACACAACTTAAAGGGGACATATAATGCTTTTCTGTCTCTTTCAACTTGTATAGTATGTTATGAAGTGATACTGTCATTTTAAATGATGCCAAAATATGAAATAATGACGCAAGGTATAGCAGTAATCCCTGTGGACTGTGTCATATGGCTCTGAACGCAAAGTTCTCAGCAGTTTTTCTTTTTTCTTTTTTTTTTTAAAATCTCAGACCAGTTGTGTGTCACAGCATGCTACACTTTTCTGTAGATTCATCTGGAAGGTGTGTGTTTGAACTGGCCAATCAGAGCAGAGTAAGCCTTTAGAGGCGGGGCATGAGCTGAAAAGGTCTCAGACTGAGGCAAAAGTCCTGGAAAAAACAGGGCTGCTGCAGTTGGCTGTATGAGAAAACAGATGAGTTTTTTGAGCATCAAAGCATGTGAACCTGCTCTAGTAATCAAGAATAAAATATGAACCCAAAAAATGAGCGTTATATGTCCCCTTTAAAAGCACACGACAGGCCTTTTCCACAGCAGACAGTTCGACTTGTTGTAGGAAAAACACAGCAGTTACTACTAACAATAGCTCAGATGAAACTGAGTGTCCCAGCAGACCATGACAGTGTGACAGTGAGCCATCATGCACAATGCCATCATTATATGATGAATCATTTAGAGTGGCAACAAAATAGTGAGAAATGAAGTATTTGGCTTCTTTACTTAAGTAAAAGAAGGGATACCACATGCAAAAATACTTGATTACAAGGTCCTGCAGTAATAATAAAATATTAATAAAAATAATAAAAAGTAATCCAAGCAAAATGACTCAATATGCAGAATACTGATCCCTGAGAGTGTTAAATTATTATGCATTGTATCAGTGCAGCTCACTTGGTCTGCTTTTGTCCATGTGGTGTCCATGTGGTGCAAATTTACTTACAGTAAATTTGCAATAAATGTTTACAAATCAAAAGAAAGTTCTTTTTAATTTTTTTTTCAATACTGATAATATCAGATTTTCATTTTGTATAACTGCATATTGATATTTTTTTATTAAGGTGGCTATGGATATATGGGGTGGGGAGGTTTGGTGGGGGGTATTCATATAATGAAAAAGCCCAGAGAAATGTACCATAATTGACATGTTGTATTCCAATTACTGAACTTAAATAAAAATAAATGATTTTTTTTTAAAGTACGCATCACTAAGGTGAAGTAAAGTAAAAAAAAATGCTGAAATACACTACAGATACCTCAGAATTGTACAAAAAAGAACAGCATCAAACCAAAAGTGCAGAATAATTTGCCAACAAGAGTATCTACATACTTTTGTCCATGAAATAAAATCCAGTATTTTTTTTTTACCTTATTGGGATTTACAGTTTTGAGAAAAGTCACTGTGTTTCCCTGCCAAACTTTGTCTCTGTATGATGTCATTACTCTTCAGCAGTTTGATGTACATAGATGTGAGTCCCGACCCAAAACAGCTCATTTGCTTTTCCTCCAGCTCCTCACAGCAGATTGAAAACAACATGTTAAGGCTGATAAACTGAGGTCATTATAGTTTTTCCTGGGTTGATCCAATCAAAGCAGACGTGTTAGTTGGCTCCTTCTGTCAAATCTATGTGTCATAAAGACATTCTCAAACCCTTCAACAGTCCCATTTAAAAAAAAACACACAGCACATAACAAATCACATCATTAACAGACTGACTTATTTTTACCCTTCACTCCTCACGCCTTCGCCCTTATTTCTGTCACACGCTTGTTTGTGCAAGTCTGTAATAAATTGCAGAGATACTGAGGCTGTGATCATTGCTGACGCAGATGCAGGGGAAGAACCTGTCACCATGCACATGTTCTTTGCACACACACACAGTGGACAGACTGTGACTCTGGAGTCGCATTAGGTTTTTCTGGGCTCACTGCAGTGTTACACAGCAGGCGAACGGAGAACTTGCGAGAGGCTGTTGTGGGGGAGTGTCCCTGCTATCTTAGGTTTAAACCCTGACAGAACTTCCCCCCTCTCAGATGAATCCTCCCCAGTGTGAAACCAACCTTTCCAGCACTATCTGTAACAACATGGCAACTCCTACCCAGACTGCCAGTGTGACTAGATCCACCAGACTGTCCTCTGAGGCAGCTGTGCGGGTTTGGACTTCATTCAGATTTTTCTTCCAAGGAACTTTATATTGAAAGAGCAATGCAACTCTGTTGGAGTAGTGATGGACAGTTCAAAAAAATGAATAACAAAACATGAAAACAATATGATGTCTTTATTAATCCATGTTTTCTTTTATTACTCACAATGCAACTGGACCCGTGACAGTTTGGTGTGATTTTTTGGTGTGTTATGCAAGTACAGCTGTTCTCAAACTTTTTTTCTGGCAGGTCCACCTTTAGAAAAAGGTTGCATGTCTTCAATATGCTCCTTTAAAAAGCTATAATACCGAATTCACAGGCTGAGGACGACTCCAAATGAGTAAACTGACAGGCAATGTGTCAAATCTGTGGAGTTCTCCCTTAATCTGCTGTTAATGATGATGAAACAACACAATCTGCAACAGAAAATCCTTGGCAGCATAAACTCCAGAGTGATAAATGTTTGCAGTTTAGTCTTTTGATCCTTAAACGAACAAATGTTTCTGCTTTAATATTCTGATGGACATATTTGATGAGCATGTCAGAACATAATGAAAAGTGATGCTGAAAAAGCCTTTAGACTTAATCCACATCTAAAACAGAGCCTACAGAAAATTAGTGTAACTTCTATTTAAAATTCAATGCAAATGCTAAAAATGCCCTTTATGTTTTGACAATAAGACCATGTACAGCCAATGTTGCATCAAATAGACCATAGATTTACGGCTTACAGTCACCCGCTGTTAATGCCTGTGATGTTGGGTGTCATATTTTTACTCATTATCCTGTGTTTCATTGCTTGTATTTATAACATGTTGAGCCCACTTTTCCCTCTTTGGAGGGTGCTGTCAAAACTCTTTCACAAATTCGTATTCCTGTGTTTCTGTTGCAAATTCATGTCACCGCCGGTGTGAAGAGTTTTGATCTGAACATTTTGCGTCCAAACAATTTGCGTTTTCTTGTCGTTTATTCGTTATGCACCTGGTGTATAAAGGCCTTAGGTTCATATCAAAAGGCACAGTTAATTTGCTGCAGCACATTGAACAGTTTGCATATTCATGGTATGATATCAAAATGCTACAACCACTTGAGTTTTTTCTAAGCAGAAAATTACAGTCAATCTGAAACATGAAACAAATAGATTTCCCTTCATAAATGTTGACATATGCTTACAAGTGGCACATTTTCATTAAAATGCAAAACACCTGAGACTTCATGTGTTGGATACAACCAAACATGAAAGGAAATCATTTACTGTAGTATTTGGCACAATAGTGATATCAGTAGCTCACAGCTAGAGTAAGAGGCCAGCAGGTGGCAGTGCTGTGCTTCCTGCTGATTCCATGTCTCTGAATGAACTTGCATAATAAAGCTACCAGTGCAGAGACATTAGTGTCATCATGTTAGTGAGCAAATAGGACCCTCGTCCTGGTGGAGGGGCTTTAAGAGCAGTTTCGGCTCATCTTTTTTTGTGCACATCACTGATTATTTCGAGTAAAATGACACAACTGCCAGCTGTCCCTCATGCTGTCACAACACTCAACACTGCTGGCCCTGTACACTGTTCTAAAATGAAAAATCTGAATACAGGAAGGTAATTTGAAGAGGTTCACACTGGAAAGTATTCAAATTGTGAAAAAAAAATATCAGAAGTGCATTATCCTTTGGCACTAGACAGTGTGGCATAATAGGTGGACAGCATTAAGTAAGAATATTAACAAATGGCAAGAATACATCTGCTTGCATAAAACAAGTGACATAAGTCATGTCACAGTCATGGAAAAAGTAGAACTAGAGTGGCTAACTGCAGGAATTTTAACTGTAAACAAAAGAGAAGAGTTAAGCTAAGTTCCCACAGAGCACACTGATTGTACTACGTGAGATTTTGTAGGGAACAACTGCAGCAGGTTTAAAAAAGACTGCAGTAATGCATGAGATCACTTGATGAAAACAAAATGCTGTATCCTGCAAATCTCCCAAAGACAAAAAGTTCTGCCAAGGGTCAACAAAAGCAGGCTGCACAAAAGAAGCCCTTAATTGTTATGAATACATTCTGTGAACATGCTTAAAGTGTGGCAAACGTTCTGTGACAGTAAACAGTTCAAAATGCATTTACAAGCATTTGAGGTTATTGTTTAGAAAGGATAAATGTGGCAACACAACACAGTCATATATGCAGACACACTGAAAAGGTAACATATAATACAGATGTCTTACGTGCCTTCCTTTCTTAGAACAGACTCTAAGGAGCGGCTTTGCTCTTGGCAAGTCTTCGACAGCGCAGGTAAACAGAGATGGGATGGATGAAGGCGAGCAGGCTGAGCAGAGTCAGGCCGATGTTTGCCTGCAGACACGGCAGGGCATAGGAGAAAGTTTACAGATAAAAACAGTAAAAACATGAAGAGAAGGTCCAGAGGAAGCACAGCAACTCACATTTACAGTTGTGTCAGCTATATGTAATGTACTCACATATAAAGGGTCTCCATTCAGAGCCCCTTTCACCAGGGCAAAGCAGGGATACTGCAGCACAGAGAAGACTGCAGACAGAGCCATGACCATACCATACAACTTCCCGAAATGGCATGATGGGAAACTACACACACACACAGAGGAAGGGAATGGTGAAAAAGATGGTTAGCGGAGAAAAGGAGAATTCACCAGTCACAAAATTCTACTGGATACAATGTAGTAAAAAGGAAAAAAACTTTTAAGCACTCTTATTTTTATACTTATTTATTCGCATTATTTTTAAGTACCAACTCACAACATGTCTAACCTATTAATTGATCGATCAAGTTTATTTGTCAGTGTCATCATGCAAGGTACGATGGTACCTAGTAGTAGTCGTATTGTGTTTCTGAACTGGATGGCAGCCGAGACTTTAAAAGCTGAGAAGCAACCGAAAAGGCTTACTTATCTGTGAAACACTATACAATCCACTCCATATTTAGATGGCCACAGGGGTCGAAAAGATTTTATGAAACATTTCCACGTTACAGCAGTCGTAACATTTGTAACTTCGTAATGCGTGGTGGAAGAGAAATAAATTGAAATACGGGATGGAGCCACTGTTACATCACCCACCACCAGAAGTGACCATATTTGGTCAAGAAGGCTTGCAGCCATCAGTGTTTTACTGCGTTGCCGAGATACGGGAGAAGCAAGCCAGAACTACCTCCATGCCAAGGGACACTTAATTGTGTGAAGGAATTATATCATGCTACTGACCAGTCAGATCGCTTGATTTGAGCTCTTTGTTAATAAAAACCTACAATAAGTAACGTGTAGTGTAATAATTATTACAAATGTGTCAAATCTGTCGACAACTTTTAACTTCTTCACAATCGTGTTTGTATAAAATTACAACTGTGTTACTTTATATTGTTATTTATGATGCTGTTAGCTCCCCACTTCTTGCAAATGTATCCTTTTTCGTTTTAATGTGTCCTGTTTGCTTGTAAGATGATGTGTTTTAATGTAAAGCAAGACAAACACAAATTTCTGCCTTCTGCATGCAAACGATACTGTAGGTCACAAAGTTTTTCTAATCTACTCATTTTTATTACATGCTTATATACCAGCATCAAGTTATGGATGCTTCACAGCACAAGGAAAAGTCATTGACAATAACATAAACATTTACATCATATGTGAGGTATACTTTCAGTTTTTTTGAATTTAGAAGAAGAAACAGGATGTGTATCTTTTAATTCTGCTCTTTTTCTTTTTGAACACAAACATGCTTTTGTTGCCCCCAAGCTGTCACTTTCATCACATCCGTCACTGCTCATCACAGAAAATAAACAAACTGAACCACTTTTGTGAATTGTACAAATATAAAAAATGAAAATGTGTCAAAATGTGTCAAATGACAAAATGTGTCATTACGTGCTGCAGGAGCAGTCAACAAAGACGTGTGCGCATGTGTGTATCTGTGTGTGTTTGGTACTCACGCGACACTGAGGAAGGCTGCATTGCCGCCGTACAGGAAGGAGCGGTTGATCACCTGCAGGATGAAGGTGAGGTACTGAAGCGGTAGGTACGGCGTGGAGGCACAAATCGAGAACAACACACACTGCAGCGCTGTGAGGAAGAGAGATAGCACCGAGGCCTTCAGGTCTGCCTCCTGTTCGCTCTCTCCTATGAAAACACACACACAAATGAAAACAAACACCTGTTCCTCCAAAGAGAATACTGATGACATGTTTACACAGAGAGAACAGGGCACTGCAGGGTTTGATTACCACTAAGCACTGTACAAACATTCAATGAAAACAAAAATTTACTAGCCATGAAGTACAAATGAGGGAAATAAGCAACCATGGCTAGGTTATGTCTCAAAGGGATGTTTGGCAATGTATGTTTACTTCCTTTAAGGGGTAGAAATACTCTGTTACCAGGAAAAGCCATGATTTAAAAGTTTTACTTTAACAAAAGTAAACAAGTTTTAGCATCACAATATGCCTAAAGGAGTCAAAAATACGATGTAAGCCTTGATTTAATTTGATTTGATTGTACTAAATTAGAGGAATAAAGAAGCAAAGAACCTTAAAATTGTACTTTACTTAAATTCAACACTTTTTTTATCTGAATGTTTCTTAAGGGTAAAAAACCTGTTTATTAATGCATTATTGATCAGTAATAAGTCATGATTATGCACGACACTTGATTTGAAAATACTCTTTGGTGGCTTATTTTTCTCCACCTATGAAATGGATTTTTGTAAACATGACTTTTTTTCTGCTGTGTTTATAGTTATGCATCAAAATACTAAAACAAATTCCTTGTAAGTGTAACCCAACTTAGCAATAAACCTGACTCTTATTCTGATGCTCTGCAGCCCTCTTGTGTTTGTTTAATGGTTGAACTTCTGGCAGCTTAATGAATAAAAAAGAGCAAGCTAAAAAAAGAAGTAAGTTATGCAAGAGGAAAATGAATATGTGCCAGATGTTTTACAATTTCCCAGTCAGAGGTTGTTTCACAAATGGCTTATGGATGGTCTACGAGGCATTAATAAAAGATTCATGACCATGGATAAATCCATTACCTACAACTTATGAACCCCCCATAAAGTATGCATTGTTTAACACTACACACTGCTGATATTTATGCCACAAACAAACATTATTATACAAGTCACAGCTCTCAAAGTTACTTTTTTTATTACACAACTGTAAGTACAACTGATAAAAGGAACACAAGCTGATGTTTTGTGCTCTTAGGATGCTGCATTTACTTTCCCTTTGGAGATGCAAGAGCCCACTGACATGATGAGAGTCCACTGATTGGCCAGGGTGCAGCCTGTTAGGCCCATCATTGTCAGTAATTGTTAGCATTAGCATGTTACCTGCAGCACGAGGTTTTCCCTTGTGTCTGTCCATGATGAGGCCATTCCATGGCGCACACAGCACGCCACACAGCTGCGTTATGGCAAAGGCATTGGTGTACTGACTCACTGTGGGAACACACAAGCAAGTAAAAAGGTGATAAGAGAAAAATACTCCAACAAGTCTGCCAGAATAAGGGATAAAATATAACAAAAGTAACCAGGAGTCCAGTTTTTAGGTAAATAAAATGGGATTTTTCACAATCAGATGCTGTGCCTCTACAGCAGCTTCCTGAGCATGTGATATCACTTCAGTCAAGTTGAAGCACAGGAGAACTGGTAGGTACTGATTAAACTTGCCTTGCTTTAAGTTAGTACGATGAAAGTTTACCTAACAAACTTCTATCTTTGCAATATGACGTGGACACTGTGTGTGTTTACCCAGTGAGGGCTCTCCTGCCGTCAGCCGCTGCAGCATGGGGTTGAGTGTGCCGATGAAGAGGTAATGTCTGAGCTGCATCACAGACAACCAGAGCAGGTGCCAAAAGAACATCCAGGACAGCAGACACTCACGGAAACTCTTCTCTGCAAAGATGATGGAGGAGACGATAAAGATGGGAAAAGAAAGGGAGAAAACACAGAGCAAACAAGGAAGTAATATTATGATTGCGGAATAGGATTCTTTTATATTTTACTGCCTACGTCTTATTACAGTAAACCGCACAAGTGTGCAGTTGCACTTACGCACCTTGTTTCTCAGGGACGATCTTGTCCAGTGGTGTTTCCTCTATCTCCTTATGTGCGTCACCATTCGCTGTTGCCTGCTCTGAGCTCAGATTCTTTGATTTGCCACAAGTTATCCTGACAAAGGTCAAAGGTCACAGTGGGTCAGCCACAGACACAGGAGTTAAATGTTTACATTGTGAGACTTCTTTGATAGTTATCTGCTTTTCATGTCTCAATCAGCTATAATCACAAAACAGGCAGATCAGTTGTCAGAATAAAAATGCTGGCACTGTGCATTTCTGCAAACCACACATGTTAAATTTGCATGTTTTATTGGTAAGATATCAAAGTTTGGACAATGCATATCAAAGTGACATAATTCAGATTTTATGTAGAGATATATAAGCTGACTTTCTAAACATGAGGAGGGGGGGTTGGTGGTAACATGCTCGGTAAGACCTCTTCTTCCTGTTTTCAACTTACAAAACCTGGGATTTTCAAGTTTGTGTTTAAGGGAAAAAAAAACAGATATTCTAAGCCAAAGTATGCTCACCAAGTTTGTTTTGTGCCTTAACCTAACCATACCTATGTCACAACATTCAAATGAAAATTTAAACATAGAAATAAACTGAAACTTCTCTCTCAGATGTTTCCGAGGGATGTGCTGGAAGAATTTTCAAGACCCAAGTTGTTTGTTTGCCTTTCAATGTTTGCATCTAAATTTAGATGAGGAAAACTATTAATTTTCACTGAAATAATATACTGATTTTCTAAGAAAGAGGAAAACTGTTGTGCAGTACTTTTAGCCCAGACTTTATGTCCAACTACACCCTGAAAATGTTTTTCCTGCTGTAAGGATACACTGATGCATTTGCAGTAAACAAGGTCTTCTATCAAGGAGCCTCAAAATAAGTCTATAGTTGCATCAAATGGCATTTTATAAATGCAATCTTTTCTTTTCTGAAAAAAAGATGGATAAATTATTGTAGTTTTCTCTTTTTTCCAAAAATAAAAACTGAGCATAAGTGAGCCCTGTTTACAACTGATGATTCCCTGAGACAAACATGAGGTGTTGTTTGCTGGGGATTCATACCCGTAAGTGTAGTCATCTGGCAGCGGGTAGGGAATGAATTTTCTGGGCAGCAGGAAGAAAGTCCTGAGGAGGTGAATGATGGAGCAAGCAGACAGGAAGAGGAAGGAGGTGTGGAGAGAGACACCAGACTCGTGTAACAACTGAAAGAGAAGGTGAGATGTTTTGGAAATGACTAGTACCAATAGACCCTGTAGATTTCAATCAGAAGAGCAGCATGTGGATGTTTCTCACCTTGATAACAAGGAATAGCGCTGAGGAAGAGTCGAAGGCCCCGTTGTAGAGCGTGATGATGGTGGAGCGATGTGAGCCAAATAGGTTCCCCACCTTTAGGAGAGAAATTTCAATTAATTAAAACCGATGAATGTTGCACTTAAGTGTTTTTGTGTCTATGGGACATCCTGTGAAATTCTGACTTGCTGACATCCATTATACATTTTGCTCTTGGCGAGTTTAACTGCCTGTTTGAAAATAAGCATGTTATTAGAGTTTCCCTCAGAGGGTTTTGTGTGCTTTTATCCTCAAGGTAATATGTTCAGTTTGAGAAAAAACCTGCAGCCAACAAAACTGCACTGAAAGCAAACTGTCTGTTGTTTGTGTTCCTGTTCAATGAGGACACACCTGAAGGTTTTCTGTCTGGTTAACACTAAGATCTTCAACACATGAAGCCAAACCTCTTTTACTTCCAAGAAAAGCTCTTACAACTGTGTTTCTTAAAAATGGGGCATTGGACACGTTAGAATCTGTGGTTTCTAATCATGTGTCTTTTCTGCTGCACCTTTAGGGGTTTCTCTTGAGACAGAGCACACATGCAGACATTAAGAAAAAGCTCACTGCCTGCACGAGCTGATCTTCAATGGCTGAATGGCTAGGGTTAGGGATACAGCAATTGTCCAGTTTTTGTTTTTACAGGAACAAAACATTTAAACAAGTAGCAGTTCAATGGACATAACTCTGGAGTCAAACACTCAATTTACTTTTAACTTGCCTTACGGCTTTTTTACCTCTGAAGAATAAATATAAACGTTGCACTGATTCTGAAACATTTGAGCGAAAACAAAAAAATTAATAAGTTAATCAAAAGTTTAAATGCTTGTCTTTTTTTTGGATTATTTAAAAAAAAATTTGGATCCAGCTTCTCCTGTTTCAAAGTTTTCTGCTTTTATCATTTACATCACCACAAAAAAGAGGTAGCAAATGTCCACACACTCTTTACTTGAGTAGAAGTACATATACTTGTGGTAAAAGTAGAGGTATTGACTCAACTTCTCTATTCAAGTAAAAGTAATAAAGCTCAGGTTCTGAAATGTGCTCAACGTGTAAAAGTAAAAAGTTTCCCTCTAAAGAAAATTTCTGTGCAAGGCTAACTTTAATGTAAAGACTATTTAACTTAAAGGTAGAATCAATAAGATTTGTCCAAGCTACACCCAGACGTACTGGAAAATTAGTTTATTGTCGAGTCTCATTCCCAGAGTGCCAAATATCTACGTTTGGGGCTGGTCCTGAGCACAGCCAAAAAGGCAAAAGCATTAAAAATGAAGTAACAAGCCTGTTTTCAAAGTGTAAGGAGCAGACAGTACAGATTTTTGTGTCAAATGTGGGGTGTAAAAGAAAAAAGCTGTCAGGAAAAAAAATACTCAAGTAAAGGACAGATACCAGAAAAATCTACTCAAGTACTGTAACGAAGTATTTGTACAATGTCACTTTCCGCATCTGTTGTAAAATAAATATTTTTGAGGTTTTTTGAGGACTAATGTTTGGACAAAGTCAGCAACGTGATTATGTTCACTGGTCCAACAGGGATGGATTTTCACAATTATCTCTTAGAGAAAAGAATATCACAATGGAGAAAATAACTCCCAAATTAGTCAAAAATGACCCATAATCTGTTTAAAGTTCTAATCTAAATAACTGATTCACTACCTGCATGTTGGTCATTAGAAACAAGATGCCGCCCACTGCAAGGAAGGAGATAGCTGGGAAGAGCAGGTTGGACAAAGCTGATGGAAAAAGAAAAAAACAGGAAGAATGAGCCACTGCAACTGTGACATCAGCATTTTGTTAGAAAATCAGGGCCTGAGAGAGCTCAAAAGAAAGAGTTGGAGATGTGTTCCTCACCTGGAGTCGCAAATGCCACCATCAAGGTTCCCATAGTGTAAAGAAATCTAGTGAGAAAAAGGCATTCTAGTGTTATTAAGTCCTTTTATCAGCATGGTGGCAGCCTTTAAGGGCAAAATTGAACAAAAACGGAAATTAAGATGGTAAAACAGGTGTTAAAATACATTAAAATCAAGACATTTTCAGTAACTAAAAGAAACATATGACATCCAATAGAAATTTTGTATGGTTTTATACTTTCTTCTTCTGCTATTTTGAGAACTTTTGGCCAACTTTAATTTCCTTTTCCTGGCCCGTCCTAAGTGATCTGTCCTCATCTACACTTGCCGCCTTCTGCCAAATATTTGCAGTCCTTGGCCTTATGTTTTTCCTCCACCCTGTTTTAGTGGAAACATCTGTAAAGATTTAGTACCAGTTTGTTGTTGTGGATTGAGACAAATCTTGGGCAAAAACAGGAGAGGCATGCGTATGTGGTGTTACTTTTTATGACAGACATCAACTCAGAGGGTTAAGGGAGGACTTCTTAGTCTCTGGATCTGAACATCTGCAAAGATATGAAACATATTTCTTTTCAATTCTCCTCCAAACTCTGATGATTAACAGTCCTTACCCTCCTATTTCCTAATTGTTCTCTGGCTTTTCCTCTTTCTAGTTTCAGTTTTTTAAGAGTTGTTCTTATACAATCTCCCGGCCTCTCTCTGTTTCCGTGTGAGAAAACAGCTGTTATTCTTAAGCAAACAGACTTGGGAATCCCTCGGGGTAAACAGCATAGACAGACCAAAATCACAGAAAGTTGCATGTTTGTATAGATGCGTTAGATTAGCTACCACATGCAGAAGAGGCTCTATGCAGGGAGATGAGGAGGAGAGAAGCCCATCTGGTTTTAGTGAAAATGTATTTGGCTCAGTAAAATAAGAAGGCCAATGCAGGTCAGGACTCTTTGTTGTGTTTCGTTTCACTGTTTCATGAAAAAATGGAATGTTTTGACTGAGCAGCCTGTTACAAAAACAAATTGTTCTCAAAAAAGAGCGGCTGGTATGAAAAACTCTGAATAAAAAAAGATCAAGTTAACAAAATTTGTTGCTTTTTGTGTTTATTCATTGTTTTATCTTAGGGATGCAGGAGTTTGTGCTAAATTCATGTGTGCAACTTGTCAGTATTTGATGTTGATAAGCACATAATTTCTAGGTTTTAAATAAACTGCATCAATCAAGTTTATATCAATTAAATAAATAGACCCATTACATTTAAGAGCTTTCAAACAATTTGACTGAATATCTCTTTTCTGTACAGCAAAAATGGAAAAACAAATATTGAATTAGAAAACACCCTCTGAAGTTGTGTGTCAGTGTTTAATTATTCCGACTGTGCTATTTTTGTTAACTTCTCATATTTTCTTTTTAATATTTTCTAGCCTCTATGTTTTTTGGAGGTCTCAAAATGAAACAAATCTTACTTAAATTGATCTGAATCAAAGGCAGACGATGCAGAATTAGAATACAGGAAAGAAAATCTAATCAAATTTTTGCCGAATTAAACCATCACACCTCTGATCAGTTTACACACATTGCAACAAAGAAAAAGTTTCAGCTGCACCGTGCGCTTATTGCTCAGTTCACACGAATGAAAACAACCTCTCATGTTTGTTCTTTACTGGTTATCGGTTCATTTCTTGTGTATCCACCGGGTGGGATTTTACTTCTCTACTGAGTAAGTTTTCTCCCATAGGAAATTCCATAGGAAATCTTTTAAATCCATTGACCTTTTACTTTCAATAAATAATCAAGGTTGTTGTTGTTGGACTCACATTCCTAACAGGCGAGCCACTGTTGTTCCAAACTGATCAAAGAGAAAACCATTGGGAAGTGTCAGGAAATTGTTCATGAAGGAGGCGATGGTGAAAACAAGCGAGAACTGCTCATCCTGTCCACTGCAATCTGTTGACACATAATAAACAGAGACAGAGAGAGAGAACCAAAGTTGGGAAGTATGTGGTTGAGCAGGGGATAATGAACATCAGAGAGATCTGCAGCAAAAAATCATCATTCTTCAAAAATATTTTGAGTTTTGGGGGTTTCAAGTGCATAGAAAGACAGACATTTTCCAACATGAAATATTGACTAATTTTTATGCACACAGTGTAGTGGAGGTGGGGCTGACCTATGTCCTGCGTAGCATTGACTCTTGTGGCGTTGACGCAGAAAGAGCTGAAGTAGCCCTCCGTCTTCAGGACAAAAACAAGTGAGGCCCATCCGAACACAGCTCCAGCAAAACACAGACACTCCACCAGACCTGTGGCAAAAGTGATGCGCCGTCGCACCTTTAGGCTGTTCTCAGGCTGCGGCATGGTCCCAAACACTCACACGCACAAAGGCAGACAAGCTAATAATACTGTCACCTGCATGGACACACGCATGCACGTAGATGGGTTCTGCCAAGGCACCTACAAAAAGAGGAAATAAAAAAAATTGAGATATAATTGGATACCTTAAGACAAGATCGACATGAGATCATTCAGTACATTTTAAGCAACATCACTAATTTTCATATATAAAGAGAATCTGACCTCACATGACATAAGAAAAGCACTTGGAGGGAAAATCCTAAAGTTGCACATGCACAAGATAAAACTGGAAACATCTTGAAACAATATGTTCTTGCTTAAATTAAGATGAACTCCTGCTGAGGAAAAACAGAGGTTGCATGAGTGAAAACTTTTTTTAATTGAGATACCATCGAAAAACATCCTATTTTAAAATAAGAAATCACAGTTAAAAAATGCAAACACCTTCATGAAGCCATGAAGAGGTCAAAGCCCGAAACAAAATGCCCAGCGGTTAAGTAAGTACTCTTCACCGGCTTACAACTTTCTAGTACTCACAGTTCAGTGTCTGTGGGTCTCCCCAGTGTCCTCATAAACCACACCGCGATGTTCTTGCCCCACTCTCTTTCTTTATATAGGCCTGCTCTTCCTTCCTCTTCCACAGCAGTTCCCTCCCTAAGCTCCCTCCTCAATGTTTTTCTCTTTCAAAATCAATCTCTTTGGTGAACAGGAGAGATATCCTTCTGCTCAGCCAGTGGCTGTAGAAAATAAACACTCCTACATTCCCTGCAAGTCAGACAGAGGTTCCACTGAAACTAGAGGGCATACTCCAGATGTGGATACTTCGAGTGCCAGCCCAGCTGGTTGAGCCAATAAGTCATGTGACTTACGCAAGAAACTGGCTCACTGTGTCATAACTGGGCTCGTATGAACAGAGCATCCATGATAGGCCTTACCACGGCTTGACCTGCTGTAAAAAAGGATTCTGCAACTCATGACTTCCCATGATGCTACAGGCTTCCCCAGAAGAAAAATGCAGTTAGCATAATATCTTTATCTCTGTGAGTTAATCACATCCCCAATGATCATAGTGAAATATAAATGGCTGGATTACCCCTTAATCATATGGCCTATTTGGCTTGTCTGAGTCGTTAATCATGTTCAGTTTCTGTTCTCAGAGGTGTTCTAAATCAATTAATGTATTTCTGACATACATTTTAAAAAATAACATTTTATCTTTGCTTTACTCAAATCATTACA
The DNA here is from genome assembly GCA_029783665.1 of Naso thynnoides. Classification (NCBI taxonomy): domain Eukaryota; kingdom Metazoa; phylum Chordata; class Actinopteri; order Acanthuriformes; family Acanthuridae; genus Naso; species Naso thynnoides. The sequence continues at coordinate 13,803,988 of JAQLOL010000026.1, read as the reverse complement.
GTAAAAGTTTAAGTTGAAGTATGTTTTGAGGAGTGATTTACAAAAGGTACTGACTTTGCTAACTTGTTGTCATTGTTAAGACCAGCAACAACATGACAGTGACTTCAGATCAACAAAATTGAGAGAACCTGTCATGTCATGTCCAAATTCATCAAGAATGCACTGAGGGACACACTTAGAATTAGCAATTAGCATTTCGTTGGATGATAAGGTGATGACTGATTTAATTTTCTCTTATTGGCAGTGATATTATTAGAAATGATGCAGATTGCTATTTCATTTATAGTCCACAAATTCCTGTAATCAGCTCACATATAAGTTGACTAATTGTGCCCTGACTGAGAGCTCGGAGTAATGGATTGTTGGTGTTTACATCGCAGACAACGGAACCAGGCTGGGAAGTCTCCCAGTTAACATGGCTGGACCAGGAGCAAACACAGCGTTCACCATCAACTGTGCCATTCCTCATTTTGAGTTTCTTGAAGACAATGCACCTCTCATCCAGGAGATTTTACAGTTCTGACCTGAAGAAGCCTCTTGGATTAAAAATCTGACGTTTTCAAGAAACCAAAAACAAGTCCAGTTGCCTACGATACAGAACTTAGAATTACTGTGACTGGAAAACTGAAAATCGTCACCAACGTGTTACTAACGGTGCCAGTTTGCCAACAGGGATTTTAAGACTGAAGCGATTTACAGTGGCTCAGAGAAGGGTAAGTGAACACTAGAGGCATGAAGCATGTGAAGAGCCTGATGTGAAGCCAGATTATTTCACCCACACCAGAGTTTCTGATTGTTGAAAAAGTGAAGGACAAACCTAGACGGTTGCTGAGCTTTATTTTGTTTCTTCTGCATTTGAATGTAGTGGGTTTTTTTTTAGTAATTTAACTCTAAAAATGAATGGCTGAATGTTGACTTTTGATAAGGAAAGAAGCTGCAAGGGCATCTCCTTTGATGACATTTTGTGAGTTAATTTTGGTTTATTTATTAGACTAAGCTACGAGTTCACTTGATTACAACTTCCAACTGAAACTATGGAGGGCTACACAACAAGTGGCTATGAGATGCTTGCTAACATAAGTATATATCTCTGCAACAACAGGCTACATAGACGTGTTTGACATACCGTCAAGACTGTTATTCCTCCAAATTCTGTTGATGTTAGTTCATTCTATACATGCTTAAACTAAAATGCTGGTCATATCTTACATATTTTCCCTTTAAAGGAAAAGTTAACCATTGAAAGGAAAATTCAGTTTTTATCTACCCAACCTCAATGAAAAGGCCAATGAAAGGTCTAGTGAACTTTTTCAGTCCACAAAACACTGCTGGAGTTTCACATGAAAGGGGCGTTGCAGTCATCTCCCAAACAATTGCAGTGAATGATGACTAGGATTCAAACAGCTCCTAAAGCCTGATTTATGCTTTTGAGTTGAATCTATGCCGTACCTAAGCCTCCGTGCAGGTGCGTGCCTATGCCATACCCTGACGTGCACCTTCCAAAAATAGAACTACACATTGCAGCGACGTGGACCGTAAACACTGTAATTGGTCTGCTTGGTGGACTCTCACTTCCTCCTTCGCATTTCCAGCTTCTTCTCCTACTCTACCACTCCACACATTTCCTGCATGCACAAACACGGGACAATACTTCGTCACCTGATTACAAAGGCTGCCAGATGGCCACAAATTCGTGGCAAAAAATTTTCACAACATTGGTGTGGGCGGGGGAACTGCAGAGCAATGTGGACATGCAAATGCACAAGCATAAATGCTTTCAATGGTGTAGGCAACCGCTTGCAGCTGACACAGAAGCACAAATCAGGCTTAAATGCAGGCCACATTCACGTGCATGTGTGCACACACCGTCTGAAGCTTCTGCGGCGGCGCAAAGTAAGAGGAGAGCCGAAGGTATCTGCAGACCTGTGTTTACATGCTATTTGGAATCTATCTCAAAGCAACTTGGCATGTCGAGGTTTTATGACTTGAATTTCTTTGGACGAGCGACATGGAGGCATTTTATGGTTTTATTATGTATTTTTTACATTTGAAAACTGGTCACCATTCACTGCAATTGTTTGGGAGATTAGCAATGCCCTTTTTCCTGTGAAACTCCAGCAGTGTTTTGTGGACTAAAAAAACTCACCCAACCTTCCATCCACATGAAGATGAGTTAATAATGAATGAATTTTTATTTTGGGATGAACTATCCCCTTTAAGGTTCATTCATTTTCCTGCGGTTTTGTCTTTCAGTGGCATCCAGCTGACTGCTGGAGGTTGATGGAGGGAGTGGTCACTGGTGGCTGAGGGCAGAGGTGTAACACTGGTGAAAGTCTGACTACACCCCCACTCATGGGACCTCAAAATGTCAGAATGTATGATTCCTACCATGATCATCACCTGATCACAAGACACAGTCTTTTTTTACACACTCACACTGTATGACAGGCACACAAGCTCGTATGCGCTTCCTTAAAAACAAATCTAGGGTGATAAACCTCGTACACCAGTCTATGAGTATGTGTGTGTACATATAGCCTAGAGGTATTAACTAACGACAATAACTCAAAAGAAGTTTCACAGCAATGGTCTTAAGGCACATGATTTTTTTCTAATCACAAGGCAGACTCACTATAGTTGAAAAGATAATGCTGGTATTTTTCTCTTCTCATTTTTATGAACAATTCTAAGAAAAGAAAGCAACCAACAATGAACTTATCCTATATCCTATAATTTCCTCAGTTGGGCCTCTGACAATTAACAATTAATCCACTTCTGCTGACTGGCCTCTACTAAACTGGGAGGCCAAGTTTAGAACCCTCTAACATTGTGTCTATCAGACAGTGTCTGTCAGTTTAATTCCACTCAAGAAGAATTTTCTCTCATTCCCACAAGGCCTATTATCTCTTTTCAGCCTTTCCTCAATGGTTCCTTCCTGCCATTTCAAAGTCATCCACCTCTATCTTTCATCTGAGTTTTCTTCCGTCATGTCAGTTGAGATATCAGGTGATCTCCTCTGGTCCCATTTATCCAATGGCACAGCAGCTCATTAACTTTGTTAACCCATCTTGTGCTGTCTTTTTAAATATGATTCTCTCTCAATGCCAGACCCATATCTGCAACTATCCTTCATGTGCTGCCTGAAACATTTTTTGAAGATGAAGCATCTTTCAGCTGTTTTTCCAGGTTTGGGATTTTTAGTCTTGAAAGAGTCTTTTCAGGAGGTTGTTCCAAACAGAAATGCCAACTTAAGTGCATGTCTCCTCTCAATGGTAATATGTCTTATTTAATCAAAGCAGAGGGATGTTGTTGGGCAGCTCTGAGCTCAATGTATTTTTGCAGGTTAAGATCTTCGGTTGTAGTACGGCACCTAAACTGGTTCCACATTAGACTTAATTTAATGTTTACTTAATGTCTTAAAACCTCTCACCAAATGCCTGAAGGAGGTTTGTACACTCACTAGCATATTAAAATGCCACAGCTGGTTTTTATTCTGGAAGAAAATGAAAACACATTCTGTTACTTTTTTGTAGCTTTAAATTTGCTCTAATTGATTTCACATTTGAAAGCAAAGAGCAAAGTTGCTGGTTGGGAGCTTGGAGCTTGATAATGTTCATCATGACGGTTTGCTATCAACAAGGCTGGAGAAAAAAAATAAATTTCTTGCAGTGTTTCAATTCACTCTGCCGTGGCTCTCTGAGACAATCGGACACTTTGGGACAATGTTACTTTATCTGGCGCTAACAGCCCTGCAGTGGCAATAAGGCACTCCCTCATAAATTCTCTTACTGAGTTAGGTTTCAGTTGATTAGCTCTCTAACCACAAAACTTGCCTGCAAAACACTGATGGGCAGAAGGTGGTCAAGCTGCTTTTCAAGCCTCCGAACTGCACATAAGAGAGTTATCTTATTCAATTCATCCTTGACAGTTAAGTTTCATTTGCACTGTAATGATGCTTGACATTGACATGAGGGACCTCATTGCTTGAAAGTGTGGGATTGGACAGACTCTATTCTGCTTGATTGTATCCTACACCTCATTAAGACAGAATGGAGCCCCAGCAGTAAGAAAAAGAAACAGTTTGAGCCTGTTTAACAAAGCTGTTTGATGAGTAATGTTCTTGTATGGGTTTAATTGCTGTGTAATAATAACTTTGTAACCTTTTCTCCTTAGGACTGTTTATGTGGATATCAGAAAGCTGTAAAAACTGCAAAAACACAGTTTAAGTCGGACTTTGTGTCTAGAAATAGTCACAGGGCTAAGGTACTTTTGAATGTTCTGAATTGCCTGATCACTGATCCCTGTAAGCTTCCTGTGTTATGCCATCACCTTTGTGTGAAAATTTTCCTTTATTTTTTCTTGATAAGGTCTCTGCCATTAGGTCTACATTCTCCCATGAGAGTTCTTTTCCTCCAAATGTTTCGCCTCCGTGCTCAGTTGTCTTTGAGCAGTTTGAGCCATGTCACTCTCAGAATTATCTGAGATAGTTCAGAAAGTAAGACCTTCATACTGTCCCCTCAACAGTCTTCCTTCTAGGCTTCTAAAAAGTACTTTTAATACCATCAGGCATTACATTGTAAAAGTTATTAATGCCTCGCTTACCCCAGGCTATGTTCCACCTGCCTTTAAACATGCTGCAATGCAGCCCCTCATCAAAAAACAAAACATAGTTTGAACCCCTCTGTTCTCTCCAACTACAGGCCATTTTCTAAGCTTCCTTTTCCATCGAAGGTTTTGGAGAGAGTTGTCTACAACCAACTGCAATCTTACCTTGAGTTGAATAACACCTCTGAAAAGTTTCAATCTGGTTTTAAAGCACGTCACAGTACTGAAACAGCACTTTTAAGAATGTTTAATGATCTGACAGTCGATGCTGGAAACTTTGCTGCCCTGGTGTTTTTAGACTTTACTGCAGTGTTTGACACTGTTGATCACCAGATACTTTTATCACGCCTTAAACACTATGTAGGACTTAGGGCTACTGTCCTAAATTGCTTTTCTTTATATATGTCTCAGAGAACTTTTTCCATCCATCTGGGCCCATTTTCTTTAGGTGCGGCTGTGCTGGGTTGTGGGGTCCCTCAGGGCTCTATCTTAGGTCCAGTCCTCTTCTCATTGTATATGCTACTACTAGTGTCTATTTTTCATAAACATAAAATTCCATTTCATTGTTTTGCAGATTACTTGCGAATCTATTTGCCCATCAAAAACAATACAGGCTCTATTTAGACCTTGTTACATTGTTTAGCAGATGTAAAGCTCGGATGGAGTTAAACTTTCTAAACTTAAATGAAAAGAAAACAGAAACAGTCATTTTTGGTAAACCTGACCTGCTCGATTTTTTCAATAGTGCTCTTGGCCCCCTAGCGTCTTATACTCGTGCATTCATTAGAAATCTTGGTGTGATCATTGATAATTCTTTTAAATTAGACAAACAAATCAGTGCTGTGATAAAAGCAAGCTTTTTCAGTTGAGGCAGCTAGCCAAAGTGAAGCTGAATCTCCCCTTCAATGACTTTGAGAGAGTCACCCATACGCTCATCACATCTTGCCTGCACTACTGCAGTTCTTGGTATTATGGATTGGACATGTCGTCTCTTCGACACCGACAAATGGTCCTGAATGCAGCTGCCCGTCTGTTGATTGGTAATAAAAAATATGACCACATCAACCCTGTGCTGGCCTCTCTTCACTAGCTTCTGGTCACCTTCAGAATCCAGTTTAAGATTTTATTACTTGTTTTTAAAAGTTTAAATGGGCTGGCTCCATCGTATTTGTTGGAACTGTTGTGTGCTCATGTCTCTGTCAGAACACTGAGGCCAACAGACCAGTTTCTTGTGGACCCTCCTAGGTCCAGACTGAGGACTAGAGGTGACAGAGCCTTCGCGGTTGCTGCAGCTAATTTATGGAACTCTCTACCTTTTGTGATTAAATCTGCCCAGTCTTTAGTAAGTTTTAAATCTCTGTTGAAGACTCACCTCTTTGCACTGGCTTTTGACCAAAGTTGAGTTTGACACTTTCAATTCAGTTTTTAAGTTATTTTTTGTTTGGTTTTGTTGGTTTATCTTGATTTTATCATATATTTATGGTTTACTGATTTTACATGTGTACAGCACTTTGGGCAACTTGGGTTGTTTTAAATGTGCTATATAAATAAACTTTGACCCTGACCTTGACCTTTTATATTGACAACTGTAGGATTTTTTTGATATGTGAGGATAGGAGTAGTAAGAATTTCCACAAGTTCAACAAGTAAAGGTGCAGAGATGTCCTTATCTGTTTCTGCACTGCTAAAAAAAATACCTGTCTCTGTACGTGGTGGCAGTACATTGGCTGGTATTTTCTAGCTCTCCGACAAATGCTAATTAAGTTACGACACGTGATGATCAGCCATTAAAAACAAACGTAAAAACTAGAGGACAGATGCTTACTCTCTTTCCATACAATTTTTCAAAGAAAACACCGCAAGGAAAATTATTTGATCTGCATCAATTTCTTTTTTCCTTGACAGTTGCCATGATGCATTAGCTTTTGATGGATACTTCTACTGTTTTAGTAAATTGTTTTAAGTTACACTATTTTCGTATATTGCAGAAATGGGTAAATGTTTGTAATTCTAAATTGCTTTTTTGTATTTATGAAGTGTGTCACAGGCAAAATTAAGTGGTCTCATGGGCTGTATGGGGGCCTGGAGGCTGGAGGTCCTCCACGCCAGGGTTGTGGGCGCAGTAATGTGAGGGTTCTCTTTTGTTAGAGTTACAAAAGTGTGTGTGTGTTGCATAACCAGCAATCAAACAGACTCTGTAGACAGAAAAAGTGCCAACATCAGCAGCCTTTAGGACAACTAATAGTCATATGTCATCATCTCGCATCTCGATTCTTCAGAAAAATTATACCAGAATAGAGAAAAACCACGAGACTCTTTCTTCATCTCACTCTACTTCTTCTTTTAAAAACGTTGAGGTGGCAAAGTGTAAAGACAAAATGCCGCACATGACTTATAACATCATCTGTTTACAAAATCTTAAACATTTTCTCTACGGTTCAATGAACGGTAGAAAAGTTTCCAGACAATTTAAAGTTCATTGCTATCTGTTTGAACACAGAGAGCAGAAGACTCGCCTCTTTGACTGAGCTGCTCACGACTTTAAGACATGCAGCGTGTGACAAGGGGTCACAAACAGAAATCCTTTTGTATCAGGAGGTCACAAGCTGGAAAAAGTGGGGAGGTTTTGCTCTTTACTGGGGAACCACATCACACAGACTCTTCCTCATGAAAATGCTCAATAGAGAAAGCTTATTCTAGATACAAACAGAAGGACTCCATCATGTAACTAAGAACATTTACTCAAGAACTGTGCCTAACAGTACTTGAAATATGAGGTACTTGTATTTACTAAAGTCTTTTCTATTAAAGGCACTTTTTACTTCAACTGCACAACACCTCAAAGGGAATTACTGAATTGTTTATTTCACTACATTTATCCATCAAGTTTTGTACAACACACAAAGAGCCTCTGAAATATGATGCTCTCTTTTAAACTACACTAACCAAGGTGTGCTCGTGGACAACTGATGAGTGGATTGACAAGATCTTCATGTTTCCAGAAGATTAACTTTTAAACAAAGCTGTAGTTTGTATCACTGAAGGAGTCACTCTGGGTTCTGAGAACTTGTGATAGGACTTTGTCACTACTTTTTAGATTTTTACAAACCAAACAATCCATACCTTGATTAAATCAATGAGCAGATCAATCCATTAAGAAATTGCTTAAAATTTATCTAATGCATGAGAAATCATGATGTAATGATACACTATATTATGAAGTCAAAAGGGATTTTTTTTGTGCATCGAGTACTTTACTTTTAATTATTTAAGTACATTTTCCCAATCTTATTTAACCACCCTTAGCCTACTACATTTTCAATACAATACTTTTACAAAGGGTATTTTTACATTGTGGCATTATTAATTTTACTCAAGTCTAGGGATCTGAACACTTCTTCCACTAGAAGATTGCACATAATTCACCTGCAGCTCCAGCTTCTAGCTCTTAATGCAAATGTCATAGTTGAGTGAACCAGCAATTCAAGCATTTTGTATGAATAAGTGTGATTAAAAGTATCTGAATAGGATACCTGGCTGGGTAAAATCACACAAAAGCTTACATCTGTTACTCTCGATGCTGACTTCATTGCAGCAGATTTCATTGCTATGTGGTGCAGGGTCTGCACATCCCTGAGGCTGCAGAGTGACTGAACTGTTTCCTGCATGAACTGTCCTGCAGTAGCTGTCAGGAAGGAGAGTTTAATGGGGTAATACACTCTATAGCTTCTGATCTATTTTCGGTCTATAGCTTGTCTTTAACGGCAGGATGTGAACACTTACGGGATGTTATGTCCTCCTAGTGATCCCATTGTCCATACTGTCCACACATTGTTCGTCCCATAAGATGTAAGGACCCTGACGTGCTGTGGCCGCTGCTGGCTGTGTGGGCGGGGAACAGTATCCGCTCGCTGCTGCTGCTCCTCACTTCTCCCATCTCTGCTCTGTCAACGCCTCCTCCAGGTCCAAATGCCCTGATGCACTGACTGCGACTGGAAAAAATTATAAGTGGCTGTTTTTATTATTTCTCTTAGCAATAGCCTAAAAGAAGTGATTGACTAATGTCTGTAAGCCTGTTCTCGAAAATGATTCAAGTTTAACTGCCTCACAGTGGCCTATTTGGCCTTCTGAGATAACATTTCAATCCATGTCCTCCATCCATGGACCCATTATTAAAATGAATAACGTTGGTCAAATTACTAGACATTCCAGCTATGCAACCTCTACATTTCCCAAGTTTGATAGGCTAATCAATATGCCACCACAAGTATGTAAAAACAGCAATAAATGTAACTACTTTCTGAGCTGTTTGGTCTGTTGGCGCCACCTTGTGACCAACTAATATTATGACATAGGCTTGTGAGAGTAAAAATAGAGTATTTCTCTTTAATAAATAAGAGTAACAGATCTGACCTCTCTGATCTGCGAGCCAATGGAAAAGCACAGTTGTAAACTGACTAGTGAGTCTGGGATTTCTGCTAATAAAGGAAGTTCAGATGTTAGTTGCTGAGATCAGTGACATCACCTTTGTAATGAGCGAAATATATAAAAATGAAGGAACACTTACATGAAGATGATATGGATGAAGATAATCTGCAACAGTATTTTTGGAAGCAGATTTTATTTTTTATTTTTATTTATCTATTTATTTATTTATTTTTTGCAATTCCTGCTCAACTTACCTAACTAAAAGGGGATTTACAGTCAAAAGATGAAGCATTTCGTGCTCCCTCTGCTGGACAGATAGGACAATGAAGAGTTGCAACTGCAGGAAAAAAAACACCAGGGAACAAGTGGTGATGAAAAGTTTCAACCATGGACAATCTACATGTAATTTCATAAAATATTTGTTTGATTTGATGTGAGACGTGTGACCATGATGGGCTCTTAGGACACCGAATATTTTAAATTAAGTGAAAGTGGCACAGACAAAATTATTAAATTCTTAAAGTATGAGAAGAAAAGAAATGTATTCTAAGCAGAAAGGCAGCTTAACCTAATTCAAAGTAACCTGATGGAGACAAAAAAGAAATCTATTACCAATTACAGTGCAGTCGCGCTAGGACATTTTCTCCAATTCACTGAAACAACTATAGAAACCCAATAACTTGTTGCACCTGCGCCATGTTACACTAAATGCTGAGATTTGATTAACCCACTGAGTCACTTCTCATCAGCTGCTTGTCCTTAACTCATTATGCTTTGATTGGTCACAGCTGGTTAATGGCAACATTTAAAGCCTTTTACATTTGACAGGTTCTCCAGGTGTTGAGCTTCAACATGAAGTTTGCACAGTTTTCATAGGGAGAGGAGCCAGTCCTCTGTATGTGGTGTTTTAACTGGTTACCAGGAAACACTTGTAACTGTTGTAAATAGTTTTGGGGCTTTCTTCCTTCTCACTTTGCTGATTGTAAATATATGCTGTTTCCTCTACAAGAAAGGCTAAGCATCATCCTCTCCAGTACAGTTATGTACTTTACAGTGGATATCACTTGACTGAAATTATATTCTTTTGTACCTTGGCATTAATCCTGGGGAATCCTATGAGTATGGTGGAGGTTATACAAATGCTGCTCTGACCAGGGAGCATCTTCTGGCCACTTTTCACCATCTTGCAGCCTGTGCCAGAGCCAGAGCCCAACAGCTGCTGTTCAGGGACAACCCTCAGCATCTGTTGGCTATAGTTTTTGTATTGGCTTTAGTTTTTTCTAGTTTTTTAGAGAGGCGTAACCCTGCACCCTTGATGCAACCAGGATCTGCTTATCAGCCTGGCGCAAACAATTGGAATCAATGCTTTTTTGTCATATTCAGAAAATCTACAAAATCACAAGGTCTGAGATCATTGAGAGTAAATCTCTACTTGTCCAACTTTGGAACTTCTTTGAATTTCTTCTTCTTCTTCCATCTTTTTTTTAAAAAGTTTGATTATATGCTGTATAAGACAGTAACAGTTACCTCATACAGGATAGTGCTACTTTTATGCATCTAGTCCAGAAAGTTGAGTGGTTCACCTCAGCTCAATGAGCAAGACATCTAAAGCAGGTTCTGATGTGGATACAGATAAATGAGGAGACTGAGTGGAGAGGCAATTCAGTTAAAGACAATAATTTTGAGATGTTCCCCTGAATTGTCAGAAATAATGGCAATGATAAAAAAGGCAGACTTAACATGTTATCATCTCACACTGTTCATTATCACTTTAGGGGCATAACTCATATTCACTTCCTGGAGACTTCCCTTAACCATGAAAACCATAACCATAACCATTACTTACCTAACCCAAGTCTTCACCCTAAAATTTAATGATTTACATCGTGAGAACTTGCATTTTCACCCTATGTGTGTGTTCAAGGGTCCCCACAATGTGACTGAGTAATACCCAACCACACGCACACACAATATACCAAAGACACACTCACTGTTTCTTTATTACAGCTTTCTTGTTTGGAGCCTACATGTAAATCTCTCAAGAACTCTTGTGTTTTCCATATTTAATGGCATTAAGTACTCCAGTTTAACAAACATACAGAGTGCAACAGATGCATAGCTGTACTTTAGTCATCGGGCCATAAGCGGGACCGAGTGGGACAGATACACAAGAAGGCGGTGACATATTTATAGCTCCCAAGACTTAGATAGAAAGGAGGAGAAGAAGGATGTGGGGGGTCGGAGAAGATAATGACTAAGTGGGAATAAAGATAGACATTTATTTTTAAAACCATCTGTTTTGTGTTGAATGACTAGATACATAGTTTGTCCAGGAAGTCAAGTTGAAAAGATGGACCAGTCTAGTTGAGCACTGTATCTACTTTTTATGTACGCCACATGCTATTTGCAAAGACATACATGGTTATATCCGCTAATACGTGTAAGGTTAAAAATAAATATGACCTAAAACAGTTTTTCCTTTATGTCAGGATCAAACAAGCGAATGATCATACACAAATTGATAGGAAAGATTACAATTTTAGGTAACTTGGTTAAATTGCTGATAAGTGAATAAGTGATAAGTGATGAAAAACAAACCAACTAAAATAAAACAGTACACTCTGTATGCATAACATCACTTGGAGTTTGGGAGCGTTTATTTTTACTGACTGACTGACTTGATGATTAGCCTGTTTGCTGTATTAAAGAAACAGTGAAAGTAATGTAGACTGGGGAAGAAAGATATTGATTGGAAGTCAAACTTATAGGAGAACAAGAGTCTGTATCAGGAGATGCATGAAAACTAAAAGTGCAAAGGGATAAAAGCAGCACTCAAGTTGAGAGCTTCTTGCTTTCTACTTTGAGCCACTTGCTTTATTTGTGACAATCTGTTACATCAGAAAACAACATATGACTGTAATTCACATTTAATAAAAATGTTACTTTGGTTCTGTGTTTTACTTTCACATTTTGGAAAATATGCTTTTGTATTTTCTCACTGAGATGGTTGATACCACGTGACTGTTCATTAAATATTAAGTTTCAGCTGGGAGACAGTTAGCTTAGCTTAGCACAAGGCCTGTAAGGAGAAAACAGCTAGCATGGCTCTCTTTGAAGGCAACAAATGTGCCTTTCAGCACCTCTAAAGCTCACTAAATAACACATATATTGTTTGTATCTTCACATTTAACTCCTGGCAATTAAATTTTATTAACAGATTTTGGACTAGAGAGCGATGGCAGATTTGTTCTTGTGAGCAAGGGGTTTTACAGAAAAGTGGACTTATCGACTACTCAATTATGAAAACCACAAGACCACAATCTGCATTGTTGTATTTTATGAGGAGTGATTGTATCATGTTGTTTTCTGAGTCAAATAGTAGCTTAGACGAGCTTTCCAAGAGTTCTGTCAAATCATATAGTCACTTATTTGTAAGCTTCCTTAATAATTCAAGGATTCTTCTTTTCAGCTACCCCCAGGCTTGTCTTGTCTATTAGTTAAGCTTTTACTGGTTTTGTTTGACCTATTTGGTGAATGTAAATCACTGTTATTGGGTGAAATACTGATATATCTTTTAACTGACTGGTTGACAACGTTTTGGGGGTAGTCAATGACTTCTAATATGTGGTAGTTGTGATTGCTGCAATGTGAGCTGAACATTAAAGGACTGCATTCATGCACCCACGTGTGTATTCTAAGTGTGTGCGATCGTGGTTTCCACAGCAGACGCAGCTGTTTGGCCCGTTGTACTGTGCCTATGTCACTGGGGCTCTATTTCGGTACCCTGTGTTGTCTGAAAGGTCAGATAAAGAAGCATAGGAATCCTCACAAAGCAGAGGGCGGGGGTGTTGGGTGAGCGGGGTTGAAGGCGGATATCCACAAACCAATACACACATCTCAAGCACGGGGCATTGCTGACAGAGAGGTGGAAGAGAGTAGAGCAGTGAGAAGCACAAAGAGAGAGAGAGAGAGAGAGAGAGAGAGAGAGAGAGAGAGAGATAAAACAGGAGTCCTGGAAAGAGAATGCATCTTTGACTGAAAGAAAACTTTCTAGGAAAGACAGAGGATTAATTTAAGAGTCCTGAGGCATCAGCTAAGAAAGTCTCGTTTGACCTCTGATCCTGTAGAAAAACAGACTTTGTTTGACATCATGGATGAAGAATCACACAGCCAAGAGACGCCTGAGTCCACAGAGATGACCAGTCAGACTGATAAGAACAACAACAATCAGGTTTGGTTTTTTTTTTACATGTTTATTTATTTTGCTTATTTATTTATTTATTTTGCACCCTAAAAGTTTTTACATTTGTAAAAACCCACTGTGTTACTTTACCAGGAACAGACATTCCTGTATTTGTGTGTATTTGTGTCCATGGCAGGTGTTGTGTTTGGACAGCAGAGGCTGTGTTACACCTGTTCTTACTACTGACAGGAGAACGTAACACACCAGTTATGAAGAGAAATGCACATGTGCACACATACACATACTGCGAAGTTTCCTATTTCCCCTGATGAGTCACCGCTGCAAGGCCTGACCTGACGTAGGTCATGATACTGATATTTTTACTCCACATGCAGCCTTTCAAATGTGATTAATCCTGAAAATAAGAATGGTGTATGGCATATTTTCTCTAAAATTGATCTAAAATCACTGAAGATTTCAGCAAAGATTCAAATATTTCACATGATCTACCTTTTTTTTTTGTCCGTATTAATTAAATACCTCATGGAAACCACTTGATTTGTCGTTTAAGTGTAAAGATCCACAGGGATTTTGTTTTTTAATTAAATTGAGGCATAATATATTATCATTAAGATGAAGCTGACCTGTACTTTAAGTTCTGTGAAATGAAAACTAAAAAAGGAATATTTTCCATCTGACGGTTCAGCCTCTCAGTTTGTATTTAAGTAAGTGAGAGACTCAACAAATCCCTGAGTAGAGCCTCAGGTCTCACGTTACGTTAAGCTCTTCGGTCTGTGGGCCGTGATATCCCAGTAGTAAAATGTGAACACTAAGTTTAGTACATCCTACATAACATTACCTCCCAAATAGAAATCACATTCTTGATTATTCAATAAAGACTGCCGCAAGATTTATTTTTCTTCTTAAAACCTAATATGCACCCAGACTTAATAACAAAATAATGAAGTGAGGCAGAGGTCGTTTCCTGAGAAAACAGTATCTTACACGTATTTCACCACATCAGTCAATCAGGCGTCGTTTTTTAAACAATCAGACACACTGGTGAGCGAGCAGGTGACGTAGAGCTACACTTGATAATAAAATATTAACAGCAAATGTCAGATGCATCTGGAATTTCAGCCACAGGATACAATATAAATTTGATTTAATTTGAATGTGATTTACAGATAAATGTTCAGTAAAGTTATCATTGTTAACAGATGTGTAGGTTAAAATCAATGTGCGAATGGAAATTTTTAATTAAGGTGCAGAAATGTAAGTATGTGTACAAACATGTTATCAGATAATCTTTGCAGATGAATTAGATACATTATCAATTTTTTATTGTGTTGTTGTTGCTTGTCCTCCAGACAGATGAGCCAGAGCTGGAGGAGAATAAAGACCCAATGAGAGAGCCTCCGGCAGGGGATACAGCAGGAGGTCAGGGGGTGAAGGAGGATTCAGAACCAGAGCAGGGAGGAAAAGAGGAGGCCAGCACTGGAGACACAGACAAACAAGAGACCACTGAATCCAACCGTGTTAAAAATGATGCTGAAGAAACACAACACGATGAAGATAAAGCCTCCACTGATGTTGATAAGAAGGATGTCGATGTGACCAGTGGAGACAAAGATGAGAAGGGGGAAAAAGAGAAGGAGGAAAACAAGAAAGGTGGACAGGTGGAAGAGGACAAGAGTTGTGAGAGTGAGAGAGATGTTGAGGATATAAAGGACAAAAACAAAGAAGAGAAGAGCCAAACAGAAGACAAGGCAAAAGAAGCCGGACAAGATGAAAATGTAAAAGATGCAGAGAAGAAAAAACAAGTCAAGGAAGTGGACGTAGAGACAAAAGACAAAGGACAGACTAAGGAGCTAGAAAAACAAGGAAAGCCCAAAAGAAAGAGCGGTCCTCCCTCCTCTTCTCTCTCTCGACCGAGGCCGTCTGCACGCTCGATTAGAGCATCTGCAAGAAACGACATCATTGCCAAATTCCAACAAGGTGCACCAGAGTAAGTTACTGTATAATACCCAGTAGCTCACATTGGTTTACAAAGTGGCAGTAAAATAAGGTCTGATATATGAAAACTGTGCATTTTTAGGACACCAATTCCCCGCAACTTCAAGATTCAGAAGTCGGCTGGAGCTGCGGCTGCAGGAGCTTCAATCAAACAGAAGATTCTTCAGTGGTGTCACAACAAGACTCGCAACTATGAGGTCCGTTTAGCACAAAATCTTCATCAGAATCAGCAAATTCTCTGATTAATCATGTACATTTGGGACCAGAGCATTGACAAAATAACATAAATAAGCCCTTGTGTAGATATGCTTTGCTCTGATGATCATCTTCTGTCCTTTGACCTTTTAGGGTGTCAGCGTAGAAAACTTCTCATCATCCTGGAGTGATGGGATGGCGTTTTGTGCTCTTATCCATCGTTTCTTTCCGGATGCTTTTGACTACAGCTCCCTGAATCCAAAGGAGCGGGAGAAAAACTTCACGCTGGCCTTCCAAACTGCAGAGTACGGAGTATTAAACTCTTGCCCCTAATTTTCTCAAACCTGCATTTGAGCAAAGGGAAAAGACACTTTGAATAGGCTATGCTGGATTTAGCTTTTCGTGCAATTTGCACGTTAAACGTTTATTCTTGTTTTGCAAATTTGAAATGACTATAACAAAAATAAGATGGTCAGATGGACTTTTACTCTCTCTGTATAAGAAGTGATGACTTGCTTTCCTGTATATGATGTTACTATATGTACCAATCTGTCTCACACTCTCATTTTCTTTCCTCTGTCTCATCACGGCCCTCCATGGCAGGTCCCTGGCTGACTGCTGCCCTCTGCTGGAAGTGGGTGACATGCTCATGATGGGTAACAACCCAGACCCTATGTGTGTGTTTACATATGTCCAGTCCCTCTGCCACAGCCTCTCCAAAATAGAGAAAGAGAGAAAGGACAAAGAAAAGAAGAAAGAAAAGACTGGGGAGGAAGGAGAGGAGAAGGAGAAAGGAGAAGATGCAGCAGTGTCACCCAAGGAGGAGGAGAAAGAGTCTGCTGAGAATGAGACGATAGAGAGCCAAGAAGAGAAAGAGGAAAATGTTTCAGATACAGAGGGAGCTGGCGTGGAAGAAAATGCACCAAACAGCTGTGAGATGGAGGGAGACGGAGGAATTGAGGCAGAGTCGTAGAAATATACTGACAAAAGAAACAGAAAGAAAAGACCAAAAGATACTTAAAGGTTGATGTATAACAGGAAGAAAGTCTTAGTTTGGTGATGGACTGACTACCAGGACAATTCTAAGGAGGCACATCAGGTTGACTCTCAACTCAAAGGTTGGCAATGTGATATTACAATTAGCTGTATGTATGAAAGTGTGAGTTAATACGTTGTTTTTTCATTGCTGTGTTGTTGTATATGGTTTTGTTTTGAGCACATAAAGCTGGAATGTCCAATTCTTCCATTTGCTGTGAATTATGTTGGACTTATGAAATGGAGAGTGGACTATGCAACAGGAAAATATTTGGGTTCAAAGAAAATGTGGTGCTTAGCCAAGATAAATGGAATGTATTCCTGCAACAGCAACCTTCACAACTGCAAAAAGTTGAGACCCAGTAGTATTTTATATCATCCATATCAAATTACACTTTTTAGATAGGCATAATGTGAGAAACATGAGGTAAAAGGTCATTTATTATATCTGTGAGAGGGTTTACTTGTTGTGAATCTATTGTAGACATTGAGCCAATTAAGGCTACTCTTTTTTTTTTGTATATCCTATCAATAAGAAAGCTATTGTCGCAGGCCTTTGTGAGCTATGTTGTTCAAGGGACAGTCGGAGTGATAGATAACATTTGCACACCTTTTAGAAAACCATTTGCACGAAGATCTGTTTAAATCTAAGGACTAGCAACAAGCAAATGAATAAAATGTTAAATCTGCATTTAAAAAAAACTTTTAAAATGGTTTGTTAAGGAAGAATTACAATTATAATCATACGATTTAAACAAGCTTTTTAAAATTAGTTCTAACGTTTTAATTTGTTACGCTTCTCTCTCCCTTGTTAAATCAAATTTTTAAATTTAGTTTAGAGATTAAAATATAACAGATTTTTTGGGTTGATTATTAATAATGATGTTTACTGTTGTTATTATTACTGTATTGCTTTTTGACTCTACGTGAAATTACAAAAACCTGAGCCAGGACATCGACCAGAACTGCCCCCGCTTTCTAGGAGTTACGGTAATGAGCGTCATGCTTACAGGAAAGGCCATTGTGTTGTCCCCGTCGGAAGCTAACCTCAAGCTAACCCGCTGATTGTGCTGCGCTCGCTTCCAACTTGTTTCTCGGCGGCAGCGAAGTGGAACATGTCTTCACACATGCCGCCGGGCAGCCTGAACCTGGAGTCCCAGCTTCTGTCCATCATGGACGTGCTGGTGAAGGCGGCGGTGACGGAAATCAGTCAGCTGTTCTCGGAGAGCTCCTCGTCTCTCCGCCTGCATTTAACCCAGAGCCTGAAGGAAAACGAAACCCTGAGGATGAGGATGAAGGTGATGAGGAGTGAGCTGTTCTCTCTCAGACTGCAGACCAGGACGAACCGACCGGCCTTCCGCTTTTCCCCAGCCAGAGGAACTATCACCAAAACACGAGCCAAATCACATGGTAACGAGTACTTTTACTTTAAAATACCTTCTCGAGAAACAAGTAACGTAACGTCCCTCCTCCTGCAGGTTAGTTCACAATGAAAGACACAACGTTACTTTGGTCAAGTTGAAGTTCCCATAAGTGTGTAAAACAGGAATATTTGCCTTTCAGGGGTTTTAGTGGGTAAAGCAAAGGTCTGTCTGTCTGTCGGTGCATATCCTGAGAACCGTTCATCCGACCTTCTTCACACCTGGCTGATGTTTTGTTGGTGAAAATGACACGTAGTGTCTAATTAAGCGTAATTTAACAACACGTGCAATATTTATAAACTTACTTAACCACAGAAGCTCGCGCTGTGGCTGTGCAGCAGCGTGGGCGGGGCTTCGGGGCTCTGCCACCTGAGTCAAACACGGACCCCACATCAAGTGTTGATTTAGGAGCCTCAGGCAAACCCTTGTTTCACTTTTTCACTCGTTTACTAACAGACATGAATGCATGCCTGTCAAGCAAAGCTGCAAAGGGCGCCAGGCCTACTGACAGGCAACACTGCGGATCATTAAAATGAGGGCAAAGGAAATGCCCGAGTTAGGGGTCAAGTGCAAGGTGCATGACTTTCAATGCCATGGGTGCACAGAGGGAGGAGTACCCTGTGCAGTGAGAGGAGTGTCTCACAAAGTATGCCGAACACCATGAAAAGATGCACCTTGTGCGCCTGCAGCCATGCAGCAATGACAGGAACAGTCTCTTGTGAAGTATGACGATGTAGACTTCTTTGGGCAGGAGCTTCATGTTGATTACATGCAGATGCCGAGTGTGACCTCACTGTTTCAGTGTCTAAAACGCCCCCATCGTGGTGCCTTTGTATGGAAAGAGAAATGGAAAAAATTCTGGAGCCATTCTCATTACACTGACTTCACTCAAGACTCCACGAATCCCACGAAGTCTGGTTCAGTCCCACCACTGCCTCTAGGAGCTATTATGGACCTTTTTCTCAGGTCTTTGTGAGTGAGGTCAGAAACTATAACAGTGTGATTACAATGGCAAGTAGTGGTGTTAAGGTGGCACCTCTGCCTTGCCAAGGTACACAACTTTGCCACAGCAGATGTATTGCTCCAGACCCAAGGTGGCTCAGTGTCGTTCTTTGTATGAACGGTTCTCAAGAAAGCTGCAATTATCAAAATTTAGACTGAAAATGAGTCTTAAAAGAAAATTTAACTTTCTCTGTGTTATTTTTTACAATGCATCTAATTTACAATTTGATGGTATGGATACTGATAAGCTGTGTTCGAGTTTAGGGGCAGCATCCTCAAAGGATGTATTTGTAGACTGAGTGCGTCACTGCGGCGCGTCCGAGGCTGTCAGTGCCTCCTTCAGCTGTGGCTGTCAAATCCCCCAAGATTCATTTTGTGCTTTAGACGATCTTTTTTTTTTTCCCCATGCAAAATTAATGAAAGAAGCAGCCACAGTTGGAGGAGTATGTCTTTAAATGTAAGTGTTGAAATAATAACAAAAAGTTTCCAGGTCCTTCATTACATGCACAAAAGTTAACTTGTGTCTGTATTCAGAGGATGCAGCCCCTGAATTTGGACACAGTCATATTACACAAACCGCCTCCTACTTATCTGTGAGCATCAGTTGTTGCCAATGTGCGTCTTTGTCTTTCCTCTAGTTGTCATTGACCCACCTGTGGCTCAAAAGACTGTTGGAGAAGCTGCTCCTGTTTCTCTGCAATCAGAGAACCAGACTTCCTCCTCTGCCACTCAAGTGAAGGTAAACACAGCACACACAGTACATGTACTCTCACTTACTAACAGTTTTGTTTTAAATTTTGTTTGCTAATGCATTATGTGTCTTAGGGTTCAGATGTGGAGCCCTCAGATGTAATCCTGATCAAAGATGAAGAGGATGTTGGAAAATGTGGGCCAGTTGTAGGTTTGTAGGCTGTTTCTCATTGATTACCTGTATTTAACTCACAATTCTGATGTTGTGGACAGCATTACGCATTACTGCATCTATGCATCACTCCTACTTATCCTCACCATTACTGGTCCGGAAATTATTTCTTTTTCCTCCCTCTAGTTGTCGTTAACCCGCCTGTGGCTCAAAAGACTGTTGGGAAAGCTGTGTCCGTTTCTCTACAATCAGAGAACAAGACTTCGTCCTCTACCACTCGAGTGGCGGTAAATAGGCTACTGTGCTTACAGTAAAAGTACTTTCACTAACTGTTAAATTTGAGATTTTGTTCACGCATCCATATTCTTAAGTGTGCAGATGTGGAGACACCAGATGTCATTCAGATCAAAGATGAGGACGACGTAGGAGAATGTGAGACAGTTGTGGGTAAGAAGGCTGTTTGTAACCATATCCATAACCATAACTGATTGAAATTCTGTGTATTGTTTATGAAAACACAAACAGGTCCTTAACTGAGCGATTGATTAGATTAGATCATTGACTAAATTCCACTAGGTTTTCTTTTCTTATTTTTTCTTTGGCACCTGAAATACACATCAGCAAGACCAGATCGAAAGCTGCTGATATCATGTCACTAAATCAACTGTATGACTCACTGTGTTCTTTGTAATGTAAAGGAATATATCAATAGATGCAATAGTGTGACTCTTATGTGATTGTTTAATGTTGGCGCAAAGCCAGGTATGATATCATGCAGTATTGTCAGCAGTACACATTCATTGTTGGTTTAGTCTTTTCAGGAGGCTTGATATAAAGAATGAACAGGGAAACAAATTAGTAGAAAATAGACACCTCTAAACATTTGTCTGTCAAAGATGAAGGAATGTGATTCAGAACTTTAAAAGACATTTCTTCTGCCTCAGACACTTTAAGGTCACTGTATAAAATATTAATGTAGAAATAATATCATATCAAATAGTATTTTAACTACATAGATCCTTAACTGCATATCTGGTGCTGTGTTTATTGATAAATAAACATAACTTTTAATGTGGCATCAGACTACAGGAAAACCGGGCAGATTCTGAGAAAGATTTGTCCCTCCTGAAAATGGCCTGGGTGTTCCCGAATCAAGACTAGTGAGAACAGATTTTCTCCTCAGACAATGTGCAGTCTTCTGTGCACCGTGCATTAGTCAGTACTTGAAAATCAGACTTCGCTGAAGCCACTTTTAGCTTCTTTAAACAAACTTTCTCCCTTTATTGCCACATGTCAAAAATCTGACATGTAAATCAGGGTGGAGGTTTCACATATTCCTCAGTTTATAATGGCATTTTGTTGTGTTTTTCATGTAGCTCAGGATGACTTTGAAAACCATAGCACACGATGTGGTGTCGACACAGAGACTCCTTTGTCCTCCCTGTCAGGTAATCATGAGGAACTGAGAATTGTGAGTGTTCACGGGCGAGGAGAGGGACCCCTGCAGGCCACGGGCGACACCCTTTTTTCTGCCTCTGAGCTCCAGGCTTTTAGCTCTCTTTCTCCTGACCACAGCATCACCCATGACAGCCTCCTCAATTTCACCACTGGTGCCAGTGACAAATCCCTGATGAGAGGGATGCAGGATAATAGTGCTGGACTGGCAAGAAATAGCCACCTTGAAAGAAATCACTCCACTCAAATGACCTCAGCAGCGCTGAATCCTACAATGAAAAAGACAGTAATAGGAGCAGATGGTCATTTGGTGCACACCAGTAATATGAGCCAGTTCCCCCAGCAGCAAAACGTCTTCCCTCACAAATCCCTGGACTGCAGCTTCTGTGGCGAGCGCTTCCACAGTCGTGAAGACCTGATTGTACACAGGGCAACTCACACCGGGGAGTCGCCGATTCCCTGCTCCTTTTGCGGCAAGTCGTTTGTCAACAAGACCACTCTGACCATACACATGCGCATTCACACAGGGGAGAAGCCGTACGCATGTACTCAGTGTGGGAAACGCTTCACGCAGAACGGCAGCCTGAAGATCCACCTGAGGACTCACTCTGGAGAGAAGCCGTACACCTGCAATCAGTGTACCGCCAGCTTCAACAACCCCAGCAACCTGCGCAGGCACATGATCACACACAACACTTAACGGACTGCTATGAGAAGGAAAAATGCATCATTTTTTTAAGCATGTTATTTTTACTGACTCATGTGGCAGTGTGTATATGGGTAAAGTGTGTTTTCTGTGGCTGTACCTCATGGTCTTGTTCTTTTTATGTTTTCTCATTTTGCCGCTGCACAAAGAACCTCTTGACAATTTCCCAGTAAAATGAATGGACTGTTGTTCACAATAAGGACACAAACAAGCGTGATCTCTGTTTTATGAGATGAGCTTCATCCTTTTTTTAAATAATTTTTTAAAACCAGCTAAAGGACAAAAATGTTCAGGACTAAAATGCCTTTTTTCCCCCCTCTGGCTCGAGTGACTGCTAAAGTGACTTTTTTTTTTTTTTTACACTGTATGAAAAGCAAAAAACAGGGATGCATTCCATTATGCCTCCGCCTCATTTCAAATTTGGTAAATGGCCAGTATTTTATTTACCCTGACATTACCTCTCCAAATAGTAAACAACAGTAGCTTAATGCAAGATAACTAATACATTTTTGTGTTAACAGCATTTATTCGTGTGTATCGCAGTTGCTATCTTATCTTCTCCGACAGCATGAGCCCTTGTTAGATGTAACTTTAACGTTATTACTGGAGAAAAGCCTGTACACAAAGAGAGTAACATGGAGGGCTAATTATGCAGTATCACGGTACAGTTAAGGGTGAGTAATATGGATAAAAATTGGTTTCATCACAATATACGAAATGATTAAGAGAGTTTCCCTGTAAGGTTTGTGAAACTATTTGTCCAAAAAAGATCATGAAAGAGAATATCTGTGTTTGGTTAATAGAATGAACTAAATGCCTGACACATTAAGGTATTCACATACAACAGTCCTGTCTGTCCAATTTTGTTTCAAACCAGCACAGATCAGTAAATGCAGTTATGACATGGTTCACACATTTCTATTGTGGCACCATTTATATAATATCACCATAGAGACCATCTATGCTGTAGGTCAATAAAGGCTATTAGATAGTACTACATGAAGTGTTCAGAGTTTGCAGAGGTGCAAGCAGCTTAGCAGTTTCTAACATCACACACTGACAAATATTCACAGATGTGCCAAAGAAACTGCAGATTTGGACTGATTGTCTTAATGTATTCTCAGAGCATGCCTGACCTAAGGAGATGGCCTTTTGCCTGTTTGTGTGTTTCATTAAAAAAAAAAAAAAACTACCTCTGAAATCATCTGCACAGCAGCTCTGTTTACTTTCTTTCTTTTTCTTTTCTTTTTTTAAACTTCCTGTTTAGTTTAAGACTGGGCAATAATTATTACAGTGTGATTTATGTCAGTTGTTTTGTAATCTGGATTGAATAAATAAATAAAACTAAAGTGGGTTGTTGTTATTTTTACAGCTTTCAACGTGTGTCAAGTCTGTTATAATTTTCAACTGTAGAGTGCAGCATTGTTTTTGTTCTCAGTGATTGCTGTGACTCAGATTTACTCACTGTAGCCCTGTGGGGGGCTCGGAAGGAAACAGGGAAATTCCTTGCATTGTTCATCTTTCCACTCTGCCCACATTAAAGTATTGTTTATCAGGCTTCTAACAGAATTCAGCAAAAATGTCTTTAAAATCAAAAACTAAAAGATCCATACGTACAATAATTACTATAAAATCTGTGAAATTCAAAGAAACTGAAGCCTACATTCGAACATTTCGGTGGCGCTTCAGCGTGATCCCTGTGTGGTTCAGGTCAAGCATGAATCATATCAATCAAGTGATTGCAGAAGCTCATAGCCATCAAGATATCTACTGATGGGTTTGGTCACATGCGGAGGATGTGATGGTCCCTGGTGGTGGTTTTATGTGCCAATAGTCTTGTCATGTTTGTGTGGAATGCAATTGTACTTCCTCAAGAAATTCTGCTTCCTCTCAGACTATTGTTCTTGGGCAATCAATGAAATGACATCAGTGTGTGTATGTGAGGCAGAGGGAGCGACCGACGGAAATAAATGGGAGGAGACACGAGTGGGTGGGTGGTAGCCTATTCATTCTACCTCTGCTACAGAATTTAAATCCCCTACTCCCCTTTTATAATCACATGCTTGCTCATCACAGCCCGTGTGTGTGTCATCTCTTGGCTTGAACTGAAAGGTTTTATTCTCAGTCCGGCTGCTGGTTTGTGAACAGCTGGGTCTGTCTGGAAAACTTGTGACAAACACCTGTATGAGAGGAGGAAGTTTGCGTGCGCCGTCTTTACGGTAAAGCCGCTTGTTGATCCCGCCCTCTCTTTGATAGAAAACTCGGCGATGTCGCTTCGTCTTTAACGAGCTTGACCCAGAACCCGGGGAAGTAAGGGAACAGAGGGGAGAAAACACACTAAAATATCGCAGTCTGGAAGGGATCTGGACAGGCTTTCCACGAGCAGGTGAGTAGATTCATAAATGGTAACAGATGGTTGATACAAGGGGATAGGCGATTTTTTTCCCCCATAGATAGTGGGTGCACTGCAGCGTTGGCAAGGAGTGGTCACATCTTCGACAGATCGGCAACACGACTTTCCGAGGCTAATGTTAGCTAGCGTCTACGATGCTAAGTTTAAAAGTTCATGTCGTGGCCCTTGGTTCCGTCGCCCGCTGTAATAACTTATTAAAAAGAGCCACTGATACCAACTGCTCAAAGAGAGTGCACCGTCTAAATTAGCTTGAAACGTCGTTTAGCTGAACCCACGCTAACTCTGGCTCTTGTGGCTAATCTGTGTTTGCTATGCTAACACTAGCCTGCTTGTTGGCACCGCTCTCAGTCGGCTATGTGGGTTATTGTGATGCTAACGTAGCAAGACAGCCAAACCAGGTCATACGGGTGCTGAGCGAGCATTCTACCCAACTGGGCTGATTTGATCTTCAACATTGTCACTTATGTGGGCAGTAGCTTTAGCACAACCGCCGAGCAATTCAAAGCTCAAAAACGCGAGTCTTTGTTCGTGAGAGGCATTTTATGCCCACGTCTTATTGTTACTGCCTCTATGGTTAGCTAATGCAGCCAGCCCTGCTAGTCGCCCATGCCCTAGATTGTCATATTACGTTAGCAAATCAATTCATGATCGTCTGTGGGATTTGCCGGATCAGGAATATGCAAGCAGCTCCAGATGGTCACGGTAAGGTATGCTTGAAAGGAGAGGTTTTGAGTTCAACTGGGAATATCAACTGACATGATAACGTGACGGTCAGGCGGTTTATAACATAACACTGGGGTAGACTGGGTCTGCTTCCCTGATTCATATTTACATTTACCGACCTACTTAATGTGGATGCCTCATTTTGAGCGTCTGTCTGTTCTAAGCACTTTTATCAGTCCAAACAGATAAGTAGACTTCATCAACCCTGTGATTATTATTGTTATTAAAGGGACCCGGAAAGAAGAGTATAGTCAGGCAGCCGGAAACCTCCCTGTTTGTTTGACAAGAGTTTTAAACGTTGGGCCTGTTTTGTGTATTTGAATGTGTTTTAAAGGTGTTGGTTTTGCAGTTGCAGTCTTTCACACGGCCTGGGATTTTAAGTTCGTCTGCTGGTGAACCTGTCGGGTGGGTCATGTGTGAACTTGTTTTGCTAGGAAAACGCCTGGGTGGGGAAAACTGTCACCTTAAATGTGAACAAGTAAACTAGCTTTTCCTCTTGTAAACAGTTTTTTAATGGAGTTTTGAAATGTGCAGTGTGGGTAAATGTCTTCTCTGTGGGCTTCAGGACCATCCTGGTGTGTGTTTGCACAGCATGTGTGCAGGTATCACTGGGTTCATTTCATGTGCTGCAGGTGCCACCACTAATAACACCATGTGTGACAGTGAACACCCATGAATCAGCTTCTCCTGACTGCTCGCCTCCAAGTACTTGTTTGATTGTTGATGCATGCTCTCCACGCCGTCTGTGATTGTGTCTGCTCTCTTGAGGTGTGCAGGTTAATCCACAGAGGCTCTGACCTGTGTGTGTCCACGTACGTGCGTGCATGTTAACATCATGTGCGTATGTGTTAGGCGGTAAGTGGATTAGTGCGCTAAAGCTTCAATCCCATTACAAGCCACGCTCAACTTAAACCAGCGCCGGTGGCATCACAATGAGGTATCCGCAAGCTGCAGTGTGTTACCTCGATGCATGAACAGATGTGCATTTTGACAGTGACTGTGTTGTTTAGGTGGGAGTTTTGGCTGCTGGCGACAGGTGGAGGCGAGTATTACATTAACTAGAGTTTCATTAAGTCGACAAAGGCTGTACTGTTGGTCTCATGAGTGGAAGATCTCATATGTCTTCTGAGTCATGCTGACTGATGGGTGCAGAATCAGATGGACATGTGTGACTCGTTGTGTGTCAGGGTTTGATCAGATGTTTGAGGAGTGTGTGTGTGTGTGTGGGGTGTTGTTGACCTCAGGACACTGTACTTGACATTTTGACCGTTTGTTTCAATCATGTTTGGGTTAAGCTGAATATAACCCTCAACATGTATGTAGTAAAACAGGATGGTCACGTGCGACCAAAGGTCAATCAGTTTATGTTTTGTTTGTATTAGATGTGATGTGCTGCTTTTCCTTTTCTTGTGTTCTATGGGAGATTTTTTTGTCTTGTTAGGAGAAACTATGATTAAAAAAATAAATATTTTTGTTATTTCAATTTCATATTCTTGATTAAATGGCAGAAAACATTGTTAAGTCATAAACCGCCCAAAACTATCCTAGAAGAGAGAAGAGAGATGAGGGTAATTGTTTTAGGAAAGGAAGATTATGGAAAAAAGCCCAAATTTGGTAACTTGGTTCTAAAAAACAAAGAAAAAATTAAAACGAAAATACAGGTTCACAGAGATTGCTTCTGAAAGTTCATGGAAGCAGAACAGAAAACATCAGATAGAGAACAATATTTGCAAAAATGGGAAGTGGTTTGTGGTCCTGTGATCAACATATTGACTGTGGGGGATTTTCACCGCAGAAGCACCTACTGATGGCTGGAGGAAGTCAGCCACTACTAGGCTGGTTTTTGTGCCCCAGCAGTTCTGTTTAGGAAAAAGGTTTTTGGTAAGCCAAGTAGCCGCCGCCGCGTCCCTTTATGCATCTGTGATGTTGAATCCATAACATCCTGTTTCTCAGGAAGTGGGTGAGAGGGGAAAGGGGAGGGGAGTGGCGGTGGGAATGCATTGATTGTTTTCATTGTTCAACGAAAACTCACCGCTGACTTTCAAGGCCAAAACTAACAGCTGTGAAAGGTGGAAACAAGGGGAGGACAGAAGTCATGGGTTTGTATAGAGTGACATGAACTCGACCCCCCCTTGGACAAGTCCAAAGACAGATGCACGCGCGCTTAAATATGTCCAATAATGTCCCCCCTACTCCCCAACTTTTTTCACACTTGCGTTCGTGCTCTCACTTGCACAAACTTCTTATTGTTCCACCAACCTCCCGGACTGACAGCTGCAAATTCCCTCCTCTGGTTGCGGTTAAAACTCACACACATACGCACTCACACTTGGAATCACATTTCCAAGTGCACTTGCCAAGATCTGTCAACCACAGTTTATAATTCATCTTTTTATGAATGACACTTATTCCAATTAGAGAAGTGAGCATGTAGCATGAGAAGAGATTAGGTTGAATAGTTTGTGTTTATCTGTGTTTGGGTAATTGAGGCCAGTAACTTCCCTTGAAACGCTGCAGCAGAACAGTAAACACATCTCTAAAAGATTATTAGCCAGTGTCATGTTAAGGTTTTGCTGTGGATGGATGAGTGGGTGGGCTGTTGTGCTGAATTGGCAGGGAGACAATGCGAGGAATGCGAGATTAGCTTTTATCTTGCATTCAGCTCTCTCTTCCATATCTCTATCATCCTTTTTGAACTCCAGCTTACGCTCACAATACCCTGAAAGTCTACCTGTCTCATGCTTTTTTTCATTGGTTTGCAGCTCTTACTCTGCCCGTCTCTGTCTGTAGTTGATAATATCAGCTGCAGTCCTGGCTATGACCATATAAAGGCATGTGTGGTACAGGACAGCAGTATGTGATTTGCTCAGGTGGGAGGTCATAGCTCTGGGGTGCTGCAGCCACTTAGCAAAAGATAAAGTGAGTGTGTGTGTGTGTGTGTGTGTGTGTTAGTGTGTGTGTGACATCATCTCTTCCTACCAGTCAGCCTCATCCCACATGCAAATCCTGGTTTTGGTTTTCACAAATTCCTTTGTCTTGTGAAATATACTTCAGCCACTCCTCATATTCTCATCAGGCCATCCCACTTTCCTCCCTTTTTTCCCACACTGGGCACACCCCAAGCCTTTAAAAAAAAAAAAAAAAAAAAGCAAGTCATACACATGGGTGTTTAGTCATCAAGTTCAGGACATACAGGAAGAGACGCTGTCTCTGTAGACTTCGTCTTACCAGCCAAAGGATGTTGTAATCGTCTGCATATCAAACAGTGATATCACTTTGTCACTGTCTTTTTCTTTTTTTTTTTTTGTTTGCACAATCTAATGCAGGTGAAACTGTGAGTCATTCCTCACCATCACTACCATGTCTACTTGACCTCATTACATCTATGCGTGTCTCCTTATTTGTACTTGTTAACGCATCCAAACACCTGCTGCGTGAAAGGTAAATGCGGGTCCCTCGTAGTTCCCCGATTCGCTGTTAACTTTCGCTCTTTCTGTCTGTGCATGTTGGCAAGACAGAGAGACGTTGAGAAACTGAAATTCAGTAGCCCCTCCTCCACCTTGTCCAACCGGTCATGCAGGTGTGTGTGTCTGTGTGTGTGGGGCAATGGCTGGATTTATTCACCTTTGAAGGAGGGCTGATGGGGAGTCGGGCTGCTGTAGCAGAGGCTGTATCAACAGATAAGAGGATCTGTGTCTCCACTTGTTTGGCTGTGATATAACAATGTCTTCCTTTCTCTCTCACTGCCAAGATATCAAAGAGAGTTGGAGGGATCAAAGGCTGTTAAGTTAAAAGAACAAGAGTGTTTTGCTGACTGATTAGAGAGGAAAGGCTGCAAG
Organism: Naso thynnoides; assembly: GCA_029783665.1. Classification (NCBI taxonomy): domain Eukaryota; kingdom Metazoa; phylum Chordata; class Actinopteri; order Acanthuriformes; family Acanthuridae; genus Naso; species Naso thynnoides. The sequence continues at coordinate 13,775,105 of JAQLOL010000026.1, read as the reverse complement.
AAACACACACACAAAAAAATAGGCTGGGTGAAATGAAAAAAGAAAAGGATGAGTTGATGATCGCACATGTGGTTCTTCAGGGATGTTACTATCTTTAAAACCCTCTTTCATTTTATGCTGACAGTCGATGTTCTCTGGCCCAGAAAGAGCTGCAGGTTGATCAACTTCCCGCAGCCAGCTGCTGTGCTCAGAACAAATGTTGAGTAAATACAGGGTGTGTCTAAAGGCAGGAGCTACTGTACGTCTCTGTCTCTTGCTGTGTTTTTCTCCTCGCAGAGCAAACACAACCCTGTTGACATACTTGTACGATATTCTCACTACGTTGCTGTTTTTCAAACAGAGGTGCCTTCATTCTTCACTGAAACATCCTCCCCTCTCTCCTTTCTTCTTCTCTTCCCTCCACCTCTCTGTCTTTCTCTCTGCAGTCCATTCCTCTCTGTTTTTGGGCTTGGTGGTTCGGTGATCTTCTACCCATGAGCAACTAGAGCTCAACCTCTGACCTTGGCGTGATCTCTCACCTCTTCTACCAAAACCACGCCCACTGGTGAAGGTGTGTATTTCTGATTTTCTCTGAAATGAGCTTTGCGAACTATGCCTGTACTGATGTGTTTGTGTGCTCTGCTTGGGGCTTAACCTTAAAAACAAGTATGCAAATCTTGGATTGAGTGTTTTGGGTCAAAGTATGAAAAGTGCTTCTTTTCAGGTGAAACAGGTCTCTCTCTCTTTATTTGACAGCTTGATCAAAGTTTATTTATTAGGATAAACCCCTTGAGATGCACCATCTCGTTTTTGAGGGGGTCCTGAGTTTAAGCATACTCTGTAGATTTGAGTGATTTTTATGAAAGACATTTTAATTCTGAAGCTTCTTGGCCAAAATTGAAGATCCATGAAACAAACACGTACTTCATTGGGTGTAAAGGGTTAGCTTAACTTTAACAGACTATGATCCACATAATTTGCCAAGACAGAGTTTCTGTCTTCTGCTTAAAGATATACAGTTTCAACACATGTAAGTGATAAATTGTTCAAAATATCATAAATAGCTGGAATGTAAGGAAGTAGGGCTGGGCAATATGAAGAAATCAATTGTCACCATGTTTTGACCAAATACTTCTATTGGTATTGTGACAATAGTGGAGAGATGACTGTTGTTTCTTAAACAAAATATTAGCACAATCAGATTTTTAATAAAAAATAGTCAGTAATGTGGATATAATGACTAGGTGGGCAAAAGCGGGGAATATTAGAACAACAAACAATTTGAAAGTTAAGAAAATTACAGAATTTTGCTATAATACTGTGAAATTTAAATGTGCTGCATGGCATGAGGTAAAAGACGCTTTCGATTGCATGAATTGAATAGTTTCTTATTCTGTTGTATTTTCTTTCCACATTGGCACCAAACTGTGTTGAATTCACTGGTGCATTTGAAACACTTGCAATGGGGGTTTTATCAGTGCTGACATGGTCGGCTGTTGCTGCAGGCTGAATGAAATTTGAGCAAGTCTGCCTCTTTAAAGTCTCTGCAGAGGAAAAACTTGAATGAATGAGTCATTACACCATGACAGACTGTCAAAGGAATCAGTGTTGTACACAACAACTCAGAGTACGTCGGAGTTTCCTTGTCTAAGTTTCAACCAGAAACATGTCTTAACTGTGTTGACAGATGTACATTCATTACTGAGGCCAAGGGAATAAAACCAGTGTTGTGCAATCAATGCAGTGCTAATTAATTTCCAAAGAAGCATCTCCACCTGTGTCACCAATCAAAACACGTCAGAGATAAGCTGGAATAAAATAACCACTCTTACTCAATATTAGCCCAGGAAATCCAGCGTGCACTGGATCTTGTTATAGTTTGTACGGAGATGTGTGTCTGTTTTTGTAAGACACCCTCTCCCTGTGCTGTGGTGTGTTCGTGGCTGTGTATGTGTGTAACGTCGCCCCTCTTTCCCCTTGGGGCCGTCTAGTGTGTATGGAGCAGTGTGAGAGCGCAGCGGCTCTGCTGTAGTCGGTCAGAGAGCAGGAGGTGCAGTTTGAACAGCTGACCCGGGCGCTGGAGGAAGAGAGGAGGAGAGTGGGCCTCCCCGCCAACAGCCCCTCGGCCCTGGGTGGCCCCCTCCCTCACATGCAGGTAAAATTCCCCCAAAAAACCCCAGCATCCCCATCCAAAGTCTCTCATAGATGTTCATCGCCCCCATCTTCCATTTATCATCCAGTCTGTGGATTGTCATCACCTCTGTCCAATCCACTCTTCTCCCTCTGACATCCATCCCATCCATCATTCATTCCCTGGCTGCCTCCGCCGATTCTCCACCAGCGCTCGGCGAGTTTGTGTCATTGGATGTTTGTGTTCGTCATCAATAAACATCTCGTACTTTTACTGTCAATCTCTTCAGTCCATCTGTCTTTCAGCCCCCATCTGCAAATATATCGCTTTCTGCCTGCACATACCTTCAGTACTTGAACATGTCAAAGATGGTCATCATCAACACCTTTAGCATGCCTTCACTGCCACTCACCGGACACACACACACCTTTTGTGAGCCCCTGCTGTGGAATCTCAGATATTTTTCTGTCTGTTCTAGCATGTTGTGTTATGGAATGCGGTCGTTTGTCATGCATGTGTCGCGTAGTCCTGCGTCTGGTGTGTTTTAACCGTATCATCAAGAATTTAGACTTATTCATTTTAACTTACCTCTGTTCTTCCAGCTATATACCGAGGATTGTTTTGCATGCAATTCCAGATCCATTTATTTGCAGAGGGCAGAGTGCAATAATCTCTCGTATAATGAACATCCAGAATATTGCAAACACCTTGATATTATGTAATGAAATTTGCAGTATTTTTGTTTCTGCCACATTATTCTGTATGTGTTAGAGTTGGGTGATATAAGTCATTAGCCTGTATAAATGTCTCTTCTATCCAATGTTTAATATAGCTTCTTGAGTTGTAGCTTATCTTGATTTGTATTAACTTATATGCAGATTTTTGTTTTTTTTTTTCAACATTTTCCTAGCGTCTAAGTTAATGTCTTCAGATAGCTTGTTTTGTCCAGCCAACTATCCAAAACCAAAGTTATGCAGATAGCTACCCTAGAGGACTAGAAAACCAGTTAATTATCACCTTTGAGCGAAGAATTTCTGGCACTTTTTCTAAAAGGTGATGAAATAGTTTAACAGTTATTAAAATGAATATTGTTTCATTTTCTGTCATTTGGTTAATCAAATAATAAACAAATATTTTTGTCTCTAATACCAAATGATACAACAGAAGCTGTCACTTTAATATCTCTTTGTTGTATTTGACCATTGTGGACAATGGTGAAATAAATTGTGTAGGATTGCTGCATGACAAACATGGATTTTTGTAATATTTGCATTGATGTGATGAAGAAACTTGATCTGTAAGGCATTTAATTTGCTTTCTTCTGGTTATTGTATGTGCACACAGTTTTCCCAACTAATTTTCAGCAGAAGGTACTTTATTGGTAGAGATCAGCTCACCTGCCTCGTCTTTACTGTTTTGATAACAGCTGTGTTATCTGGTTTGACAAGGTCTTAACTGTTGCCTTCTGTTGTTTCCACCAAAAGACTTGGTTGTCAGAGTGCTAAACTTTGCCTATTTACCTGTAGGCCTGGAGGAGTACTTAAAGGAGATTACCATTTTGCTCAAAGGTAACACCAAAGGTCAGGCAATGCTGTACTCAGGTTAACATTTTGACCATGACTGTGCACTGACTAGGTGGGATAGTTTTGAAATGTGTTGAATATTTTCTTTCCTTTAAGGACTTGCTGACATAGATTAGGTCTTATGTTTTGTCTCTCCGAATCCTTGGAAGTGACTTATTTGATTAGTGTGGGGCAGCTGGAGGATAAAGACTAAGAAGGCAGAAGTCTGTTTTCGGCCCTGTGCTAACTGTGTGTTTTTTATATCTAAAAATACTGCTGCTGAAAATACTTTCACTTCACCAGCCTCACAGTCTGTGCATTTCTCCAGAACTAAGAGGAGTTGATGGTAAATGAGGAGGTATTTTTGGAAAGGTCCAGCTGTAGAGGAAGTGTGCCCTTCTTGTTGTACAAGCTTATTCTGCACTCTTATTTTTTTAATCAACAGCTCTGCCTCCTTGTGGCCAGAATACAAAGTGCAGTATGACATACTACTGCAAGTGAAGTAGGTGTCTGTTTAATAAGGTTCACAACATGTCTCTCCAATTAGTCAGCACTAGTGTTGCAGAAATACTAAAACAAACAGTCACTGTTGGTGGTTAAACGGTAGCTGAAAAAGATTTCCAAAGTAGCCCAATTGTGCAGTGACTCACGTTGAGGCTGTTGTGCTGATAAGACGTTTGTATTGCATAAGATCCTTACTCAGAGTGAGGTTGAAGGTGTCAGAGTCATAGAGTGTGACAGCCATTGATAATTTGAGAGTAATGCAGGGGGACATAGGGCGTGAGGGTGAGTGGCTGCACTAGAAAAATGTCTCTCCTCATGTCTGGCAGTGATTCTTAAGCCGTTCGGTCAGCCCTGAATGTGCTTCAGCAGCAGTAATATCATCTGGGTGGTTGTATGAAAGTAGACAGCGGTGGGTAAAGGGAATCATGCCCTGTATTTTTTTTTTTTAATAGTATATATTCACATTTGTCTCTCTCTTTCATCCTAGAACGGGCGTTTAGGGGATGCAGACATAGAACGACTTAAACTGACTGACGCATACTTAAACGGCACACAGGTATGTGTTTGTACGCAAAGCTTATTATGTAAATTTGCCTCTTTTTCTTATATTTATGTAATTAAGTGCCAGCTGTATCGAAATCTAAATGCGCGATGTGTGTCTTTGCCACAGTACAGAATGGTGGACCCTGCACACGGCGCTCTCGATGAGAGCTACACACCTGAAGACGACTCCCAGGAAGCACACTCAGTCTTTTCTGACGAAGGAACCACACGACGGTCAGACAATGGGGTAGGATATGTCACACATGTTCTATGTGCATGACTTCTGTGAAGGCTTGTGTAAAAATCAAGTAGCTGATAAAACTTTTCATTCTTTTTACCGATGCACTTATTTTACCTTATAAATAAAAAATATATGTTAATCAATCCATCTAATCACTTTCCTTTAGATGAAGAAACCAATCTCACGCACAGTCCTGCCATCTGACTCAATGTCAATTGACGGGGGTTTGTCAATGTCCGGCATGGGCGGCTACAGCGCAACACTGGACCGTCCTTACAGACCACCTGTAGCAGGAGATTACCCCACAGCTACAGTGCCCAGAAACTACCACTATGGCCCTGTAGGCGCTTATGATGACTACCGGGGAGGCCCACCATCAGAGGCGTACACTAGCCTGAGCAGGGGCTCACACATGGATGAGCGCTACAGGTACTAGACCCCTGCATAGCCGAGTGCTGTGAATATTTCTTGAAATACTTAAGGGATAATTTATCCTAATAAGCTCAACTGTTAGTGGTTTTTAGCGGTTATGAGAGGAAGCGTTTCCTTCTGTCACTTATAAGATTAATGAATAAAAGCTCTTTCCATGTTGGAACATTTAAGGAAGAAGTAGTTGAGTTCTGATGGATGCATTCCCAGTTGTTGTTACATGACGACCTGTAATTTAAAAACAACACAAAATAACACTTACTGTAACTTCAACAACTCTGTCCCTCTCTGTCATACCTTTGTTTCCATAGGCCCGTTGATGGCTACAGGACTCTGGACTCTGGTTACCGGGCTCCAAGCCGTCAGCAGCTTGACCCATATGCAGCACAGCCCCAGGTGAGCCGGGGTATGAGGGCCCTTGGCTCTGCGCTGGAGATGCGGTATGGCCAAGGCCACTATGGTCTAGAGGATGATCAGCGCAGTGTGGGATATGATGATTATGGCATGGGGCCTCCGCCCATGCACCCTGGAGGCTACGGTACCATGCCACGCTTGGGGCCCGGGCCTGGGGCTATGGACAGACGAAGACTGAGGTAAAACACAGGCACTGCTGTGCTGTCAAATCACACGTGTTTTATCAGATTATGATGTGACAACATGCCTGTTTGCCTGCTGGGACATGCAGGAGCTGTGAGGATACGCTGGACGGTGACATGGGAGGAGTAGATCCTTATGCCTGGGGTGTTCCCATGACGATGGAGAGGGGAAGTATGGCTTCACTGGACAGCACACTGAGGAAGGGTCCTCCCACTTCCTGGAGACAGCCGGAGCTGCCGGAGGTCATCGCCATGTTGAACTACCGCTTAGACCCTGTCAAGACCAACGCTGCCGCCTTCCTCCAGCATCTTACATTTAAAAATGATAAGGTAAAAAGATGATCACATTCACATGCATATTTAGCAAACAAATCTTTTTTTATTGGGACGATTTTGCAGATTCTTTACATAAGCGTGATAATTTTTGCGTGCATGTTTAGGTCAAGTCAGAGGTGCGTCGACTGAAGGGCATCCCAGCCTTGGTGTCACTGCTGGACCACCCCAGCAAGGAGGTGCACCACTCGGCCTGTGGAGCGCTGAAGAACATTTCATACGGGAAAGACCAAGACAACAAGATTGCCATCAAGAACTGCGATGGAGTGCCCGCTCTTATCAGGTTACTGAGAAAAACCCACGACCAGGACCTCACTGACACTATCACAGGTATCAGTATCAAAAATGTTGACATAGATCATCATTACTGTTATCATTGGTGCTTTGTTTCTTTTAAATAGTTGAAATTGAGGTTAAAATATTAAATCTGAAGTTTTGAGAACGCAGCATGATTCATTCCTTGTTGATATTCTATTATTTTAAGTGCCAAATACTCTCTTTTTGATAGTAACAGTATTTTTATTCTATCATCCCAGGAACCTTGTGGAACCTCTCATCCCATGACTCAGTAAAGATGGAGATTGTGGACCACGCCCTGCATGCCCTTGCTGATGAGGTGATCGTTCCTCACTCTGGATGGGAGCGAGGGAGCAGTGGAGGAGAGGAGAGCTGCAAACCCCGCCATCTGGAGTGGGAGACCGCCTTGACCAACACTGCTGGCTGCCTGAGGTATGCAAGTGACCAATGAATGAAAGCAGAGGAATATCCAAGAAAAAAAGGAGGGACTTATTTTAAGAAGAAAACATGTAATTATGTGCTTATGTTCTCCTTCTCTCTGGCAGGAATGTGAGTTCAGAACGCAGCGAGGCCAGGCGAAAGCTGAGGGAATGCACAGGATTGGTGGATTCACTCATGTATATTGTCCAGTCACAGATCAACCGCAAAGACGTGGATAATAAGGTACATGTTAGTTTAAGTCAGATACTGACTTTTGTCTGTTTCCATTAATTATCACATTACAGCCCAAACGCCTTTTCTCTCTCTTTCTCCATCATTAATCATGTTGCCCCCTTTGACTTGTCCCCTAGTTGGTGGAGAACTGTGTCTGCCTCCTGAGGAATCTCTCCTATCAGGTTCACCGTGAAGTCCCCGGCAGCGAACGCTACATGGAGTCCGTACCCCTCAACCAGGGGCCGGCACCCGCTAACAAAGGCGGCTGCTTTGGTTCTCGAAAGGGCAAAGGTCAGTGTCATACAGCTGTCACAGCTTTTAGTTGCACTGTGTCTACGAGACTTGCTGTTGAGCGATGGTTAGCGGCTGGTGGGTTTGAGCTTGTTGGTGGTGGAAGCTGTTTTTCTCACTCTACCACTGTTTTCCCTCCTCTGTCTCTCCTCTCTCCTTCCTCTGATCTTTCTCCCATCTTTCGTCCCACCCTCCTGAACGTCCTCCCTTCTCTCTGCTGTGTTTAGATGAGTGGTTTTCCAAAGGTAAGGTTCTCCTCTTGGTGTCCTTGTGAACTCTCTCATCGTATAGTTTACTAACGCAGAGTAACACCTCACTCAGGAAACAGGAATTTTGAACTCACATTCAGTTCATGAGCATGATCAGCTGATGTCACGGCAAAGACTGCATCTTCACATTGCTTGTTCCACTTGTTGCATGGTTTCATTTCACATGACAACATAAGAGAGTAGAAGGCTGGCGCGTATCTCAACCAACTGAAATCTGTTGTTTCTTCAGCTCAACTTTTTATGTTCTGTTTTTGTTTGTTTGATTTTTGCATTGCAGGAAAGAAGGATGGAGATGATGGAAGTGCAGATCAGGTTGACATTCCAAAGAGGACAACACCCGCCAAAGGTACGCACCCCGCTTTCCCTTTAAATCATTTATAATTGATTAGTAGCCGACATTTTTGTCCCCTTCCTGTGCAGCTTGATTTGCTACTGCTTAAAGGAAGCATCAGATTGTCCTGGACTGCTAATCATTTCCTCTGGATATCTGTATTAAGTTTAGTTTTATGTAAGCTTAAAAAATGGCTTGTTTTCTTTTAAGGAAACACAGTTAGTACTTTATTCCAAAACTGTAGTATTTTCTCTGTAATTCATACTCAAAATATTAGATTTTAAACTAGTGCACATATTCTAATCAGTAGATTTTTTAATATCTTTATGTTTAAAACCTGCCTCAAAATAAAACTTTGATGTGTACCAACAGACTAGTGCTTCCATGAGTGACAAAGGAACAGTTTAGGCTTAGTTTGTAAAGTTTCAAATTACCAAGTTTAGCTAGTAGAAGCAGTTTTTGGTATAAGCTTCAACTTTGTCCAGCAGAAAAACGTTAAGTCTGTCAAAGTAAGTCTCCTCTTTCTGTGTCAACTTCAGGTTACGAGCTTTTGTTCCAACCAGAGGTTGTTCGTGTTTACACATCACTGCTCAGAGAGAGCAAGAACCCATCTGTGCTGGAAGCTGCTGCTGGGGCCATTCAGAACCTTTGTGCCGGCCGATGGACTGTTAGTACCATTTTTTTAACAAACTGCATCTCTGTAAAAAGTTAACCTCTGTTGTACTGAAATGAAACTGCTGTCAATGTAATAATTATTACTTCCTATCTTTGTGCTTGTTCTCCAGTATGGTCGGTATATCCGGGCAACCGTACGTTTAGAGAAGGGTCTTCCCATGATTGCAGAGCTGCTCGCTCATGGCAACGACCGCGTGGTTCGGGCAATGTCCGGAGCCTTGAGGAACCTCGCCATTGACAACCGAAACTGTGAACTTCTGGGTAAGATGTTGGACTGTGACTATTTTGAATATTTTTTCATTTTATTACTGTGGATAGATTTTCTAATCTCACTCTTTCTGCTGCAGGTTTACATGCGGTGCCCCCCCTGGTGGCCAACCTGCCTGGAGGCCAGAGTCAGTCTGGGCGCACTCTGTCAGAGGAGACGGTGGTGTCTGTACTAAGCACGCTCGCTGAAGTGCTCGGCAACAGTCTGGAGGCAGCAAAGACCCTCCGAGCATCGCAGGGCATTGAGAGGCTGGTGCTTATCAACAAGGACGGGTAAGTGTGCTCTGTAGAGTGTGTTAAGATCATGTATGAAAAGGTTGTGCATTTAGTTTCTAGCTGTAAAGATGGTTAAAACAGATACTTTTGCATTTTATAATAAGACATTCCTCTTACTGTAATAGAGCCACCCTTATAAACAAACACATGAAGAACCTTCGGGGTAATATTGATACAGTAAATGTGTAAACATTTGTGTAAACTACAGCAAGCGCTCAGATCGTGAGGTTCGAGGGGCCGGGCAGGTGCTGCAGCTCGTCTGGGCCCACAAGGAGCTGCGTCGGCCTCTTGAGAAAGACGGCTGGAAGAAGACTGACTTTATGGTCAACCTGAACCCCAACACCAGCACCACGAATGGGCCGAGCACACGAGCCAATGGCACCTACGAAGACAGCACCACACCACTGCTAGACAGAGGTCAGTGTGTAGTAAATAACCTATGGTTAGAAATATTGTCACTGTTTAAACTCAACATTTAGAAGAAAAAAAATAAAAATTTAGTTTAGGAAGGGTACTCAAAGGTGATACAGGCAACACTGGTTTAAGTACATAATAAAGCTGCAGTTGGTAACATTTGCAAATCAAGCTAGCTGTAGCTTGAGAGTCCTTGAGAAGTAACCCCGCTGCACTTTCCCTCCATGTTTATGCTCCAGCTCGTGTTTTATCTTGTTTGTTGTTCTCTCTCTTTGAAGTCCACTGTGCACTAAAGATTCATGACAGGACAAAATGGTAGCAGGGAAAGTTGCAGCAGAGCAAACTGATCTGTCTCAGCTCAAGCTCGAGCCGACTGACAGTGTCACTTGCAGAGGTGAGCCAGAGCGCCAGGCACATCAGTTGTTTCATCAGCTAATCAGCTCATACCAATGTCATCTGTTGCTTAGATGTGCAGTGTAGCAGACAAATCGGGACAGAGAGGTCAGGGAGCGGCACTGACTGGGCAAATCAAATGTCGGCGTTAGAATTTTAACACTCCTTAATACAGAGGCATGAGAAAAACACAGATCTCGAGATACTCTCAGACCACATCGTTACTTCAAGCTGTCTATGGGCAAAATGACATTTTTCCAAATAGAAAACAAAAAGTGTTATTGTTGTTTACCCAAATGTTACCAACTGCAGCTTTACGATACTTCATGAAGCTTTGCCTGGCAGTGAGCTGTACAATTAGGCATGTGTGTGTGAAGCTGATGTTTATTTTAACTTGTGACCCTTTTTGTTCATCTTAGGAGAAAAGAGGGACATGATTCCACTAAATGACCTTGGCCCTGGTTAGTACAGCTATAATCACTGCTTTTTATGAAGAGAAAAATAAAGAAAAATGTGTTTTGTTTTGTTTTGTTTTCTTTCCTTTTTTGAGAAGTAATATGATTTATTTCTTGTTTTCTCAGAGGCCTACTCTACACTGGACCAGAGGGAGAGGAGACACACTCTGGATGAAACCACAGACACTTTACCGGTACTTAAATCTTTCTCTCGTATTCTCACACTTGGGTTGCCCAAACTAACCACACTAACCAAAAATCTCCTGCACCACTATGAATATTTCCTGACTATAACCTGGTTTCCTTTGACAGCCTTAAAAAACTTCACTATTACTTACATTTTTCTTTTCTCACACTCACTTCCTCCTCTCTCTCTCTCTCTCTCTCTCTCTCTTTCTCTGGTTGTCTCTCAGCGAGGGGTGTACGGGGGCCGAAAGGGCTCCTTGCCCCTGTTGGACTCCTATGATGGTTAGCCCCCCTCCCCTCTACCCTCCCTCTGCATGTAACAGCATGGTATGTCCAACTGACCTCTCGTCCTGCATGGACTCTACAAGCTCCTTTGTCTCTTATAACTTCACACCCTCGGTAAAACGTGGTCTTTGTCTCTGATGGTGAACTTTAACACTGGTTGAGATCTACTGTACTGATATTTAGCTATATGATACCCTGATGTGGTGTGTACATGCTGGTATAGTATGCTGCAAGGTGCTCCTCGTGCGCTGTGGTCCATGCAGTGTGTCAGTGTAGAGATACACCCAAGGCTGAAACTTAAGATTCCTCCGAATAAAAACTGTTGTTCACACAGTAGTTTTGTCACAATACCAGTATATACCAATAAAAAATTGTCTAACTACACCAGGGTTGAAGAATAAAAGAAATGCAATGTCACAGAAAAACGTTTTCACAGTAGATAATGCTCCCATGAACATTTATGACCTCCACTGTGACGTTTCGGGCCCAAGCTCTTCTTCAGACATGACAAATTTCCACTTTTTGTTTTGTCGAGAGAAGGGCTCGAGCCCATAACGTCACAGTGGAGATAATAAAAGTTCATGGGAGCATTATCAAGTGTGCAGACTCTTATTCTGTATTTTTGTATTCACTGTGATTCTGTCCAGCACGTAGTTTATAAACTACCTTTGGATGTGCTTGCTGCCAGACTTTTTCTGCAGAAAAGCGTTCTCAGTACTTAATGTTACAAAACTTTCCATGAACAGCTTTCGCACTTTTGCAAGCAGGGTTGATGTGACCTTCAATGTGTCAGTTTCATTTAATCTGCAGTTCTCATCCTTTGTTGCCTGTCACTTGTGGTGTAGGATTTGTGTTTGACTGCTCTCTAGTGGCTCTGCAGGGTTTTACAACAACACGTGTGCCTGAATAAATACAGATTTAATACTTTGGATTGTTTTTGTTGTTGTCAATAATTAGCAAATAATTGCCTTTAATTAAATACCTTTAATTGGTCTAAGAAAGAAAAGTAAATAAGAAAAAAACTTTTAAAGAATGATTCATTTAGATTTTGGAAAAGTAATGAAGACAAGTACTTTTATTATAGGCATTGCTGAAGTTACTTTGAAATAATAGTATTCTCCCTTATAGCTTTTCTATCAAAGTGGTATGGCTTACTCCTGTTTTAAAGGGAGGAGAAAAAAACTAATGTGAATGCAGTAACATAAAACGGCAAGGATCGCATATTTATCATCTTTCTGAAATATTTGTTTAAAGATTGCGATAAATTAAATTCCTCATTCAAACTATATTTAATTTTGTGTTGGTACAAAGTTGAACATCTGGTTATTGTGACAGTGCTACTGTGCCATGTGCCATACTTATACCACATTATGAATCCTTGTGTCGCCTCCTTGTTTATTGTGGAATTACCTACATTTTTAGTTTTTGTGCTTCACATCTGACTCCGTTTTTAATCTGCATGTTTTGCTTTGTTCCTGCAGAAAAACTGATAGTGTGCATCACCCAGACTGGGCCGTCCCTGCCCTACCACTGCTACTGAGGAGAGAAGATCCAGATGCACAGACTCTCTCCCTCTCGTGTGTCCCCCCCACCCCTCCTCCCTTCCTCTCCTCTCTTTCTCTCTATCATCACACAGATGGGATCAGAAGATGAGGGTTGGCATCCAAAGAAAGTGGCTGTGTTGCAGGCAAAACACTTTCGTGCAACACACACGTACAGAAACATACACACATTTTTTACAGAATCATTCAATTGTAGCAACATAAATATATATTCCGTTTTTTAAATTATAATTCTTCTGTAAAGGCAATCACCTTCGTCGACAATCATTTATTCTGGTGTTGTCATACTGCTTCTTTTTGTTTGTTTTTCTTGCTATTGTCAACATTTTGGTAACATTCGTCATGGTCGACATCTTGCTGCCAACACTTGCATCCTATTGATGAATTTGTACGTAGACTTCTATGTAGCGTATATACTGTATATATAAAGAAAAATGGGATGACTGCATTAGTTTTGGCTCATTAATTTAAATGGTCCCTTTGCTGGGATCGTTGGGAGGTTTGGACGAGCCGACGGCCGGTCTGTAGATTGAGAATGTTGTTTATATAGGAGTTATTTTCCTGTCTAGAGTTATTTTCTCTCGGTTGGGATGAGCACAAGTGGAGACAAGAAGGGGCAGGTGTGTGTATATTTGACATACAGTAAACCTGTGGCTGGCTGTGTGTTTGTGGGGGGGATGAATATGGACCTTGGAGTGTGTGTGTTTGTGTGTGTGTATGGACCAGACTCATACGACCACATTTTAATTATATCATCTGTTCATGTTGTCTTTTTATTCACTTCCCCTCCTCCTGTACCTAAGCATTGTTTTTGTTTGTTTTTTTTTAGTTTTTATGTACTGACTGCCTCTTTTTGTTTTTAATACCTTAATTTCCATCCTGTTTTCTTCCCCTTGTTAAAAAAAAAAGACAATTTGAGCTGCTGCATTTGGACTTTTTAGTTTGGATTTAGCCGACCAGACCAGCATTACACGTCAAACTTTGCACTCGTGAAGCCGGGAACACACACTACAAAACCACTTAAACACAACATCCTGCTTCAGTAATCATTCCTTTGACAAATGTTCTCTTCAGCTTACTTTGAATTCATAACGCAACTAACACTTCAGGAGGACCTTTGGAGTAATTGTCTCTACTTTATATTTGTATTTAAAAAAAAAAAAAAAATCACTACTTGCTGTTTTTTGCTCATGTTGGCATTCATGACGTGCCGTCTAAGAAAGAAAAAAACACTCAAGAATGGGAGACTTTTTCACTCAGAGGAGGCTCGAGTTTTAACAGACAGATCAGGAAAAGAAACTGATATTTAATTTAATTTGGGAGGTGGACACAAAGCACAGTTTGGTATGATCCTTTTTTTTTAACCTTTTTTTGCTGCATTTTTTTTTTCTCTGGTTTGTTTGTATTTTATTTCGGGGTTTGTATGTTTGGGAGTGATGGGTGAGCTCATTATGCAATTTGTTCCACTTTTTAGTCCCAGTTTTACCACCGAGTCATTTCTAAGGCAAAAAAGACCAGTCATCTTTTTGTTTTTTTGTTTTTTTACTCCACACACACTATATTTGTAATGTTGCCTATCCATGTAAAATTACGATGTACCATTCATACCTGCCTTGGCTCTGAGAAGTTGCTTTTTTCAGTAAAGTATGTATCTGGTAATACTGTTGTTTTTATAAATAAAGATCTTTTCTTAGACAAGATTTGGCAACGTGTGATTGATGTGGCGGTGTGGAGAGGTGAGGAAGGATTGCTGTATCATGTAGATAAACACATCTAATTAAAGAGAGGCCGTCTGTCTGCATGGGTAATTTCATCCCCTCGCTCTTGTTCAGGCAAATGGCAACTGCATAAACTTGACACTATGTCAGACACTTCACATTCAACATCCGTGTGCTCAATTTGACTTGGGGTTCTTTTTTGAATGTGCTAATTATTAAAGCCTGTTACCCGTGAAATCATCGGTGTCACTGGACCACATTTATGTCCCAACTCAATGCATCCAACTGTGCTCAGGCATTGTTTCCATGCCTGCAAGAAGCCAATTAACCTTCAAACACGACACACACTGCAGCACAGTTAAACAGACTTTAAGGTGTCAACATTAGCAGCTTTGCCAGCGTCTCTGGTTACACATGCTGACAGGGGATAACTGTCGCATGCGTTTGTATGTATGTTTGTCAGCCTCCAGATATGTCCAAGAAATACGTAAGGGTTGTACAAGGGCATGAAAATGTCCCTGTGTTTCTAGTATGCGGCACATCTGAAATGCATCTCTCACAGATTGACAAGCAGCTGCTGGATCACGAGGGCATTCAGTGTGGGCAGTGTGTGAAGGTTTGTTATTAGTCAGGTTATGGTGTGTATGTGCCAGCGTGTGACAAGGTAGTGAATATATGTTGATAAAGATAATTTTGACACTCACTAAACCCCTTAAATGAGTGCAAAAGATGCGGGGTTGTTGCCATGTGTTTGTCCTGAGAGATTCAGCAACATTCCCCTGTGAGTTTATATCCTGAAGTTAAAAACTTTTAAATGGACTAGACATACTTAGTTATTATGCTAATAATTATCTTGATTAGTTAATGCTTTGTTCAGATATTAAATGACAAAATGTCCGAAAAAAAGTGGATTTTGTCCAACAAAGAGGTTAAGAGGTTTTACAGCTATATGTACATTTTTTATTCACTATTATTTTTACTTTCTTTGTGTAATTCATCCTTTCATTTTCCCTGAAGACTTTACTGTCAGTGTGGTAAACAATTGAAGTCTTTCAAGAAATTTTACTAGTTATACACAAGAATAAATTAAGATAAAAAAAACAAAGCGAAGACCTTTAATCATGGGTATTAATATTGTTGCTGCTGAAATACTTTGATAAATATACAGTAAACATGGTTTGACCCTCTTTCATTTTTTAAAAAAAGTTAACAAGTCTTCCAACTCAAATCATGAATTATCTAATCCAAGAATCAGGTAAACGAGCAAAAGTCTGGCCTGACATTTAATACAGTCAACTGCTCAACACCATGTAATCCTCAACACAATTAGTGCGTTTTGGTTCATGCTCAGAATGAACAAAAGCATAGTTGCAGTTTTTTTAGTATTAAATTTATTCAGTTTTTAGTAGATGAGCTGCCGTACAGCTATCATAAAACAAAGAGGGAATTTCATACTGAACAGACTGAAAATTTGTGTGGACGGTGGATTTTGTCTCCAAAAATGTCTGAACTTATATTGGAATAACATTAGGAGGGAAGGTTCTCATGGCTTGTTTGGAGGAGATGAACATATACAGCAGCAAGTGGCTCCTGAAATGCTCATGAGTACATGTAAGTATTGTTTTCAGACACTTAAAAAATGTAAACCTAACGAAACAATAGAGAGGAAGGGGGTTACACTTGGGGGTCTCGTCCTCAGTTGATCAAAAACTTTTGCTACAGCCCTGGAAACAAATGTAAAGTTTACGTAGGCTAATAAAACTCTTGTAAACTGTTAACTGCAGTGAAACATAATTATTTTGTTATCCAGCTGCTCCAAACACATATATCTGGGTGACAGGTGTGAGTGTGTGTGTGCATGTTTGTTAGTCACTGCGTATCTGTAATGTTTGTAACGTGCGCAGCTGATACACTCACACCCTTCCTTAACTTGAGACCATCAAACGCAGCAGATTCTCCCTCCCTCTCTGCGTCCTGTCATTGGGTGTCATATCTATTTATGGCTCCCCCCACTGCTCTTCATTTCCTCTAGAGCTCAAATAGAAGCAGCAACATTTATCTCCAGCACACGAGATCTGCGGGAAAAGAAGACCAAAGGAATATAACATATGTTCAGAGAAGGAATGACTGTTGTGAGGAATCAGGCACCGGATTTATCACAGTGAGACCACATTAGGGACACCACAGGGTGTGTTGCCATGTATGATAAGACGGGGAAGCCACACCACTGAGATAATGTGCGCTCATCTGTGGAGGAAAGTGAGTACAAACAGCTGAAGTGTAAAGGAACTGCTCAGTCTTGACTTGTAATTCATGGGTTCACTCAGTGTCCCTAGTCCGTCCTCTTCAAACTCAGATGATGAGTCCCCCGGTCGCACTCCACTTCCAGACTCCTCTCGCCACACTTCCCACACCGGGAAGCAGAGCGGACTCGGTGGCCTGGGCTACGGGTTCTGGGTGGCCTGGCACCACCTTCGGCCCTTCATCCCCTTCTTCCTCATCAGCTTCATGGTCGTGGCCCTCGTCTATCTAATGCAAGCCATCATCTACGGAGGGCCCTTTAAAGACCCTCTCTTCTTTGTCAAGTTCAACGAACGCTGGCCCAAGCCCGCTCCAATCCAGCAGGACTATCCAAGGCCCACCAAGTTTTTCAGTCCAGTCCCATCCACGTCCATCAAGCAACTCCTCACCGAACTGCACAGAGGCAACGAGACAACGTGAACTGTTTGATTACAAAAAGTGAAGGAACTTTCTCTGTGGATAAGAGCAAAATGGACTCTCCATATTCCAGGTCATAATAAAAGGACAAAGACTGATACTTTCATTATTCATATGAGTTTGTAATAAGGGTTGTTGCATATGTTTCCTGCCCATCCTTCTTACTTAACCCAGGACTACTTGTTCCATGTTCATATCTAGGGTGACAAACTTTAATCAATCAGTGCTCCAGTCTTATGAAACATGTAAGACTGTGCAACGATGATATAACAACCTTTTCAGTTTTAGAGTGCTGCAATTTTTTGTGTAGTTTATCTCTGTAGTTCTTTTTTGGAGAGGTTTTTGGACAGAGATTTTGTATATCCTTTGGTACAAAGAGGGAACCTGAATGGTCCTTTGAAAAGAAGTGAAAAAACGTTTAAATTGTTTTATGAAGAATGTGTTGATAGAAATGCGACTGCATGATGCGGACAGTAAATCACCAATTATATCATACAGTATGTATGGCCTGTGATATAGTTCTGTCTGACAGAGGATACTCATGCTTGAGCAAACACTCACCTGGCTGGAGCTAATTTGAGGTCTCAGCTGTCAGAAACAGATAAATCAAGTGTGAATCTTCCACAGTATATATATACAATATGCATACTTTGTGTTGGGCCTACTGTCTGATCTCCATGGAGCAGCAAGCAAACTCCATCCAGGTAGGATTTATTGCCAGGCTTTGTACTGACCAAACTGCTACTAAACTTTAACTACATGCTCCAACATTGACTGGCAGTGGTGAAAGAACTTTCAAATCAAACACAATAAAAACACTTATGAGTTAATGTCCTCCTTCAAAGTTTCACTTTCAAAAAAGTATTACCAGCAAAATATACTCACAGCATTAAATCGTTACATTATTGAAACAGTATTACTGATGCACATGTGAATGTGTTATGGGTGGATTGAAGTGCAGCTGACTTTAAATACTTAAGCAGCATCCTATTATATACTAATCACATTTTTATAAAATACTGATCCTAAAAACTAGCATGCAAAAATACATCTGTCAATTAAATACAAAGAAATACAAAGATGTCACACTATTTGCCTGTGAAATGGACTAACTGAGTAAAAGTGGGCCCATAAAGCAGCGTGAAGTACTTCAAAACAAGGGTTCACATGTTTAGTATTTTGTATTTATCAGTTCTGCTCTCTAACTCCCTTGTATATGTCCATTAGCTAAAACAGTATGTAAATACAGTCACTGACAACCAAAAGGACACATCTCTACCTCCTAAAGCGAAAACGGAAATAGTTCCAGTCAACTATCTCGTAATTTATGCTCTTTCTGGCATCTTTGATTGTCCGCCGCTGCGTGGTACCTCTCTCGCCCCCTTGTGGCGATGCACCGCACTACAGTTTACCGTTTTCGCCGCTGGCCACATTGACCCATGGATGTCCTCACCAAAACGGACATAAAAACAACTGAAATACAAAGCAAAACGACAAACATTCTGTAAACCATACTTTCTTTTTTAAATTGAGTCAATGTATCTATTTTTTAAGCGGGGACCGATTTAAGGTTATAGCTCATTGCTGATTTTATTCAGATTATTCCAGACGGGCAAACGGCGAGTGTCACCTGCCCGCCTTAACAAGGTAACGTTAACTTTCATGTGTAAGGCCGGGTTTAAATAGTTCAAACGGCTATTGTTGTACTAAGAAGTGTTGGTAAAGACATTGTAACGTTAACGCGCATGACATGTTCGCTAGTTAGTCCATAACTACTTTATAGCTACTTCCTGTGAGCGGTCTGGTGCACAGCTAGCTGGATGCTAGTTGTGACCAGTGATGCTAATGTGCAGGTGCGCTTTGGTCACCGCGGGAGGCGCGACTTCAAACATGGAGCACAAGTTAAAGAAGTTTTGTTCCTGCCGCTGTGAAAGTGTCTCATTGCTGATTTTATTCAGTTGAAACTTATAACGTTAAGCAAAGGGATGGAAAATCCAACTTTAATTGTTGATTACAGTTATTAAAGACTTTTTGGACATAGGACCAGTTAACATTCAGGGGTGAATACATGTAACGTTACCTCAAGGAAGAAAGTTTTAATTTAATTTGGAGTCAGATTTAGACTCTGAACGGTGGGATTTAGAGGTAAAGTGATATTTATGGCTGCTGGTGCCTGTATTAATAAGTGCTCAATGTCGGAGTGACAGTACAGATGTTTTTCAAAATAATGTAACCCATGTAACTTCGATGTATATAATATTTAAACAAATACATGTAAATGATAAATTTAATACATGGCCTCCTCTGTTCCTCCTCTGTAGTGGATGGGGAGATGTGGTGCTACCAGAAGCCGGGGTTTGAGGCCCTCCTCCTCACTGAGCTGCAGAGACAGCAGCAGTGCAGCCAGTTCTGCGACACTCTGCTCAAGACAGAAGGTAGAAATATACTCACAAAATCAGCTAAATTAATTCCAGTAAGACCAGAATCCACCCTTCTATGATCTACAAACAAACCTGCAAGCACAACCAGTGGTGTAGTGGTGCCCGGAGAAGCGGGTATACTCTTCATTTCTGCTGCCAATCATTTTTTTAAAGTGGCAACAGTGACGTGTTATAAACAGTGGCATGTAAGACTGCTCTTGCATATTTAGTTCATCCAAAAATGGGACACTTGTAGGTCTAATTGCACACTGACACTCAGCTGCTGCTACATGACTTCAGGGAGGAAGGAGGATCATTATAGATCAACATTAGCCACAACAGAGGTGCAGATAACACAATCAATACTGACTATATATGAGACAACTACATAATAAGGCATTTTGAGTGAACTATTCCTTCTTCCTCAGTCCGTTAACACATTTAAAAAAAAAAAAAAAACAAAGAAAAAAAACTTTCAAGTAGTCTCTGAGACAGTAGTTTCTTTTTGAATAGCTGATTTGCAACAGACAGGATCAGAGAGGATTTAGAAGTGGACATATTCTGTATATTTGCGTATATCCTGCACTACACCACTGAGCACAGCTATTGTACATAACTGGTTATATTGCCAAAAAACAACAAAAAAACAACAACATATCATTATGTCAATAAATAGTTGTGCCTAACTGAAGCATCCTCATTTTTGGTGTGCATTGTTCGTGTACTTATAAGTTATTGCTTATTTTTGTTAAATGTGAAGTTCATCAGTGGAGTTCAATTTGTAAGGAGCGTTTTTTTTTTTTGTCTCTGGGGATGTTTACTGTAGACAGTTCATCTGGAAGGTGATTGAGAGTATTATTAGTTGCATGTGTGTGTTTATGTTTCCCAGACCTGCCTAGGGTTTATTCTCATCTGCTGTAGTTGTGAAAGCTATCATCACCATTCTTACTGAGGAATTTCTTTTTTCAGGTGTATCAGTGCCAGCACACAGTTGTGTCCTCTCAGCCCTCAGCCCACACATCTCCTCCGCTCTGTCCTCCATGCTGCCGCCCCCTGTGGGGCAGAGCCGTCTCTTGGAGTTTCGGGCCCTTGGCGCCTGCACCCTGCTCCACATGGTCAGGCTGCTGTACTCTGGACAGATGACAGGGGAGGGGGAGGAGGAAAAGCAACAGGCTATTTCTGCTGCAGCCAAGCTGGGCATCCATGGGCTGGTGGAGGTCAAAAGACGAAGCCATGACAGCGGACGTGAGGAAGGAGAAAGGCAGCGTGCGGAGGCAGGAGTGCAGACAGAGCCACTGATGCTTGAGGAGAATGAGGGGAGAAGGGGCAGGTGGAGGAGAGAAGTGAGGGATGGCGGCACCCTTCTTTGGAGAGAGACACTTTCCGAGGGTGAAAAAGACACGTGGACTCAGACAGAGGAGCTGCAGGTAAATACAGCTCCTCCCTCCCACCCAGCAGCGTCCTATGAAACAATAGATATGACTGCTTTCCAGAATTTAGGACAGACAGAGCCCCAACTTCTTCCCCCTCAAATTCCCTATGTCCCTATATCCCTCGTCTACCCACTGGATGAAAACCAAACACACCAGCCTTCCTCTGCCTCTGTTCACTCAATCCAAGAATCCCCAGCATCTGGAAACACATCTATTCCTGTTGTGATCTCGCCGTACACCCCTGCTCCCCCATCCCTCCATTCTTTTTCTAGCCAAACGACCCTGTGTGCTTCTGACCCTCCAAGCTGGTGGCCTGGCCCTCCTGGAGCGACCCGAGATGTCGTAGCAGCTGAAGAGTTGGAGCACGAGAGGTTCGAGCAGTTCGAAGGCAACATCCCAGGATACATCAACTACTTCCTGAACCCAGACAAGGCGGAACGCCCCTGCAGGGGGCGAGCCCAGAGGAGGCAGGGAGCGAGAGGGGGAGGCGCCAGGAGAGCTGGAACCGGTCAGACAAGAGCCAGAGGACCTCAAGCAAGAACGAGAGGGAGAAGGAGAGGAGGGTTAACGCAGACTGTGGATGTGCAGGAGGTGGGAGTGAGCAAACTGCAGAAGTTGTTCCTGCAGAGGTGGGGCATGAGGGTGCCCAGGACGGGTCAGGGTGGAGGAGCTGCAGGCAGGAAGCTTTGTCTGAAGACCAGAGAGCTTCTGAAGTCAGCCAAGAGCTCTCAGAGGAGAAGAGGGCGTGGGAAAAAGTGGGAGTTCAGCCCGAGTAGAGATGTGCTGCCACACAGTGAGGGAGAAACAGGTCACACTCAGCTCAGACGGAGGAATGCAACACAGAAGTTTAACCAGGTGAGAGTGCTCACATTATGTTGTCCTATCAAAAATTTAGTTATGATTTGGTCTATAAAAGAAAGAAATTGTGAAGTAAGACAATTTGACAGTGATGATTTCCTAAAGCTGAACCTGATGTCTTCATATGTTTTGTATAGTTTGACCAACAGTCCAGCCACAATCCTACAATCCTGTATTTGATTGTAAGTCATACACTTTTCTTTGGTTACAGGATGATTCAGGTGTTGGCAGGGCTCCGAGAGCAAAGGCTAAACCAACAACATCATTGTCTTTTCCTTCCCCTCCCATCCGAGTGTACAAGGCTCCTTCTGTCCCTGCTACTAGCCCCGCTCCGTTCCCTCCATCCCATGAGGAACAGCCAGAAAATTTTGATCGTCTGCTTGAGGAAGTGATGATGGGCCTCAACATTTTGCCAAACCACAGCGACAGTGCCTTACAGCCTCATCCTCCTCTTCGAGCCAGTAGCAGCAGTGATGCTTATGCCCCCTTTGGCCAAACATTGGCCCAAAACAAACAACAAGGCCGTACCCATGGCCTCTTTGAGGCGGGTCCGGGATTCTGTGGATCCACACATGTTGTTGCTGTAGCAAGAGGCCCTGGTGGTTCCAGCTCTGCAAACAGTGGGGAGCCTGTTCTGCAACAGCAGGGAGATGGAGAGCTGAATGACATGTTGGAGCACTTCCTGCGGTCCTTTGAGCAGCACGTTGACAGCTGCACTGCCAAGGAAGAAGAAAGGATAGGTTGTCGGAGCTGCACTGAGGCTCCAGATAGAAGACCACAAACAACAGAGCAGCAGAGAACCAATAAAGCTGAAACACCTGCGAGACACTCAAAGCCACACAAGACTCCCTCCAAACATGCTGCAGGAACACACTGCAAAGACAGAGCACCTGCCAGACGGAAAAGGAGAACAAAATACCAATATCTGTTCTCACTGGAGAAAAAGAGGGTTAAGGTGAGGAAGTCAGCATCATCAAGTGCTGCGAAGACCAAAATCATTCAGGATGAAGGAGACAGGCAGCTAAAGCTGATACCAGTGGTGAAACTGGAGAGGAGTGGCCCGCTGCCCGCCAGTGTTAGACTGCAGAGACACGATTGTCAGACTCTGGGAGTCAAGGTAACAAACATTTCTCTTTCCTCTGCACTAATGCCTCTGATAACGTCTGCTGTCACCTTCAGTCAAGTCTGATAACTGTTGTTAAAAGCTGGGGTAGGCAGTTTATCTTTAGTGTCATTGTGCAAAAAAGTCGTAATAACCTTTCAGCATATTGTATTATATTAAAGAACGCTGGACTTCTGCACCTCTCGTGGGCTCTGTATTTAGACCGGGATGGGACTTTTGGCCGATCACTGTAATTTCAGAGAGCACGTGTGCCTATTTGCTGCTCTAAACTGCACTTCTTAGCTACAGGTGACATCATTAAGAGCTGATTGGCTGTTGAGACAAGTGACATGCCTTACATTCTTAAACTGGCCTCTGGCAGCAGTATTGACTGCAGGCAACAGCTTGAATTGAGCTGAGATGGAGCATTTTACTGCGCCGCAACTTTCCCTTACTGTTTCATTTCATCATGAATCTTTGGTGCTAACTGGACTTAAAAGAAAGAGCAAAAACAAACAAGTTTCATGCTACAGCCAGCTTGATTTATGGATTTTGCCTACCTAGCTTTAATATGAGGATAAAAAAGTCTCATTTGTTCTCTCTGTACATTTATACTTTTCAGTGTCCAGTGAAAACTATACACCAAAAACAGACCAGATCGTCCTCAGGGAAATGCCCACCTGACGGCATGTCTCACAAGAATCAACCAGCATTTAGGAGCACGAAGATGTACCCAATTAGGAGCAGGCTACGGGCAGCACATCTGGTGACCATTGCTTTTTTTTTGTTTGTTTGTTACCATTTTTTTTACAAGGTTCAAGACAAAGAGGCAAATACATCTTTCAAACAACTGTTCTTTAAAGGCATCATATCCTTGCAGAGATGCAGTCATATTTATAAAGTCTTAAGCTTGTTCTATTAATCAGTGTCTTTCCATCTTATATCATTGCTTCTTTTTACAGGACAGCGTGCTCATTCTTGAGCAGCCTCTTCAACCCAAACGTAGCAGAGGAAGGCCCCCAAAAAATGGACAACTTCTTGGTTTACGGAATTGTGAGAGTTCAACACCAGCAGTTCAGCTGCAGCCTGTGGAGCCCTGCACCACAGAGGAAGAGCGAAAGACAAATCAAGAAAGACATGAAGAAGAACTTTGTGTCCTGTTCCAGGAAGAGACAGAGGGACGTGCAAACAGGGGGAAAAAGAGAGGAGCAGAGTCTGAGGAAGAGACAAGTGATGATGCCAGTGTGGCCAAAAAGGTTTGCTTTGAGAAAATGCGACAGCCAACCTCGTTCACACCAGGCTCTGAATCTGCAAACGTGGAACCAGCAGTCATAGAGACAGAGGACATAATTGATGTGGAGACTGTTTCGCTGACCAGTGTTGGAGATTGTTCACAAAGACAGGAAAAACCAGCACTGAGTGAAATCAGCGTAGGCCAAACTGAGGAAAGTGATGAAGAGGTGGAGAGCAGCAGTGATGAGATAATCGATGTGGATGGAGATGAAGATGACTGCCGAGCAGAGGTAGAAGACCGTTGTCAGAGCCGAGCAGCACCAACTCTGCCGCATTTTGTTGAGTTGAGCCCTCCTGTTTCACCTCTTTCACTTTCAGACATCAGTCTGAGGTCAACGCAAGGCTGTAAGGAGGATAACGACGAGGACATCGATGTTATTGGAGGTTCCAGTCCCGCCCCTGATCCAGTGATCATCAGCTGGACAGAGTCTTCAGAGGGGGAGAAAGAGGAAAAAGAAGAGGATGTGGAGATAGTTGTAGAAACAACCGAACTACTCCTCAGCAGAGGCAGTCTTTGATGTGGTGGGTGAAGGTGAACTTGTTAACAGAAAATTTCAGACTAAGGTGCTTTTACATTAGCATCTGCCTTGTCCAGTGCCAAAGACAGAGTTGTAATTTTCTTATCTTCTCGTCTTCAGTTTGTGGTGTTTGGTTCATTTCCCTGCGGTTTTCTGTTTGCAACACACTGACAGTCACGTGAGGGATTTTGTTTTCTTGTCACGACAGTGTTTAGGAAAAGACAAGCGGTGAGCAACATGTTAGTATTTGTTTAGATGTAAAACAGACAAGAAAAGGCGTGCATCATCATGCAGAAGGACACATGAATGTCAGGACTGTGTGGTTTCTGTGCAGCAACTCAGTTAAAGTAACACACGTCAAACTGTCAAAGGGGCCCAAGAAACGGGACTTGACATAAAAATTCTGACTGCCAAGTTCAGTAATTAGAATTTTTGATGTAGCTATGTTCAGTTAAATTTGTTTTAACTGTCAAATGTTAAAAATAAGACTTAACAGACTGTTCAGAAAGATGGCAAAAATAATCAGGTTTATATGCTGTCAAGTGAATCAAGAGTGTTTTATTAGTTTTAATGTGACTATCACTGTTTTAGTTGTAAATATAATTGTACTGTTAGCCTCTGTTCTGTGGTTGTAAACGTTCCTGGAAAACTCTTGTCTTCCTCGTTTTACTGTTAACTTATGTTTCATAATGTTCCTCGAGGCACTTTTCAGCCAAAGGCACTCATTTATACAATAAAGTTTATCTTTGGTTTCTGTGTCCTGTCAGCTCTGTTCTGTGACTCAACGTGCACAACACTGAGAATGAGGCTCACTGTCAGTGTGTAGATTTCATTTTAGACAAATACAGGATGATAAGAAGTATTAAATATGATTCAATCTCATAATATTGAAACTACCAGTACACAGTTTTAGAAATCAAATACATGTGGCTGTCTTTCTTTAGTTATATTTTTGAACTGGAACTGACTGGTGGTCGACCAGTTTGTCCGTCTCAGGGTCGACAGAATATTTCTGCTTGATGTATTGGACTCGTTTCTGTAACATTTGCAGCACATTTGTTTTATGCTGCATGCACGTGTTTTATCAGAATTTACAAGTTATGTTAATTTTTTAATTTGCGTGCATTTTCTCTTAATTGCAGTCAACTCTCAGTTGCCATACAAAAAATGTTTCTCCTGTTTCCTCCCATATCCAGTCCTGACCTTCCTACACAGTTCACTTAATTTACCACTTTAAATTAGTTTAGCAGGTTCACATTTAAAAACAAATGTTTGTGTGTTAAAGGTTTTTAGTTTAACCCTTGAGAGAGATCAGTGGTCAGCTTGACTTCATGGCAGCTATAATTTGATCTAATAGTGACATGGTTTCATTATGGGATAAAGATTAAAACACCCAAAGAAGCTAATTCGGTTACTGCTGCTACATTCTTTGAATTTGAAAAGTGTCACTTTAAATGGAATTTAGATTAAATGAAAGCTTGCGGCAGATTAAAAAGTTCGATCTCCAAGCCAGTCAAAGCCACTGTTCTCTGGAAGTGAAAAACTATGAACTTAAAAGGCATGTTTTATCATTTCATTCAAGTCAACATCAAACAACATCAGCTCACTCCCAGGCTGTAGTGAACTCACACTCAGACTTGTATAATGAAACCCAAATACATGAGGTGAAAATGAGTTTATTAGTCATCAACCTGTGGATCAACCTCCTACACACAACATCAAAACACATCTGAGCTGCACCAGAGTGCAGTTTGCTGCACCCAAGGTGTGTGAGTGCACCTGCAGAGGTTTTCCCTGGTCAGTGGCAGCCATGTTGGAGTGTCATCTCCCCTTTGTTTGGCTCCTCGCTTAGCTCAGGTGAGAGTACAGCGCAGGTGTGTGCCTCTGTGTGTGTAGGGACCTCGTAAACCAAATAAAAAGACACTGTCAGTGTCACTTATGTCAGCGCGTATGTGTGTGTGGAGTGTGTGTTTCCCTGTGCTTTAACAGTGCGATATTGTCTCTTATCACACTCTGGCAGCGGCTGCGGATCAGTAGTGGTGTAGAGTTGGGGCGGCTGTTGCGGCTCAAGTCGAGAGGAAGGAAAGGATTGAAGAGAGAGAAAGAGAGGAGAGGATTGTGGGTAAAAGGGAGGGGGGTGGTCTCAGTCTCAGCCTGCCCTCCTCTCAATGCTGGATACGCCTGATGGACTGGATCTGGGGAGTCTGACAGTGGGAGCCCCAGTTCCTCCAGTGCTGGTAGTCTCCGCTGTGTCTCTCACACTCCATGATGTACTGCTGGCCCCTGTAGCCAGGGTGCTGGTAGCACACGAAGCTGTGGGTGGACAGAGAAGACAGGGAGGGTTATTTTAGGAGCTGTATAAGCTGCTGTAACAAGTTGCGGAAGGGGATTTACTATATGCTTAGAGCTTTCAGCTGCTGTTTCTATTACATGTAATATATGACATCAAAGTGACTGTGATATTTATTTGTCCAGTGTGCAGATCAAATATTTTGATGAAACAGAAGTTTGAGCTTGATAAGACAGTCTGAAGTCCAAACTGTCTGGAAAATGGAGGCGCACTTGTAGACATGTCCTAATAAAATACATCTCACTGGTGCTGCTCACAGATTCAAGATAACTTACGCGCCGCACTGCACATGCATGGAGCCAACCTCAGGCATCATCCAGCCCATGGCCTGCAGAGAGGGGTAGTCGTCACAGATCTCCACACTGCGGCCCATGAAGTTCTCCTTCTCAAAGATGATCATGCGACTGCTCTGGTGGGACTGTTAGAGAGAGAGATGGTTGGGATATTTGGATTTTTGCATTAAATGTTGATCGCCACGGAAGCTGGGTGACAGGATGTAACTCACAGCACAGTAGATGGGGCGCAGAGACATGAGGCGCTCCACGTGGTAGGAGAGGGAGCCGCTGTAAGCGTCCCAGTGGGGGTACTCTCCTCTCTCCAGGATGAACTGCTGGCCCTGGAAGTCGTGGTGCTCAAAACCCACCCAGCTGTTCAGAGAAAGAGAGAACTCTTAACCTCACTGCATGTCTGCCCAAAGGAGTGGGATCAGTTTGATCAAATCCTGACTATCTGAGCGTGGCTCTGTTTATTTCTCACTACACTGCTTCTCATTAATTTTTGTCTTCTTATAACCAGAGAAAAGTTTGAGACTTACGCTCCGCTCTCCACCCTGATGGAGCGGATGTTGTCCAGTCCGCACTCCTGAATGTTGCAGCACTCGGAGGTGAACTCCAGGCACTTGCCCTGGAAATGCTCCTGCTCGAACACGGTCACCTGGAGAGATGTATGGAGTTTAGCTGGCAGACAGGTTGCACACAGTATAGCTGAGCCTATCCTAAAGGATAGCGATGCACACATCTAGATCGGATAACTAGTTTTGAATCAAATAATTTGTACACAAATAAATGCATGTTTACCTTGAAGAAAGGAGCCACGCCCATTCCTGAGTTGACCAGCGGCTGCATCATTGGGGACCTTGTAGTTCTGTACATCTTTACTCCTGAGGGGGCAAATGAGGACAGAGGAGGAAGGTGAGGTAAAAGGTCATACAGTATGGGGAAAACAATTGTCTTTAGCATCAGTGATTCAGTAATGTAATAATTAGACAATTTCAAGTGGGTTTTTTTTTAGTGTAAAACATGACTGTGTGTAATTTCCATGTCGAGGAACACCAAAGTTCCCCCGCCTGAATCATTTAATCTATACATGTACAATTTATAGCAAACTGAAACTGAAACATCTGGAGGAGGACTGTCCAAAGACAGTTGATTTAGTTAAGAAGAGGTGAAATATGAAATACAGTTCTGATAACAAGTAGCATGTTGTACAGGTGTTTCAGAAGGTGCTTTTTGTGTGAAGCAGCTTGAGTTCACCTGTCTGTCTGACCCTGAGCTGTGTTGAGAGCAGAGATGCAACCTTACCTAGTTTGGCACTTTATTAGCAGAGCTTTGGAGTGGTACGCGCCTACCGCCTGCCTCGCGTAGAGCTTTGGGAGAATCTGGCGCTTCAGTTTTATACCGATTGTCGGGGAGCGCGCCTTGTCAGTGCGCGTTCACGTCTCTGACTCGGGCCATGCACGCCGTCCATTTGGTAGAGCGGCGGTACTGGAAGCAAGGCGCGCTCCGGGATTCACCGCGCGGCCGCTGGACGCTGTTGTCCCGCTGCAGCGGCCAGCTCAGCACATCTCATAGTGCTGCTGGTGCTCTGGAACAAAGGCCCTCCGGTATGTTCGCACCACGGTCAGCAGTCCAGCGCGTGCCCAGGCACAAAGGGCCGGGATCGGGTGTAGAATGTGGGGATTAAGGCCGGAGCAGAGAGGCACCGCGATGGGACACAGAGAGATAACTGGCTGGATCTGTGTGCATGTATAGAAACTTTAAATTTTCAATTTTGTTCTGCTCACACGATGCATGTCACTGGCACCAGACGCTCTTGCACGCACACCTTCAAGGTTGCAGGTACACCTGTGTGCGCACAACTGTGTGATTTAGGAAAATCAATTAGGGATGCAACTAATGATTATTTTCATTATCGATTAATCTGCCGATTAATTGTTTACCATTAATTGATTTATGGTTTATTCCATATGATTTATTCCAAATGTTAGAAAAGTGCTACAAATGCTCTTCTCATTTTCCCAGAGCCAAGTGACAGTCACAGTCACAGCCTTTTGTCCAAACAGCAGCCCAAAACACAAAGACTCCTCATTTATTTTCAGAAATGACACAGAAAAGCAGCAAATCCTCACATTTAAAAGGCTAAACCAGCAGTTCTATGTATTTTTTTGTTTTCTATTTGAAAAATGACTGAAGTGATTAACCAATTATCAAAATAGTTGTCAATTCATTTTCTATTGATCGAGTAATCGATTATTCGATAAATCGTTGCAGCTCTAAAATCAATAGGCCTACTTTCTAAAGTAAAGTTCTTGAGAAGGAGCGTCTCTTAAATGTTTGTGCGCTGAATGCAGCAGTTCAGATTAAGTTTCCCTCCAGTTCATTCCACATTTAAACAATCAGCCAGTGTCTAATTTCATCAAATATACCAAAAACAGTCATACCATTTCGAATGTGAGTCTGCTGTCGGTCAGTATGCCTCTAGAAATTTTTCAGTTGCCAGTTGAGGTAACTGACAGTCTTTGAGTGACACACTGAACCCAGAAATCAGAGCTGAATTTCAGGTGTTCTGCTAAGCTGTAGTACAGCAGCATACTAGTATAAAATACAGTTAAAAAATACACAAATAAACTTTGGATTCTAAGTTTACAGTTATGATAATTATCTGATGTGTGACGTGTAATACCAGCACAGTTAACACGATCAGTTCCACAACACAGTGACAGAGTCAAAACTATTATAATAAATATACATTATTTATTTAAGTGACAGGACATTATATAAAATATCTGATTGAGCCATATTACGCATATGCAGCCTGTGAGGAGGGAGGGGGTGTATCATGGTGGCTGTGGCCCCTTGGTCACTGCTTGGCGATGTCTTTACTTCCACATGAAAAGTTTGGGAACTTTTAACTTCTCATTCAGATTCATGTGGTTTATGTACCATCACACAAAAAAAACAGTAACCTGAAACATTTCCGTTACAGCACATCTGACTTTAGCTGCTGTATGATGAGGCGAGAGGTTTGAAACCACACAGTCACATAGACACAATCAAATAATTAAAGTTTATTGATTTATGTTTTAAGTGAGTGGGTTGCTAAGGCGACATTAAATCTATAATGTATGATTTAGGGTAGGTTCTCAACCTCTGACAGTTAATGTGCGAAACTTGAACAAGTCTAGCACTCATACAATTCTATCAGTAACTGGTACTCAGTCTGTTTTCCAGCTTCTGTCCGTCCTCTCATGCCCCAGCCCGTCCCCTCTGTCCGTCCCTCTCTGATGATGTGGGGTTTCTTTTGTCCTGCGTCTCTGACCTCAGCAGGTTTGTTTCTCTGTCCATAATCCCTCTCCTATGGGCGCCAGCGTATAAAAGGGAGAGGCGCACTCCGAGCCACACACACTCTGAGTGAGGCTCGGCGTAGGCATCGCACACACAGACAGGTAAGGTGCACACACACTGCTGTACTGTATGTGTGTGGAGATACAAAGCAGGAGGATCAGATACAGAGTTTGCATTTATAATCTGTCCTCTGCCTGTAGTACATTATTTAATTTCCACAATATCCTTACACAATCAAACCACCGTCTTTTCTGTGTTTTTTCCCTTCCTGTCCAGTAATCATGTCCAGTGGAGATAAGTCCAAGACTTCTTCCCAGACCGACGGCAAGGCTGCTCAGGGCAAGAAGTCTGAGATGGGAATGATGTCCTACAAGGTGGGTGGCTCTCACATGGCACGCCTGCTGGCTCTTGTAAAAGCCACACTGATTTATATTTCACCCATCATATCACAGACTCTTACTGCGGTTGCACTGACTCGCCTGTGTGTATCTGCCCCCTCCAGATGTACGTGTTCGACCAGGAGAACTTCCAGGGTCGCATGATCGAGATCAGCAACGAGTGCATGAATGTGTGTGAGATGGGCATGGACCGTGTGCGCTCCCTGCGCGTTGAGTGCGGACCGTAAGTCTCAAATCAGAGATACACATGCCTTTTAGCTCTTAAAACACTTTGCATCTTTGCACGGATACTTAATGATATTGTCTCGTCTGCAGCTTCGTGGGCTTCGAGCAGATGAACTTCTGCGGCGAGATGTACATCCTGGAGAAGGGAGAGTATCCTCGCTGGGACTCTTGGAGCAACTGTCAGAAGAACGACTACCTGCTGTCCTTCAGGCCTGTCAGAATGGTAAAAAACATACTCATGTGCTCAAGTGTTCCTTTCTCTTTTGCGTTAGATCTTTCCCTAAACCGGTCTGTCTCTCTTCCAGGACCCTGAGAAGCACAAGATCTGCCTGTACGAGGTTGGGGAGTTCAAGGGCCGCAAGATGGAGATCATGGATGATGACGTCCCCAGCCTGTTCTCTTATGGCTTCACTGACAGAGTGGGCAGCATCATTGTCAGCTGTGGAACGTGAGTCCTAACCGCAGCACAAAGATCAGGCTGCAAGAGCTCAAAATCAGAGATTAAATGACATCAGGTCAACCTTATATTGACATGCTTTCTTCTGCTTTTTTTCCTCCAGCTGGGTGGGATACCAGTTCCCTGGATACCGTGGTAGCCAGTACCTGCTGGAGAAGGGCGACTTCAGGCACTTCAACGAGTACGGCGCCCGCCATCCTCAGTTCCAGTCTGTGAGGCGTATCCGCGACATGCAGTGGCACCAACAGGGCTGCTACACCATGGCCAGCAAGTGAGGCTCAGGGAAGGAGAGAAAGAGAAAGAGCGGAAGTGAGGGAGAGGGGCGGAGGAAGAGGGAAAGGGGGAGAGATGTCTGAGGCCTTACCTCAGCACCTTTTACGGTCTATGATTTAATGTAGTGAGGGGAAGGGTGAGGATTTAGATCTACCCCTGATTGGAGACAACACCTCAGTGGAAGGACCACCTGGACCACCCTCCATTCCTCTCTGTCTCTACTTTTCTCTTTCTCCCCTATGGGCTGAGTTTTGCTTCCCCCCTTTTCTCCCTTTTTTTTAGTCCCTCACTTCATTCCCCTCCACAGTCCTCTGGAACATGACACCTTTGGCTGTTTTACACACTTGATTCTCGGCTCAGGGTTTAATGCACCATGGGAAACTGAGTCCCTAGAGCCCCCTGCCCCCCATCCTTCTGCCCCTGTGCTTTGCACTCCCTCTCTGCTGTACAGAATCCAGGCCAAGTTTTCAATAAAAAGGAAAATCTTGATTTCAGAGATTTTGTTGTTGTTACTTATTACTGAAAAATCACCTGAATGAAAATGTTAACGAACAAAATGAATAAAATATCGAGATGAATAAAAATGTGACATCAATCAATTTTTTAATCACAATCAATCATCACTGCTTCTCTCAGGCTCAGTGTTTTGTGTACAGATATCATTTCATGTTTGACTTCAAAGTTTTTAGGAAGTGTTGTGAACCAGTATATTATATGAGATACCTGTTTAAATTGTGAGAAATATGGTTTCCATACCTCAAGCGAACAAAACCTCCTGATATGTTCATGCTGAGTGGATTTTAGAAAATTTTGCATAATCAGCTACAAAATATGTTTAATTCATACAATGCTTTAAAAATGCAGTGTATAGAAACAGAACAACAGGGATGTTTTTTTTAAACACTGAGGCTGATTATGTGACACGGTGATATATTTGTGTGGAGCCTGCTGTGCTTTGTGAGATAACAACAGGACGTAACTAAAGTGCTGCTGATGTTCAGCTTTTTTTAAGATAAAGAAAAAAAATTCCATAACAGTCTGCAAATTATGATAAAAGGAGGCTGATAAAAATTCGTCTGTTAGTTAAATATATTGAAATAACAGAAGTAAAAAGATATCGATTGATTTATTTTGGAAACCAGTAAGATTCATGCTATTCCTAAGTGGACTTCTAAGTATATTGTGTTAAATATATATAGAAAATAACAAATAAAACAATTACATGATTTGTATTTTATTCAAAGCATATACAGCAAAATATATAAATGTGATTTCATTCAAAAAATATCTGTTAATTTCAATTTGCAGGAAAAATCTTTGAGACTGTCTCATTTTCTGTGGTTGAACTGCCTGTTTGTGTGCCTTTTTTCAGGCTTGTTGCTCAGATGTTGCTTTAAAATGAAAGTGAACTGTGTCCCACACAAGGGTCAATGTAATTTTTGTGCCATATGACTTGTTAAGATTGTTTTGTTGTCTTGTTATTTTCCTGCACTCTGTTGACCTCAGCACCGACAGAGTGTGTTCCGGTTAAACCACCATTTAAGCCCTGAGTCTCTCTTGTACAATCGCGTTTAACAAACTTTTTGACTGTCAGTGTGCTTTAATGTGTTTATTTTTAAAACTCCATATTTATTCTAAAGGTCAACATATACCTGGTTGGAATAATTTACACGTTCATTCAAGTTTTGTACATTTCTTTTATTTAAAAAAAAAACAGATTTTATATGTCTACAAACAAGATTTTACACCCAAAGATCAAACTTTGATTATATAAAAATACAAAAAACAGTCTGAAACATTGTCTTTTGATATGTTTTACTGCTGTGAAATACTTTAAGTTTCACCTCAGTTCAGATTTTATTGTAAGCTTTTTTCCTTTTTTCTTTAATATAAAAATACAATTTTAGATGAGTGTTCTTAAGAGCAGAAGAGTAATGTTCACTACAATGTAGTGTGTAATCCAGCAGTTGCATAATGTTTGTCTGTCCGTCTGACATGTGGGCAGCTGGAGCGGTCAGCGAGACATCATTCGCACGAACTCTGAAAACACACGAGAGGATTGTGAGAGCAAAGGGTGAGGATGAATGTGATATCCTGTGGAAAAAAAGCAAACAATTTCTCCCACCTTCAAAGTCGACCAGGCCGTCTCCGTTGAGGTCGACATCTCGGAGGATCTCGTTGATCTCTCTGTTAGTCACTTGTTCTCCCATCAGCTTCTTCATGGCCTCGCGCAGCTCATTTAAACTGATCTGACCATCACCATTAGAGTCAAACTGAACATGCAGAATGAGAGAGAGAAAGAGAAAAAGATACATAATGCATCAAGTTTGATTATATCTTAAATATTCTGGATTTATTAGGAAATACACCAGTTTGCTCTCATTCCAGCCACTGTGTCGATCTTTATACAACCACTGGATGGCACCAAAGACTGCACATTTCTCTTTCCTCACATTGTGCTATGTTTGCAAACTTTTACTGGCACGACCCACTTTTGAAGCTGAAATAATGTCAGGCCCACCATGACACACAAGTGTTTTATTACCCAGCAACAATATGAGGAAACCATAATAATAGCAAATAACAGCAGAAATGTATTATTTTCTGTTGTGCAAATGAAAATTAAAAGTTAAACCTTTTTTCCTGTCAGGAATCTTGTACTTCTCATGTTTTTTTGCTCTGTGAATAAATCTGGCTAAGCCCAAATCTCAGAGGCTTTTCCACAATCAAAAACTCTTGTTTTGTTAAACATGCACAAATTGTGGGGTTTGCTGGTTTTTGGAGCTTTTGGTTTGAAATTTTGGGCAAAATCTAATCCCGTTTGAATAGCACTCATTAACTCCAACCTGTTTTCCCCCTAGGCCTTCGTTTTCAGCAGACATTTTCATATTCTGTAGCAGGAAACATGCAAATGTAAGAATAATGGCTCAGTTGCCTATTAGACATTCCAAACCCATCATCATAAATAATAAGAACCCTGGAAGAGCTGAATGCACACAGTATTACTATTATTAATTCATGTGAATTTCCTGCTGTGAGAAGCCAAAATATCTGCTGTAAAAATACATGTGATTACCTGAAGTTTGAAGTTTCAACATTTTGTAATGTGCATCCTCCTGAACACTAAAGTATGTTTTTAGACTATTGTGTCGTCATTTTCCCCACGAGTCGATCATAAACCCTTTTCACTCCAAGCATTTGGTCTGTCATAACCACTCTGTTGACTGATCCAGCTTAGCAACCACTGCAGTGCAATGCAGCTTAATTTTATTAGTTACACTTGTGATTAATTGGTTACAATGTCTGCATTGAAAAAATTGCTTCTTTCAGTACTTTGTACATCCTGACCTCTTTGAAAGCATCTCGCAGCTCTTTGACTCCGATCATGTCCGCTGTCTCTGCCAGCATCTTGGGTCCCATCAGCTCCACAAAGTCTTCAAAGTCCACTTTACCTCCACCTACAGCACACGTTTTATTAAAAAATGTCACGTCAGTTCCTGCTCTTTCCTCTAATCATGAGCTGGCATATTCATTTCTCTGATGTACACGTCTCTTTTAAGATAAATGTGATTTCCTTTGAATGTTATCAACTCAGTAAACCCCAGCTGTTCTGTTCTATCTTGATCATTAAAATAAAAACGCTCATAATTCTGTTCTGCTCTGGTCTGTTCTCGTTGTCATCTGTCCTGTTCTTGTCCTTCTTCTCGATCGGTTTCATTCAACTTCATGTATGCTGACAGTTTGAATCATGAATGAAAGATGTTGTTGTTATTAGGTATAAGCCTTGAGTATTTGAATACCAGGGTGCCCCAGTCTTTTCTATTAAACTCTGTTCTTTTCTATTTCATCCTCTGTGTTACTTTTTTGTGTAACTTTTCTTTAAATATGCTTTTTTAATTATTCTGGTTCTATTCTATTCTATTCTTGATTCTATTTTCCTGTTTATTCTATAACAGCCACGTTTCTCTTCTCTTCTCCTCTATTATATTATATTCCTGATTCTTTTTCTATTTTATTTTATTTCTGATTTTCTATTCTATTCTATTCTATTCTCTTCTTCTTCTATTTTATCCTTTCCTGCTCTGTTCTGCTCTAATCTGGTCTATACAGTGTTTTGTTCTCTGGGACGTTCATGGCTGTTGTTACGCTCACAAATCTGCTGGCTCAGTTCGATGAGCTCCATCTCTGTTGGCATGTATCCCATGGTCCTCATACACTCCCCCAGGTCTTTATGGCTGATGTAGCCTTTTTTGTTCCTGTCGAACTCCACAAAGGCCTCACGGAGCTCTGACAGAAACACACAGAAAACACATTTGAATTTTTACAAACACATTTAAGTTGGCTGTCATGTTGACTGATGCAAAGACGCTCACCTTCAATCTCCTCCGGTCTCAGCTCTCTGTCCTGTTCGAGGAAGTAGACACACATTAGATTCTCACCTTATGTAGTGGAATTATTCCCTCTCTTAATACACACAAAAAACACAACTCTCTCACACTCAAGCTGAAATATTTAGTGTGCTTGTTTTGCAAAGTACAGATATATAAACACAGTCAAAGATGAGTCACCATCATAGCAGCAAAATTCAGTAAAGCGCTAAAAAAGGAAAAGATGCACAAACACGAAGTGAGCAGAAAAAATGAGACCAAAGGTAAATAGAGTTTGGCTTTGAGTGGCTCAGCTGTGTGAATGATGTTAAACGTTACATTCAAACTGTCCATTTACATTGCTTCTCAACTGGCTCATGTATGTATTATAGTCAGGATTTGATATTTCAACGTAATTTGCAAATGTATGTGCAGTTTTTCAGTAAGCTGTATTAGATCGACAAACTCTGTGCATTTCACATAGACGAACTGGGTCAAAATCTATGTGGATTAAACTGGGGACTCCATTATGATGTATGTGACAATACATGTACCATAAATCACAAAGAGTAACCAGATTATTTGTAGGAGGTTTCCAGGCAACACACATCTGGAGATTATGAGATTTGGGAGGTTTAGTTGGTACAGAGACCCTTGGACACATGTCCACTGTTCTAACACACATAAACACACACACGACATAGAACTAAGGCACATATGCATGTAGAAATGCACACACTCACACAATGAAAATTGTGGATTGGTGTTGGGGATGTTAGGCTAAGAGCTTTAGAGAGAAAACAATATGATAACTCGTCTGTGATGATAAAGTTTGGTCGCTCTCAGCCTCAGTTTTCACCAAACAAACTAAAGTGAAAACTGAAAAAGTTCAAGTCAAGTTACAATAGGAGCAGACTTCTTCTAATTCGACAAAAGTGACTTTAAAAACAGTGACAACATAAATTGATTCCTTTTTTGTTGTGGTTGATTTACAAGACTGGAGAAATCTCACCATGCTAAAGATGTTGCACTGCTCCTTTAATGTGAGATTTTGCCACTACATTTGCCTTCAGTATTATCTGTGTCAGATAGGAAACCATTTTAACGCTGTTGGCAGAGTTTAATTAACCCACTATAAACTCACAGTGGAGCCGCTCTTCCTTGCAGTGAATCTCGAGCCTTCAGGGGACTTTTATGCAGCTCTGAGGGGAATTCGCCCACTCTGTGTAGATGTCAATAATTTCCATGGAACTGATCGATCAACCCCTTTGAGCAACGGTGATGCCAGCGCATTTAATTGTCTGACCCGCATCAGTGATGGGATGATACAGCTGGTGTGGTGGGGAGCAGGGTGTCAGCCACAACGCGTGGATGAAAGTGAAATGACACGAGGGGAAAAGAGCAGTGTGCACACTTTGTGTTCGGTTACATACGAGCGTCTGTGAAAAGCCCTGTTTTAGGAAGACGCAGGCCGGGCCCACGATGTTGTGCAGCATGTTGCAGTTCTTCACCAGCGCACCAAAGGGGTCCTTGAACAGCTTATCCTCCCCGTCCTGATCCTCCTCTCCCTGTGGCTGCAGACCCTGCCGGCCCACTGCCCTCACCTTCCCATCCACCACCCCCTTTAGAGGCAGACCGGGCCGTTATTCCTCCACTTACACACTGTCTGCATGATTGATTTCTTCACATAAGACATAATCATATCTTTCAAGGAACAAGGCTAAGACTCAATGTCTTCTCATCATGCAAACATCAGTGCATGTAATCCTACATTACATAAGCTGCTTATTATTTCAAGGCAATCCACTCACATAAAAACCATCTTGATCCCTACATTGACCTTATGTGTCCATCCTGCTGCAGTCACTACTGCTTATTCTGCTATATGTCCAACCTAATGACTGACATCAGTGCTTAACACTAAACTGTGTCTCAGTGAGTATTTTCTAACAAAAAGCATTTCGTATGATATGGTTTAAAATGACCAGTGAAGCCATTTCTGCAAATATCTCTCACACTTTAGAAAAATGTGCAGTTATTAAACATTATCTAGATATTTACTGGTAGGACAAGCTACAAAAAGCCTTGAAAAAGCAGCTGAGTAGTCTTTAACCATTAATATTTGGTGGATAACATATTTGAATTGCAAAAGAAAAGAACATCCATGCTGAAAGTTGACGAGATGATTTATAATCAACCATAGAACTCTGAATTTTATGCAAAATAGTGAAAGCATCAGTACAAAAAGTGCAATCAAAAGCATCAAGCTCCGGTAAGCTACAGCCTGACAAAGACAGGAAAAAGAACTCTTACCTTTTTCATTTTGTCTTTCATGGATGGTTTGGTGCAGTTGCCCATTACCCAACCTCCCCAAGTCAAAAAGCAATCTCACCCACTTTTCTCCTCCAGCTGCAAAAACCTTTCCTCTTTCACCCTCAGACACTTTTCTTTGATCCTATTTGTCTGTTTTTATCTCTCTTGTTCCTTACTTTCCTTTTTTTCTACTTTCTTCTAAGTTCTGTTTTCTGTTGCTCTGAAGTTACAGTAAACCTTCGACTGTCCCATGCTGGTCATTACTTGTCACATCTGATACTGCAGAGATGAAAAAACAGCTCTAATCCACACATGAGAAATCCCGAATGACTCCTCCCATCTCTACATGATGCACAATGAAGAGAAGTCACCAAACACTGCAGCACCAAAAACCAAACTAACCCAACTGAACTGAACCCTCTATTAAAAGCAGCTCACTCTGTGCAACAGCAGCATCACTCTCTCTTCCTCGTCACTCTGATCAAGGCTCTTAATTCCCCTCTCTCACGCTCTCTTTCCTCCTCTTTCCCCATCAGCCGACTCTACCTCCTCCCTCTCGTTCCATGTTGCACCAATGTTCAAATGACTTCATCTACAGTCTGAAGAGTTTTAGTGGAAGAATTAAGAGGACATAAACAGAGAGGGATTAATCCCTGCCATTTGAGATTAAAGAAGATGGGGTGATGAAAGGAAAAAGAGGAAAGGATACAGTCAACCAGAATGGAGATAAATGATGATGATGAGCACTTACACGAATTCAAAAACATGAATAAATGATTAAACTACGATGAAAATATAAACATTTGGGTGTCCATTTTATCTGAGAAGAACTGAAGCTATATTACTTAAATGATGAACATAAAGTTCCTGCGGTGCTTTGGTCTCTTAGTGATTTTTTTTTTTTAACATCACAAAAATCCAAAAATGGTAGTAACTGCAACTAACTGTGATACAAAAAACTCTTGTTCATGCAGTCATTGGTGGGAATGTGGGAAAAATCAAGTTAAAATCTTATTTTCAGATAAATCAATGACGATCATCGTTATGATCAACTGGGAGCTCACATGCTCATCTGTAAAAGAAATGCGGCAAAATCAAAGACTTGGCTGTGACTCAAGACTTTAAAAGCAAAACAGGTCTTGTTCTGTAATTCCTTTCAAGATCTTCACATACACAAAGTTCAACTCTGAGCTGTGATTTTCTGGGTGTTTTCCATGAAGAATTAGAAATGTATCAAATGTGTTTGATTCGTGCTAAACTTTTAAACTAATGAAAAAGTACCAAAGCTGAGCAAATGAGGGCTTATGAGACTCGCAGTGTCTGTCACTCGTGTCAGGGTCGGCTCAGGTCACAGTGATGTAACAGCTCAGAGTCAGAGGCAGTTCAAGCTCTTGCTGAACTCGACCTCTTACATCTCAGAAGTAGTTTCACTGAGTTTTCTCAAATTATGATAAAGTTTAAAACCACAAGTGGTCAGCTGAGCTTGTACAAAGCATCTGTCAACAAATCTTTCCAAAAGCTGATTTGGCATGATGCTTACTACAGCGCATCCATATGGAGAGCACAGCTTGTGTGTGTGTGTGTGTGTGTGTGTGTGTGTGTGTGTGTGTGTGTGTGTGTGTGTGTGTGTGTTTCAAATAGCAAGAAAAGTGACAATGATTTTCGCTGGTTAGTATTACTGTTATTGGTCTAATGGATTAGAATATGGCAGCAAAAGCATGTACGGTTGTATAGTGACGAGTTTTGTGAGAATTAATAATCTTCAGATTGAGATGATAATTATATTTACTACATGCAACCCCTTTCACATTGTCGCACAGTTTTCACACTATCATTTAACACACTTAAGACAATGCGTAGTGGCTACCTTTGCCTAATAAAAGGCCACAACAGTTACAGATTGATTTGTTTACACGTGTACAAAAAAAGAAGAAATGTCACTGTTTGAAATGGCAAATGCAGTTTATTGCTTACAGAGTATATGTACTTTCTCTGTTAATTAAGAAAAAGAAGATTTATTCAACACCCATATGGCAAAGTCAAAAATTGTTCTTATCTAAGTCAGCAACACCTTTTTGGTGCTGTAAAATCTTAATTATATTATGTCTCTCTGATTGGCAGCAGCAGTGCGCCCCCAAGTGGTGGAAAGCATCCAAACGTAACAAAACAGGGCTCTTACATATTGATTAATAGGAATACAGATGATAGGTGCTTTAATGCATTGCAAGATCTTCAAATTTGAATTTTCATTTTCACTTACTTTGGCAGAGCCTGATGCAGGTTGATGGTGGGCAAAGCAATGCCAAGAAAGTCTCTGTACAAACATAAAGAGTAAAGACCTGAGTTTCCTCAGAGGAGATCTGATCAGAAGTTCTACAGACTGTAGAGAGAATGTGCAGAGTCTTTACCACGATTTTTGAGTTACTGTCGAGAAAACTTCATAGGTTTAAACATGATGATGTTGCAGTAACCAGCAGTCACCACTAGAGGCCACTTTAGGACATGTTTAGTAAATGAGCTTTAATCTGGCAGCTGCTGCAGTGAAGTTCTCACAGAGTAGCCTAATGATCTGACTTCTATATTTAGCCGGACTTCTAGGCAGATTGAGCCTTCGCTGAACGATGTGCAGCTTAATAGCAGCCACTGTAAATTAAATCTTTACTCCGAAAAAGTTCTTAACTAGAAGCAAAGTGTTTGGACTTAAAAACTCCAATTGAGGAAGATCTAGTCAGTGTGAGTGCTGTTTCTGGGTAGGTTATGATTAGACTACAGTATCTTTCAAATGATCTGATCCTCATGCAAAACATATCAAAATGTTATATCCCCCCAGGTTTGTGTAAAATTGTTCTGTAAATAAAACAAATCCAGAAAGTCTCTAAATTTCATTTTTCATTTTGCAAATTTTGAATACGTTCAATACAAAA
>JAQLOL010000026.1:13697526-13719176 GCA_029783665.1 Naso thynnoides | reverse complement strand
GAATGTGCCCATAAACTGGGTCAAACAGACAGACAGCGAGACACACACACACACACACACACACACACATACACACACACATACACACACACACACACACAGAGGAACGTATGCATGCTCAGACTCACACAGACAGATCGAGAGGAGAGAGAACGACAGCGTGTAGCAGCCTGGAGCTCAGATATGTGTACTTATCTTCACCTGCAGAAACACCCCAACACAGCAAACATGCCACACATATCTCGGTTTAACACACACACACACACACACAAACATAGACCTCTGTATTAGGTGAATGCTGCTCTGGTGGAAAAAGCAACCCAACCAAACTTATGTCAGTGGTTATCTCTATCTCTCTGAGGGTGTGTGTGTGTGTTCAAGTTATTGTACACTTGCACATGCTGTTCTGCTTTATGTGTGTAAGTGCATGTGCTTGTGTGTACGTGAGACAATTAAGTGTGAGAAAGACAAACACGACGTGACCTGCACGTCTGTTAATTTATCCCCTGTTGAATTTCAGGAGGGACTTCTGCATTTACAAAACATAAGAGTAGTCAGCTTCCAACATGACTGAGTAACAACCTGCTGTGTCACCATCAGTCGTGACCAGGTTGAGTCACCCGTCAGTCATGTCTGACATGAAAAAAGGTGGAAGAATGTAGGTGAGTGTTGGTTTGCTACCAGAATTTCTGGTCTGACAGACACACACATACACATTTTTTGGCTTTGATAGTCTTCAAGATATATATGTCTTACCTTACCTCAGAGATAAACTAATAACAGGTATATGTTGATACCTTAATGAGGAGGATCTTCTCATTGGTCTGTCTTTGGAAGAGCGTGGCCTCCTCTGACTGTAGCTGAACCCTCTCCAGAGCCACAGACAGCTTGTCCTGTTGGTGGGCATCAGAAATCCACAATTTAATGCAAACCGTGGTGAGGGAGCGGCATCGCTAACAAAGTTAAACCTAAACGAAGAGTTCATTTGATTAGTTCCTCGATCTGAATGACAACAACAGCATCTTTAATGGAAGTCATATGATGCCCAACTGAACACTCTGACCCACAAATTCAAATAAACTGGAATTAAGCACCAGTAAACATGTGGAAACACACTGAGAGGCTTCTCCTTCAAACAAACTGGTGATGGTCAGCTGCCAGGTGAAAAGTGACGGGGAGTTTAAAGACCCCGAGAACTCACAGAGGCCTGCTGAATTCCTTTGAAACACAAAGTACCTGAAGACTTCCTGGGCAAACAGGGATTCACAGTATCTGCTCAGTCTGTGAAAAGAACTGTTTGTAAATGTCAGAGAAGATCTGCCTTATCAGTAAATGAAGTTTAGATAAACTAGGTTTAAGCTGGCATTTAGGAGAGTGAGTTTGTCTAACTGGAAATATGTTTCCTGTCAAAATTAAGCAGAGGAATGTTAAATGAGCATGTTAAAGCATGGCGCTCCCTGAAACACAATTTAAAAGCAAGTACTTCATTTCAGAAAGTGGTGTGTGTAAACAGATTTTGCCAAACCTCTGTTAAAAAGACATTCAGGCTTATTGTAATGAAACTTGTCCAAACTTAGTGAGAAGGTAGACTACCTTGTAGTTTTCAAAAGCCTCAGTGATAGGGATGACATTGTGGGTCTTGTGGTCCCGGGACATGCCGCACACCAGGCAGATGGGCAGCTGGTCGTCCTCACAGTAAAGCTTCAGTTTCTCCTCATGCTCCTCGCACATATCCAAACCCGCACCCAGCCGAGGCCAGTGCCCGATGGACGAGGCCAGGCTGCTCATGCTGGAGCCGGGCTCCCGCTCCTCCGGCTCCTCCAGCGCACCTTCCGGGTCCAGTCCGTGAATCCCCGCGGTGATACTCATGACCCCGGCTCTCCTCACGCTGTCCACGACGTTACACAGGAGCGAGTTGGGTCGCAGTTTGCGGCTGCACGACTTTCTGCACTTTGGGCAACTCGACAACTCGTCCGCCTTGGCTTCCCAGCACTGGACGATGCACACTTGGCAGAAGTGGTGTCCGCACTCGAGGATCACGGGGTCGCGGAAAAGCTCCAGACACACGGGACAGGTTAGCTCCGACTGCAGCTCCTCAAGCGCGTTGGCCTCCGCCATTCTCAGTGAAGAACATAATGCTGAAAAACGGCTGATGGAAAGACCGTCAGGGACGGGACAGCTCTTCCGCTCTCGGTGAGAGAGGGAGTGGCCTAAAGCTGACAGCAGAAATGTTTCACACTGCAGAGACAGACGGAGGGCGTGCAGCAACAGGCTCGAGGCCGAGCAGTCCACGCAGCTGCTCCATTACAAGGCGTGCCGTGTCTGTCCCGGGAAGAGTTACTTCTGGGAACCACAACAACAAACCACTCAAATGTATTAGGTCATATTCACACCTGAGTCACTGTTTGTGTTTGGTAGGTAACATAAACAATAACTTTGGTAGACATTAAGTTGTTAAAAACCACTAGTAAGCCCATCACAATAAAATCATTAAAGGAATATTAAACTGTATGGCTGCTTGCATTTGTGTCTAATGTATCAGGGTAAAGAGTTTCTCACCTCCTATAAAGCTTAAAGCAAATGCTGAAAGTATTTTTTAGGTTAAAACTCAATAACTGTGGTTTCTTGCAAAATACCGATTTAGTTTTGCAGTTAAATGTCAATAGGTTCAGGTTTCCAGTAGCTTAATTAATTAAGGATA
This sequence comes from Naso thynnoides, assembly GCA_029783665.1. NCBI lineage: Eukaryota > Metazoa > Chordata > Actinopteri > Acanthuriformes > Acanthuridae > Naso > Naso thynnoides. The sequence continues at coordinate 13,716,475 of JAQLOL010000026.1, read as the reverse complement.
TTAATTAAAGAACCAATCATGCTAATCAGTGTCTTGGATGAGAGGAACTGACACCAAGATGTTGCCAGGTTGTATTTCTTTATTAATGTCTTAATTGATCTATGAAGCATTAGTAAAATATTTATTGTCCATTAATAAAGCCAGTAGTCACAATTTATAAATCTACCATTTTATGAAGTGGCCTATTGAAATGTCAGTGTTATTTCCTTGATGTGTAAGTAGAAGGCCAGACATGTAGGCCTACATTCTATGGATCAGGGGTTTTGTGTGGTTGACGAGTCCAGTTTTATTCTTATTTTTTTTAATGTAAACAAAACTAAACCACATTTATAGAAAAGAGAAAAAAAATCCAACTTGAAGATAAATACTACTTTGTTCTTTAAGCAAATAGCCATCACTTTGCATTCAAATTGAAACTAATAATTACTACGTGTATAACATAAATTGCCATAACTCTCAGAGCTTTAGGGCAGCAATAAAAGGAGATGTAGGTGCTTATTAATGTGCTTCAGTGTGAAGCTGTAGTGTACATACTTATGTAAACAAGTAAGTCAGCCTCGGTCAGTATGTGTTTCAAAACACACCCCACAGCTGAGCAAATAACACAGAAAGAAGAAGAGAAACTGGCTGACACAGATTAGTCAGTAAGAGGATGCGCTTACTAATAGCTGCTGAGAGGAAAACCGTGTCGTGATTTTCATTTTGCATTTTCATTGTTTTGCATGTCAAGGGGAGAGTCCCAAGAAGAGGCCTGGAAGGTGGTGTCACTTTTTTTGGAAAATTAAATGTAAGATTAGCTCCTCCTCAGCACACACACACACACACACACACACACACACACACACACACACGCACACACACACACCAATAGTTTCTATATTATCTTCAAGTGTAACCTCAGCAGGTGTCTTCTGTGCGGGAACAGAAACTGTGGTAATACCTGATCATCCCCAGGTTATGACGCATCACCAGTGACAGTAAATGCAGCGTCACTACTCACCCGCCCAACCAGTTACATTAACCTGACTGTAAGTTGTCTGTGTGTGGATAATTAGGCTGCCGCAGAGTGTCATGTCTCTAAGTGCCCACTAGATGGCCACAATGAACCACTCAAGATTCAAGGATGTGCTGCAGGATGTGCTTCTTACCCCTGAACATATGATGGCATCATCCTCAGGCAACAAATGTAAGACCAAATGTTGAGGCACTTTGAGAGAAACTAATCCACATTTACAAATGAAAATTAAACATATAAACATCTTGTTTGTTCAAGAGGAGCAGCGCTGTGGTGTGTCTTCCAAAATTTTCCTGAGTTACTCACAAGATGATGTCACTGCTAATCATGATTATTCAGGGTCACTCACAGGTGAGGCTTAGTCCTAACAAAACAAAACAAAGCAAAACACTTCAGGCTTACATTAGTGAAAGGCAATACCATTAAGTTTAGTTCAAAAGGTGCCGATTAATAGCAGGGCCAGCATGAACGATATAAATACTCTTTTATCAAATTAGTTTAAAGCAAATGTTTAAAGCTTCCTCGCCCATTTTCATTTCCACTGAATGATTTGCAAAACAACAGGCACTTCTTCTTGTTCCTCTCTTTTAATCATCTTCCTTTATCACATACACATGTATGTTAAAACCGAGACAGCTTTCAGTGGTAAATAACAAAAATTCTCTTTGTGTGAACTCTGAAGAAGCTGATCACTACACAAAAAGAAACAAAGAGTGAAAGTATTAAAAAACAAATGATTTTTTTTCCCCTCTAACAGATAAAGCATGTAACAAAATAAAGATGACAAAGACTCTTGGTAAAATAAGAGTTTCAGTTCCAACACTGAGGGAAGTTTTGTGAGAAGAAATAAGACAACACAGAAAATGAGACAAAGAGCTTACTTGTTTGGTGGAGTGTGTTTGCGTAACGAGAATAATATCAAATAATGCTAATGCACATCTAAGGACACATTAAACAACTCCCAGAGACAGTGTAGAAGAGGAACGTACAAATGCAAGACTACTAACAATCCAAATGAGCATGAGTAGCATTTCCCTGCAATCCACAAAAGCTCTGCATCATGCAAGATACTCCCATGATGCTTTGTCTTTAGTTGTTGTTGTCATCCCAAATAGAGAGAGAAAATCTGGTGTGTCAGTGGACCTGCATGGCTGGTGTCACATGAAAAGGATCTCTAGCATTACATGACATTTAAGACACAGGTATTCGTGTCAAATATTCAGATCATCAGTTCAAAATTTAGAATGCAGCTTATTCTTCAACTTGCCACAATCGACAAATGATTTCTGACTTGAAACAAGATTGTCTTTAACACACCTGACAGGTGAAAGCTTAATATGCAGAGCATTTGTTTCCCAGAGGGCAGCCTGACTGCTGGTTAACAGGGGAAGTTTGATAATAAACAGGGCTAGGGGGTGGGTTCAGACTGCCACCCACAGAGTTTCTGCTGTTAGCATATAAAACAGGAAAACTCAGTGACAGCCAACAAACACTTATACTACAGTGACTGAATAGACACAAAGGAAATATAAATTTTATTTAACTTCAGAGAAAGGAGTATTGTGTGTTATGTCTCAAAGGAAGATGCCGGGACTCTCCATGGGAGCTCTGCTTCTTCTCCAACCCTGGTTTGTCGGACTGGTCCTTAGAAAGATCAGTAACAACTTCCTCCAGCACCTTGGTTTCTTCTGTAACAAAACTCATTCACAGGGTATCAGTCAATGTGCCAGCACTACAACAACTGTTCCCACTTTGCCAGCCTGTATCACCATCAGCATCATTTGCCACTGTACTCTGCCTACATACTCAGTGCTCCAGATGGCAAACAGCCCAGTAACATTTGGATGTATGAACCACAGGTGAGTAGGAAGATAGTGTGCAGTTTTCAAGAGCGGCAATTTCCTTTCAAGGCTGACAGGTGTTTCTTTTATTATTTTGTCCACCCTATATATATCATTGAGGGTAGGCTAAATAACAGAAACACCTCTCTGTATAAAGTAAAACAGTTTATAAGCTCCACAAACTGCAGTTTCAACAAACTGAACATTTATTGCAGGTCTGCATTAGGCTTTATAGTTTGGGGCTCCATCTACCAGATAAACTGGAAAATAAATACTGAGGCCTTAAAGCAAAACTCGGTTGTTTTTATCCTGCATGAGCTTCATTTCCTTTCGCTCACTAGTGTTTTTCTGTCAAGGTATCACTGTAGTTGAATATGTCTGAAAAACTCAAACATTACAAACACAAAAATGGTGCTTTTCCATTCAGACCCGCTTGGAATTAGAGTTTGCTACCTAATGCTACAAGAGACGATGTTAGAGGGAGAGCTAGAAGTTTCAACATAACTGTTGTGTGACTGTGGTCATTGTGTGATTGGCATCATCGAGTTTTTGCCACACACCAAACGGCTTTTCTCTGGTGAAGTAACAAATTAACAAGAAAGAAACGTTACATTTCATAAGTTCTATTTTTCTCTTGCAAACTACGTGAGTGACTCAGTCACACTCAATCAGACAAAATAATAACACAGACTTCGATTCACATGATGAGTAAACTCAAACAGCACAAAGGATGAGGATGAGGATGGGCAGCAAAATACTAATTTTTAGCTCCTTAAAGGTGACTTATCTTCTCCCTCTGTCTGTCATTAGTTGGTGTTTTTTTGGGGCTGCCCAGAGATGCACCCCTTCCCTAAAACTGGGGACCACAATCTGATCGAGAGTGAGGCGGTGCCTGACGATTACATAAACTCCAGCTACACCAAAGGCCATCTTAATAACAGCATGTACCAGAAGGCTAAAGTAAACCGTGAGGCCACCTTCACACTGACAAGCATTATTTTAATAAGCAAATAAATTTTAAAAAAATTAGTAAATTAATAAACAAATAATCAATTATTATAATAATGACAAATAAAATAGAATATTAAATGGGAAATTAAATAAATAGTGCTATTTATGACAAATTAGTTTATAATTAGTCATTTATTTTTCCATTCATTAATTCATTCAGTCATTCCTGATTTTGGCTGTTTCAGTCCTCCATACAAATCAAATGTCAAGCTGTTTATATTACAGTATGCCATTATACTTTCAGGAAAAAAAACACACCACTGATTTAGCTTGAGTGCATAAAAAGGTTCATGTTGTTGAACATAATAATTAAGCAATAACTTTGCCCACACACATGCAAAACATTTAAAATGGTTACACAATTTACATTTGATGTATGAACTGTAAAAATACTTAGAATGAATGTTTATACAAATCAACTCATATTTGATGAGATAATGCCTAATTTCTTAAAAAAAAAAGAAGCTGTAATACAAAAAATGGTCTTAATGTAATTAATCAACTGGAGATGGTTCATGATGAGATCTATTTTACCTTTTCTCCTGTGGTGTCTTATTTTTAGACTAAAATGTATGGAATTTCATCACATATATTGAAAGGTTGTTTTCTCAAAATGAGTGTTAAAATACTCTTAAGAAACAGAACATCCAGCATCCACTGCAAAGAAAGTTAAAGAAGGTCATTGATTTCTCAGCTTTGTCTTCAAGGATAACTTATTCAGTTGTTACTGAAAACCTTCCAGCTCATTTTACTTTTTGCACAGTTTAGATCACAACATGTGCTGTATCTCATATCAACACATTGCTTTTATTGCCGTTCTTACTGATTTCTACGCCATAAAGTTTTTCTTGTTGCTTTATTTTAATAACATTTTTTAAGCCTATTTCTTGGACTTCTTTCTTGTCCACCAAACTGAGATAATTCATGTGAAAATACAGAGGTGGCAGGAGCTGTGACATGTGACTTGTGTAATGTTACATGGTGAATTTTTTTTGACTGATACTGATTCCATCACACCAACCTCAGAGGCTTCAAAACTAGAGATCTACAGGGAGGTTTATACTTAGTTTACAGTTCATTAAAAAAAGACTGTTAAGACCAGCTTGCTCTGCAGTTTGAGGCTGAGACGATGTCTTGAGAAAAGTGTGTTCTTGCTGTGTGCTGACAAACACATCTGTCTGCAGCACAGACACAGTCAGGTTTCTTCTCAGTACTGCAGGATGTCCCAAAGATGCTGCAGTTCTCAACAGGAGTTTTCCTTCTTCCTCTTTAGTACCGTGGTCGTTGGAAAGAAAGACATCAACTTCTTTTATTGTCTCAATTTCTTTTATGGAACATAATAAACCACAGGGCATCAGTATAGCAGAATACCAACCATATGCCAGTGGTATAAAAGTAGGTACCACTGTGCCAGCTTGTATCACTATGAGCAGTGTGCACTTTGTACTCTGTCTGTATGCTCAGTTCTATATACTGCAAATGGCCCACCGCCACTTAAATGTATGAGCCACAAGTGAGCAGGAAAGCATTTGGATGTTAAAGCTCAACCACTGTCTGTTTTTTAGGCATAAGTGCACAAAGAAATAAGTAAAGAACTTTTTCAGATAGACATTTTATAACACTTTCTTTTGGCTAAGATTGAAGTTTTTTTTTCCTCTATCTCTTTTTCTTTCTTTCTTTCTTTTTCTTTTTGGAAGTTAAGTGCGTCAGAATAAATCATAAATGGCAAATGCTGCAGACAAAATAATGCAATTGCATGTATCTCAAATGGGAATTTATTTTGGGGTCGCAATGTTAAATTGACAGGAGAGCACAAGCAGTTCCTGTAAGTGTCATTATGATCAGTGATTCAGTTGCCAAAATGCAGGGTTTTTTCAATACCTTCAAGCACAGGTAGCCTCTTTTAGCAAAATGCTGTCACACTTTATCTTTTCTCAGAGGAAATAAAATAGCATTTTATCCTTTTTGTTTCATTTTGTATTTCATTTTATTTTGTTTATTTCTTTTCCAACTGGACAGCTGAATGAGTCACACCACGGGCAACAAAAGCACACACGCAGATTAAACTTAATTTAGCAAGAGCAGCAAAGCACTTAAAACAAGAAAAAACTTAAAGGCATCTTCTCCTCACTTGGGTATCGTAAGAAGATAACAGAGAAGATACAAAAAAGAAAAGCTGAGTCTCTGTTTGTAAGCTGGTGTCTCACAAAGCCAGCCAAGATATGCAGCCTCAAATCCAATCTACAGGGATGTGAAGAAGGGCTGGTCAGTGCTTTATGATACAAGTACAACAGCTCAAGCTACACCAGAGGCCATCTCAATCCCAGCATGCACTAGAAGACAGTGGGAGACTGTAAAGATCACCTTTGTCTGGACAAACATTGTACAGTTGTCCATCAGTGAGCAGTCTCACATGCAACCTGTTGACAGCAGTGTCAAAAAAAGATTCAAAGAAAAATCAGGAGGACAGGATGTCTTTTCCTGAGTACGTTGTCTACCTACTGCTCTCCATCCTAAAGTACCAGCCTTCACGGACTTGTGAATTCTTATTTCCTAAATATATTCAGAAATATGAAGAAATGACTGCAGCAGGGGTCGTTAGGGACTTGAGGGTGATTTTGAGAAAAAGGTTGAGAATGCTTATCAGTTTGTGTAAAGGGCAGTGGCGATATCAAGAAGTAACAAGCTCTCTGTTAAAATCAGCCAAAGGTCCAGGTTGTAAGACTTAGTGGCATCTGGTGGTGAAGTTACAGATTGCAACCAACTGAATATTCCTCGCTCAGCATCCCCTTTCACGCATGTTGGTGAGCCTACGGTGAATACAAAAAAACAACAGACTCTCTTAAAAGCTGGTGTTTGTTTTGTCCATTCTGGGCTACTGCAGAAACATGGAGGAGCAACATGACAGACTCTGTGGAAGAGGATCCCTCACTCTGCAGATGTAGAAGCTAAGGCAGTGGTCCTCAAGCAGGGGGTCCATGGAGGTGCTGCAGGGTCCTCCGAAATAGTTTAAAATTTGATCAAAATAATTTATATGCGGGAATTTATTAAAATTTGGACAAAAATTATATTGAGTAAACCCAATTAAAGGCAAACTCTAATATTAATGGACAATAATAAGCTACTTTTCACAAATATGACAACAACTGAGTATAAAATAGGTTAAAAACAGTTGGCTCATCTTAAAACGCCACACTTTTTCAATTTCTTTCTTTCTTTTTTTTTTTTTTAAATCTTGAGGTCCCTGCTCTGTTTCTCTATCCATCAAGGGGTCCCTGGGCTGAAAAAGTTTGAAGACCCCTGTTCTAAGGTACACAAAACACCTTTTTTCCAGGTGATTACATTAAAAATTGAAAACTTGTCTTATATTCCATTCTGTCCAAATTCAAACAGGTACCCCTATGTTCTGCATACTGGACCTCTAACTCTTGTGCACAGTTCTTTTCAGTGTACAGTAGTCACCAGTATCCTGCCTACTGTCTTCTGCCTTAATAAGACACCTTACTAATTAATTACTGAATAAATTTAACCAAAATATTGTCTTGTCTTTTGATGGTTAGAAAGATTATTTCTGATGGACATAATCTTGCATTCTTAATGTTTTTCCATATAAGAGTGTTCGCTAAACTGGTGATTTTCCAATAAAACAAGTCTGGAATGGTTCTAGGGCCTTCTGATGAGTTCAAATCTTTATTTCTTCATGATATGACTGGAACACATACATACAAAATATCAAGCTGTCAATTATATTGTCAGAAACAAACAATGGCATTAACTTCAACTTGGAAATATTGACAAAGAGACAAAAAATGTACAATTTATTGATCATAAATAAGTAAAAGCTTTGTACATACAAATGAGAACTTCAAATTAAAATGGCTGAGCGTCTGAGATTGATTTTCTTTCTCCTTCTATGGAGAGAAACCATGTACACCTGACTTCCTCTCAAATTTGACATTTGTCTTCTTCAATTACTTTTTTATGACAGAATCAGAAAGGCAACTCCACGTAACTGAGAATAAAATCAGCATCTACCAGCCACATTCATCACCTAAATTCTACCACATTCAACAAGAAACCTGCTTTTTCCTCCAGTTCTATCAGAGATTTGAAGTAGAGGCTCTAAAAACACTGGTGGTTTTTGAGTTGCTCCACGTCACTGAAGCCACTTCCACAGTTGGAGCACTGCAGTGTCGCCTTTTCACTGTTGTGAATGAGCTGGTGTCTCTTTAAGTACTCCACACGACTGAACCGTTTTCCACACGCCTCACACCCATATGGACGCTCGCCTGTGTGAATCCGTTGGTGCCGCTCCAAATTGCCAAGACGACTGAAGGTGCGTCCGCACTGAGGGCACCGGTGCGGCCTCTCACCCGTGTGCACCAAATGATGCCGTTCCAGTGATCGTGAGTGCGTAAAGCGCTTTCCACAGATCTCGCAGCAGTGTGGCCGTTCAGCTGCACAGGCGCACTCGTGGTTCTTAAGCGCCCAGGCATGGCTGAACGTGTTGCCACAATGGGCACATGGAAAGAGACTGTCCTCGGCCGCATTGCTCTGTAACTGGGAGCCTCCCAGCGGACAGGGGTGCTCCTCCAGCTCAGCCTCTGAGGTGAAGCCTCCGCCACACTGTGGGCAGAAGTGGAGCAGTTCCCCCCCACCCTCCTCTTCCCCTATGCTCGCCCCGACACTTCCAGGAGCGGATAGGTGCGGTTGGTGCTCTGACTCTCCCTGCTCTGTCGCATCCTCTCCAGTCATGACTGAGACAGAGTCGCCCTCTCGCAGCTTCTTCGACCAGCCTAACCTCAGCTCCAATCCAGCCCTCACAGCGTCTTTGGACCTGCCTTGCCCTATCTGCTCCTCTCTCTTCAGAGTGGGTGGCGAAGGCTCCAGCTCTCCTTCCTGCTCCATTCCATCTAGACCGATGTACTTGGGCGCCAGGCTGATTTCACTTCCTGCCACTCCCTTTGAGTTAGGGCCCACAGGCTGACAGGCCGTCATGGCAGCTTGCTCGCGGCCTCTCTCAGCCCTCAGTGCTGACTCCAGACCCCTCAACTCATCCATGGTCATGCCTCCATCAGATGGCTCGGCAGAGCCCACCTCCCAGTCCTCCTCCTCTCTATCTCCCGGATGTAGTGTCGGGGGACGATCTGACATGTCTCCTGAGTACAGACAGAGGGAGGTGAAGAATTGTGGAGGAGAGAGAGACAAAGAGAGCTGGCAAGAGCATTCATTTCCACATTCTTTGATGGTCTCTAAACATTTCACTACCCTCCCTCAACCAGAGTGACCTTGGTTCATTACCTTTGCTTTGGGCTCTGAAACCAGTGTGGAGGGTCTTGTTGGGTGGGTCCATCTTCAAAGCCTCCTTGATTAGTCGCAGAGAGGCAGGTTGATAGCCGTCTGTTTGAGAAAACTGCATCGAGAATGCAAATGGTTTTTTAAAATTCATGTAACACTCATCATTGCTATACATTAAGACACTACCAATTCATATAATAACAACCTCAATTCCAAAAAAGTTTGGATGTAAAATGTAAATACAAAAGAGTGCAAACATCTGCAAACAACTGTAAAACCATCAATGATTTTACAAAGTGTTTTAGAGCTCATTTTATAATATCCTTTATATAATTATGTGTCTCTCACAGTGGTAACCTCACACCACCCTTGCTTGTGAACAACTCAGCCTTCCAAGGATGCCCCTTTCATCCCCAATTGTAACATTTTCTAAGCCATTTTTTGCCCCTCTTAGAATAGGCATAAATTTACAAAAGTCAATGAAAACATTAACTAAATTGTCTTTGTACTGTTTTCGACTGAGTAGAGCATGTCAAAAAGAATTAGCAGATTATTGCATTCTGTTTATATATGTTTAACAGAGCATTTCAATTTATTTTAAATGGAGGTTGTAAAAGCATCCAGAGGAGCTCAACATTTCTATTTGGCTCTGCAGATCAGTGTGGATGGAGCAGCTGCTAAAAAAACGATTAAAATAAATAAATAAACAATCAGAATATGTACAGCCAATCAGGGTCTGCCCTGTGGTTGACAATTAAAGTTGCAGTTGGTAACTTTTGCTAACAAGCTAATGTTAGCTGTAGCATGAAACAAGTTGGGAAGCAACTCCACTGCAACCGAGCCGACTGATAGTGTAGCTTGCAGACACTCTGTTGTCAGCGGAGGCGAGTCAGAGTGTAAGTCACCAACAGCTAATCAGCTCGTACAGATGTCACCTGTTGCTAAGAAGCGCAGCGTAGACCGGCCAATCAGGACAGACAGTACAGAGAGCATCACTGATTGGGCAAATAGAGCAGGAGGATAGGATTTTTACCAATCCTGAACAGAGAGGCATGGGAAAACACAGAGATCTCCCAATACTCTCAGTCCACGTCACTTACTAGTACCTGTCTATGGATAATTCTTGATGTTTACCCAAAAGCTACCAACTGCAGCTTTAACCAACTAATCATGAACTGTGTCGCTGTTGATAACCTAACACCGCCGCTTGCAGTAATGGCAGCCCCCAAATCAACGAGCGCTAAAGCTAACGTTAGTAAACACAGCAATAAATGCAATTTAAATAGGCTCAGAAATATAAATTAAACAAGAACAACAGTATGTACTAACAGAATTTCTCAGAAGAAAAGACATTTGCGCCGTTCTTTCGACTAGATTTATAAACCTGCTCCGTTGGGGTTGAACATATTTTGTTAGCTCCCACCAACTGAAATCGTTCTGTCCAGAAATGACAGAAGTCCAGACTGATACGTAGCACGAAACAGAAATCTTGAGCTCACGTGATCAGGATGGTTTTAACCAGGCTAGTGTAACACAGATCTTGCAAGCTTCCAATATTTAAATACAGAAGAGAAACGAAGACTGGATCTGTGCCCTTCCAGTTGGTCATGTGGTGTAATGACAAACAACCTTTCGCCTCTAGCAGTTGTATTTTTACCGTTAAGTTAGCTGCACTTGAGATAAGGAGAGTCTCATTTAACAAGCTCCTTTAGAAGCTAAATATCAAATCAATCCACTTCTTTTATCCGCTGAATCTCTGCAGTGGTTTGATGGCTGAACAGAGACAAAACTCTCTCCGTCTGTCTGTATTAGCTCTCTGTTTTTCTAACTACGTTCTTTTTCATTCTATATGAAGCCGCTGAACAGTGCAGAGATGCTGTGCCACTTTCTCCTCCTACTCCTCCTCCTCTGAGAAAGCCCATCTCCCTCACCTCCTCTTTGATGTTGGCCGTCTCCTCCCCCTCAACGCTGAGGCTGCCCTCCCCTTCCTCGTCTTCCACCATTCCTCCCTCATCCTCTTCATCCCCTGGGAACTGGATGAGGTACATCTCCCTGGCCTCCTTCCCCCCTCTTCCTCCTGCTCCTATCCCCACAGCTCCTCCACTTCCTCCTCCTCCCCCAACACCACCAGTGCCACCGCCACCTCCTCCTTCCTCCCACACGCCTCCAGGCCAGCCTTTCCCATAGGCTGCTGCCGGGCCCTTCTTTGACTTGCCTCCTGTGGAGGAGAGGAAGACGAAGACAGGGTGGGAGGGAGGTGAGAGGTGAGAAGAAGGAGAGAGGGAGGGTAGAGGGAGAGAAAGGAAGGAGAGAGAATGAAATATGAGAGGGGGGAGAGATAAGTGGGAGGAGATGATTGAGAGGTCAGAAGAGAGAGAGATGAAGGAGAAGAGAGTTGAGAAGTGGGAGATGAGGAGGAGGGGTAGGAGAGGCAGAGGGGAACAGTAGTCGGGGGGGATTAGAGGGAAGGGAGAAAGAAAAGGCAAAAGGAGGAAGAGGAGTGAGCATGATGAATGAGTGAGGAGAGAGGGGGCGTAGAAGGACAGGCAAGAGAGCAGGAAGGAGACAAAACACGTGAAAGGGAGGAGAAAACCAAGAGGCAGACCAGAAGTGGAGACGGAGGGTGCCAGGAAGAGGAGGAGGAGGAGAGGGAGAACATGTTGAAGGGAAGAGATGGATGAAAATGTAGAAAGAGCAGAGAGAGAGAGAGACAGAGAAGTGGAAATGGAGAGGGAGTGTGTGATTACAGTGGTGGTGGAGAGGAGTGGGAGAGGAGTGGAGTGTAGCGGAGGTGGTGGGAGAGGGAGGGAGGGCGGAGGAGTGTGTGTGTGCAACGTGATGAAGGAGAGAACAGAGCAGGAGGAGGTGGGGGCAGGGAGAGAGGAAGGAGACGAGGGCGTGAAGGAGAGAGGAGCGGGAAGGGGAGGAGGTGGAGTTGGAGAGAGGCAGCGAGAAGTGAAGGAGGTTGGGGGGAGGGAGAGGAGCAAGGCAGGAAGGGAGGGAGCGCGAGAGTGTGCAAGAGCACAGAGGAGTGGGAGGGACAGAATGCAGCGGAGAGAGAGCGGAGAGGGGGAGGTGAAGGACAGAGGGAGAGAACATGAAGAGGAGGCGGAGGAGGAGGAGGGAGGGAGAGAGGAAGAAGGGAGGGAGGGAGGGAGAGATCAGCTCTTGCCAGATGGTTTCCAACAAAACAAGTGCGTCTTCACATAAGCCCTGAGTGCACAGCAAGAACCCTGTTTCTCTCATGAAAAACACAAACATGCTGAAACATATAAAACGTATTCGCAACAACACGTTCAACTGTAAAAGCAGCTTCAGACATGACACAAAGTAAAGATGATCTAAGGCTTGTGGTTCTGGAGGAACCGCCATCCTCCAGTAATCAGAAATACTCACGGGAAACCTCAACTTTTCGCTTCTGCCGCCCTCCAGCTCCTTCCTCCGCGGCCGCCAGTCCGGCGTTGCGGCGGTTGGCGGCCCAGCCCATCCCGTACTTGCGCTCGGTTCTCAGCTTGTTCTCGGTGAGCCTCAGCCGCAGTTTGAGAGCCTCGTTCTCCCTCTTGTTCAGGGACAGCTCCACCAGGTAGTCGTTCACCGTCTCCTGGAAGAGTTTGGTGATCTCACAGACCGAGGCTCGGATCAGGCTGTCCATGACAGCCGTCAGATGCGTCTCAAACGTGGACACCGACTCCTCCATCATCGTGACGACAGGTTCGGACCTGATGATGGTTCAGTAAGTTTAAAGTTATCAAGCAAACGCGTCATGATCACGAGAGACACAGCACAGGTTAACATTAATTTCGAAAAAAACTGTCTAGTCCAGTAAATTACTAGTTAAACTTTTTGATTGTCACGGCTTGCTAGAGGGTATGAACCTTAATAATAACAGTAAAGTGCGACAGTGCAATGCGCACCCACACAGTAATATCAAGGTTAATTAATGTTTATTTTCATTAAAATTAAGAGCACACTGCCGGTTCATAAGAAAGGTACAAAAGCAATACTGCAGCGTAATAACAACTACACAGCCTGCGCTGCGTTAGCATGCTGTAATAACTTATAACACTGAACGACATACGATAATGTTAAAGTAGAGGAGGAGCAGCAGCCCCTCCGTAGCGGTGGAAAGTGATCGTGCTAGCAGACTGGCTATTTTCTCTTAGCCTTGTTTATACGCACCGTTTGTAGGATGAAACCCGGAGGAGTAACTTAGACGTGAAACGGCGACAGACGGTACGATTTCACGGATCACGGAAGAGCTTACTCGGTGCTCGGTGAACATCAGCGCCGGGAAACGGCGACAAAGGAAAGCGCCATCCAACTTCTCCCCACTCTCTCCCTGCTACTGTTTTCCCTGTCGCCTCCTTCAGCACTGCTTAATGATGCTTGAGACAAGTGCGCATGCCCAGTACCGTAATTACCCTACACTCAAGAGCTGCCGCACCCTGGAAAAACACAAAGTCGGGATTTCATTTTACATTTAATGTGATATCTACCTCTGAAGGCCAAATCAACATCAGTGGTAATCGCTCTTTTTTGTAAAAACAAGGAAATAACCACAACATAAAAAATAATGAAATAAAAAAAATACTTGTGCGTTTTTATTTTGTGAAAACAAAATGTCTTCCAAGATGGATGGGGGCGCTGTAGTCAAAGTACAACATGATTTGCACACGCACCACAGAGGAAGGGGAATCTTCTTATTCAGTTCCCATATTTCGCCATCAGCAGCAGCCAAAGTCTGACAGCGGAGAGAAACTGTCACCAAGAGTTTTTCAGCATGCCTTGGTTCACAATCAACACCAACGTGGCCAGAAGTGCTGTGCCGCCGGCTCTGCTGACAGAGATCACCGATGAAGTGGCCAACGCTTTGAACAAACCGAAATCGGTGGGTAGGCCGTTATTTACGATTTCTGCTTAATCTGCAGTAATGCTCATCAAAATGGACATTTCATCCGATCTGCTTTAGTTCTGTTGAATGCAGCTTCGTGTTGAGATTTTAAATGGCATAGTGGTGCTGTGTGTGTGTGTGTGTGTGTGTGTGTGTGTCAGTCCAGCATAGCTATGCTACGTAATGTATGGTCCCTCGGTGATGCCACTGAACTAATTTCATAGGCTTGCCGATGTACGGTAAATTCATTTTAGAGCTAATTTCAGCTAACGAGGTCAATATTAGCCTAGCCACCATAGCCGGCTTTTGATGGATCTTAAAGTTAAACTGTATCAGTTGCAATAAATACATACACCCCAATGTATATGGCAGCCATAAATATAACGCAAACTGAGAATGCTACAAAGATAGCAGTGCGTTACCCATTCACAGTTTATTTGGCCATGCATAAGGTTTGCAGATGCCATGTGACATGTTTGGTGGTATCACTTGGTCAGAATGCTAATGTGGCTAGGCTGTGATTTAACCCTGTTAGCCTGTGTTGCCTTTGAATAGGTAACCTATTGCCATCATTGTAGCATTTGCTGCTTTTACCAGTGCATCAACATATTCATATTTAGTATACTTAATCAAATGTATATTTTTTGCTCATACATTGATTTATTGCAACTGGTAAAGTTTTAGTTCGAGATCCATCACCGACTGGCTCATCAGGATATCTTAAATTTTGAAAAAAGTGAATATTCAAACATCAATGCCTTCAACAGTAAACACTTCGAAGATTATTTATTAAATATCAGACCGCCATCTTCTGGACAGACTACGTCATTATATCATTTTATATCATGAGTCAAAGCAATTTTTCTGGATTTAAAAAATCAGTTTCAATATTGGCACATTCAGAGAACATTAATGCTGATATAGCTGCAGTAGGCCAATATTGGCCGATAATATCAGCAAACTGATCAATCAGTTCAGTTCTAATCTGTGCACCAGTCCAGCAATTGGCATATGCTGCTGAACCATTACGTTACACCGACCACTTTTTGTTCTTGCCGCCATATTTTCCACCAGAAACGGTGATGTAGAGATATTATGCTGCAAGTTAAATTTTCAAATGATCAAATATGTTGGGAGAAAAAATGACAGGTAAGCTAAATCTAGTCCTAACGTAGTCTGTATCTGAACTTTCAATTTTACTGACTTTTAAATGTTGAAAATACAATGTCACATTTAAACTCAATAAGACGAACATGCCCGATCATGCTTGATCCACTCAATGTGACGATTTTGTGCCTGTTTTGTATTTACCAGTATGTGTGTGTACATGTCAACCCTGACCAAATGATGATGTTTGGAGGAACGAGTGAGCCCGTCGCTCTCTGCGCCCTTGGAAGTATTGGCAGGCTCGGCCCTGCTGAAAACAAGAAATACTCTAAGCTTCTATGTGACCTGCTCAACAAACACCTGGGAGTCTCTCCTGAAAGGTAGCAAACACACACAACAACCAGTGCTGCAGCTTTGCACGATGTCAGTGTCCAGTCTAATAGACCTATTTGTCTTTGCATCTTTTTCAGGATTTACATAAAATTTGATGATGTGGCTGCATCCCACGTGGGCTGGAACAGCAGCACGTTTGCCTGAGATGGAGGTCAACACACTGGAACAACAGATCACCAATATCTTCCAACATCTTAGAGCATAGTGAAAGAGGCACCTAAACTTTGCACTAATCCTTTCTGTGTTTGAATGCAATAAAACTAACTTTGAAAACCCTAAATGTGTTGCTCTCTTTTCCTCCATTGTCTTCCTTAAAGGACACACAACATGTTACAAGCTCCTTTAGGAAAATGGATTCCGCCCCTCGTGTCTCTGAGCCTCAGCTGAGGTTTGAAAGCCTCGTTCTCTCTTTTGTTCATTGGTCTTGTGTTTGAACATCAGAATGGAGAAATGGTGACAAAGGAAATGAACTTCGCCCCACTCTCTCCCTGATATGTTTTCCTTGTGGCCTCCTTCTCCGCTGCTTTTGAATGCTTGAGATAACAGCACATGCCCCTTGAAAAACATAAAAGTTTTTATACATCATTTACATTAATGTATATCCACCTTTGAAGCCTATATAAACAATGGTGATGATGATGATTATTATTATCATAGCCTAAGAAATTGTTTATATCATCATAAAACAAAAAATACTAGTGTTTCCACTTTTCTTATTCATTCATTCATTCGTTTATTTATTTACATATTTATTTATTTGCGTCAACCAGGATGTCTTCCGGGATGGATGGGGGTGCTGTAGTCATTTCACAACATGATTGCACACGCACCAAAGATGAAGAAAGGTTGTTCCTATATATTTCCATCCTCCGCCTGTGGGCAGTGTCACATCAGACAGAACAGCAGGCGCAGAGGCTCCAAAGCAGAGAGCGACAGACATCACCGAAAGTTTTTCAGCATGCCTTGGTTCATAATCAACACCAATGTGGCCAGAAGCGCTGTGCCTCCGGCTCTGCTGACAGATATCACCGAGCAGCTGGCCAAAGCTATGGGGAAACCTGCACCGGTAGGTAGGCCAATAGGTCAGATTTCTGCAAAAATCTGCAGGTATGCTTGCCAAAATGGAAATTTCATCTTTTTCTGCCTTCATACTTGGATGAGCTCGACAGTTTTAACTTCCCTGCTGAATGCATCTGCCGCTGAAAGTTGAGATTGCAGCCTCTTTGAGTAAGGTGCTGTTTCCCTGCGGTTACGCAAACAGTATTTGTACAGTTTTGGGTGGATGATTAATCAGTTGCTCCAGTTTGTAAATTCCAGAAGTTAAAAGTTTCTTTTCTAACTTGTTATAACCTCCTCTTTCGATTATGAATATATCTTGCCATCCAAATTAAAAGTATATGCGCAATCAGAGTTTCACGTCACTCAACAACATTGATGAGCCCAACTGTGATTTACGGGTGCATAAATATTATCAATGAAAATTAGCAAACGCATCGCTGTAAAAATCACGGTTTCCACTTTAAATAGGCGCAGCTTCCACAGAGAATATTGTTTCCGGGATGTTGGGGATTTCAACCAGCAATTGACTTTGATACATGTTGCGTTCTGAAGATGGATTTTAATACTTTCCTGACAAAATGAAAAGTTAATTTGCAAATACAGGTAAAAGCTATTTAAAAAATAATTAAAACCATCTTCAGAGACACTGCTGGGAGTGCACACAAGAAAAAAATATAGTATAGTAAAATACTAAGTTTTTGCAAATGAACTTTTCAAATATGTTTTATTTTTAAGCTTTTCAGGCTAAAAACAATAAAATAAATTATATTTATTGGATTTGGTATTTTCCACCAGAGTAACATTGAACAACATTTAAACCAAGATGTAGGGATATTATCCTGTAATATAAATTGTCAAACTATTGAATATTATGAGAAAAAAATTAAAATGGTTTGAAATGAAAGGTTAATGTAGTCTATGTATCGACTACTACAGTATTATACTAAAAATCCATTGTAACATTTAAACCCCATTAGGCGAACACAAGTCATGTTTTATCCACCCAGTGAGACTGACATCATTTTTGTCTGTCTTGCATTCACTAGTTCATGTGTGTGCATGTCAACCCTGACCAAATGATGACATTTGGAGGAACGAGTGAGCCCGTCGCACTCTGTGCCCTCGGAAGTATTGGCAATCTCAGCGCTGCTGAAAACAAGAAATACTCTAAACTTCTGTGTGGCCTGCTCAACAAACACCTGGGAGTCTCCACTGAAAGGTAGCAAACACACACAGCAACCAGTGCTGCACATAGTTTAATAAGTAAAAGTAACATGCCCACCTTGTATCCTTGTACTGTGCACAATGTTAATGTCCAATCTACTGAATCTGTTTTTCTTTTGTCCATTTCAGGATGTACATCAACTTTGATAATGTGGGTGCAGCCAATGTGGGCTGGAGCAACAAGACTTTTGATGGAGAATTTTGAGGTGGAGGTCAACACACTGAATCTGAAGATCACACCAGTGTTTTCCCACATCACAGAGCATAGTTAAAAAGGCCCTTAAGCTTTGCACTAATCCTGTCTGTCCTTAAATGAAATAAAACAAACAAACAGACCATAAATGTCTTTTTCTTCTTTTTCCTTGTCTGTCCAGCCTGAAAGACACATGTGATGTAACAACCCCTTAAAAAATAGTTCAACCTTGGGGGGCACCCAGTGGCTCAGTTGGTAGAGCAGGCGCCCCATATTCAGAGGCTTTGTCCTTCCCGCAGCAGCCATGGGTTTGGTTCCCCCTGCGGCCCTTTGCTGCATGTCATTCCCCCTCTCTTCCCTGTTTCCTGTCCACTCTTCAGCTGTCCTGTATATAAAGGCACAAAAGCCCAAAAATATATTTTAAAAAAAAGAGGATGAAAATAGACTAACAGCATCAGTGTTGGACAAGTTACTCAGGAATGGTAATAAGTTAGTTATTACTGATTACTCCCTGTAAAAGTAATACATTTACTTATTACTTTGTATCAAAAGTAACGAGTTATGTTACTCATTACTATAATATATTACTTTCACAACCCAACCTATACTTCCTAAAAAAGTGAAGCACCATGTGTTTAGCCAGTTCCCAAAACTTAATCCATTTCATTGGAACAACAACTTTGTTTTGTTGGCTGCTAATTTAAAGACATGCTTAGGCATAGCAACACTTTCAGTAGCTTATTAGAACTTTAACATGGGCAACAGCTCAGATCAAATATGCCTCTCGTAGAAAAATATATATCTGCACATGTACGTATATGTTATCATCATAAAATATCGGAGGACAAAAAATGCGTCCCTTTCTAGTAACGCTGTAATGCAGCGTTACTTGGATCAGTAACTGTAATATAATTACT
>JAQLOL010000026.1:13670602-13692460 GCA_029783665.1 Naso thynnoides | reverse complement strand
AATTTAATTTAATTTAATTTAATTTAATTTAATTTAATTTAATTTAATTTAATTATTTTTTGCAGTGTATTTATTTTTATTCATTTATTTTTTGCAGGTTCCTCAATAAAAGGGGGGCACAAAGACACTCAGGACAAAAGTTCTACAGAGGATAACCCTGGAACTCGATGTCCACCATTAAGAAACAACATGAAAATTTTGCACAAAAACCTCAAACATGAACATAGTGACCAAACAGGCAGATCTATGTGTCTGAGAAAAGAAGGGATGAAATCAACAGGAAAAAACCCCCCAAATACTCTGAAGAGCAAAAAGGAGGAAGGGAAAATGAAAGCAACGGAGTCCAAGTCAACAGAACAGGAGACGATGAAAAATAATGATGAAAAAACGTATGCCTGCAGGTTTTGTAAGAAGGTATTTGATACCCAGTTTGGCAGAAGTGTTCATGTACGTACACACAAGAGGTGCAGAGGTTGCAAAAAAATTTTCCCCTTTCCAAGCGTTCTTATGGTCCATAAACAGTGTTGTCCTAAACTCAAGAGATTGTTGGAAAAAGAAACACAGTGCAACGACCCTTCCACAACTAAGACCAGAAATGAAGAAAGTGCAGATGTTCCAAGCAAAAAAGAGGTGATCCTTAAGAGGAAAAGCACACCTTCCTCTGACACCCACAATGAAACGTCTATTCAGAAAGGTGAAGCCACCAAAAAGCTCTCTTGTGTACACTGCGGCAAGAAGTGTCGTTCTTATGGCAAGATGAAAGTGCACATGCGTCTTCATACAGGTGAAAATCCATTTCCTTGCAGCTTCTGCCCAAAGAAATTCCACATTCACCAGGCACTCAGACTGCACATGACAAGAAAACACAAAGACCAAGATAAATCCAGTGAGGCGAATGGAGGCCTTGAGTGGACCATGCCTTTAGAGGTAAATGAAGAAACACAAGAGGATGTGATTTCTCTTAGAAGTGAAAAAAGTCAAGCAATCAACCATAACAAAGTTGAGACAGAAAATAAATCAGACAGAAAGCCAGATGTAAGATTGCAGACATGGGGCAAACAGTGCCCCAGTGGTTTCAAGTGCTCTTTGTGTCAGAAGGTCCTAGCCAACAAATACCGGTTGATAGAACACTTTCGCATCCACACAGGTGAAAAGCCCATCCAGTGTGGACTTTGTCATGCCAAGTTTCGTTTTAGTGCACAGCTTTATGTGCACAAAAAAAGGGGCTGTCGCATTACAATCCAGTGTAGTAAGTGTGAGAAACAATTTCACTCTCAAAAAAAGTATGATAGGCATATGTTTCAACATAACAGGGAGCGGCCTCATTATTGCAAGCTTTGTGGAAAAGGCTTCCTCACTGAAGGATGGCTTAGGAACCACACAGAGCTCCATAAGTGAGCCAGTATAGCATCACCTGTTTGTGGAAATTGAAATACTGGATGTTGTCATTTACACATGTACTGTTTGATGTTGGAGTTTCCCTGCGTCTAGCTTTTTCAAGAGTCACTTACGTTAGTTATTGGATGGGAAAACCACAGATTGAATCCTGCTCGTCATCTAACACTTATGTGTCATTTAAATTCTAAAAGTCAAGAGGTACAATAACAGTGTCTAAGTCAGAGGGGTCCTGTTCACAACCAAGTAGTCATTTTATTATTATCAGTACTCAAAGTTTTAGTCAAATATTGCTTAATGTTACGAATTGTAAAGGTTTGGACTGTGGACAAAATGACACATTGTGATACAATAATCTTTGCGGAAACTAATTAAGAAACCACTAATAAAAAGATTATTTGACATTTTTGTTCATCAGCTAAATAATTTCAGTTCTTTATCATACTGATATACTGTAAAAGTGATGAAAATTCAATATTGCCTTAAAGCAGACCTACTGTTTTACTCCAACATTGGCTGCAACGGTCTAAATACTTAAAAAAAAAAAAAAAGCTACCTCAAGCTGTATAAGGAAGTCTTGTTAAAAATCTGTTCTCTCACAGGATATGTATTGTTAAATATTCCAACTTTGTTTTATTTGGTGAAGGAAAAAATTGAGTTATCCGTTACATTTGTCTCCTGTTCGTCCTCATCACTGCCAAAGCTGTTCAGTTTCAGGTTTTACAGGTTGTAGTGGGATTTTAAAAAGTTCACCACAATCGTTTGGATGACCTTGGAGTGGCTGCTGATGTGCTTTGTTGAACATACATTTGGACTCAGCCTTACGATATTGACTGTATTTTTATGGACAGAATGTTTTTGCAGTTGTTAACTTGTAAAGTGATGACATTTGATGCTTGAATTCTGAAATAAACCAGAACAAAAGTGAACATTTTATTATTAAAGTGTTTTTTTTCTTTTAATGTCAGCATTACAGTAGTGCTGCTAGAGTGAGATATTATCAGTATTATTCCAATTAAATTCATATTTTATTTATTTATTGTCTTGCATTTTCAATAAGTAATGGTAAATAGGGAGTTTTGTATTTTTGAATCCAGCAGCCATAATCTGAAAGTCTACATTACAAACATGTATTTTGGATCTTTTCGTTTCTTGTATTTTTATCTGCAGTACCTGGAGCCCTCAGTTTTCCTATCGCGAGACTTGAAACATTGCTCACATCACAGATAACGTACCTGCTAGTTCAACGACGAGTCACAGCATCTTTTAGTGTAACGGAAATGGATTTATGATACCCACTGAATACATTTGGTGGACAAATGTCAGGAGACACTGTCGACCTACGACTTTAGTCGTTTAAACAGCATTTACCAGATTAGCCTGAGTGCTAACCTAGCTTGAATAGGTTTGAACTGGCAACGCTTCGTTGGCTCTCTGTTTACACGTTAGCTGAAGGTAATGTTAGCTTACGGTAACATCGTTACCCATTCATAACCCGTTTACCTGTAGCTAACAAGTTAATCATGGGGTTTTGTTTGTGTAACACTACTAGTAATACGCAAACCGGCTCTCTGCATTTCATCGCATTACTTGTCATTACAGTTTGGCATTAGTGAACTATAACGTAACGGTAGCGTTAGCTTGCAAGGTAGAGCAGATTGTTTTGACGCCACAGCTTTTATTGAGCTCTCTTAAAGGTGGCAAAGTTGACAATCAAGAGACATTTACCTAAAAAAATACTTGGTTATTGACGGGTATTAATGCGACAGAGGGCTGTTGGAAATGATGTAGCGACTTAGCATAGCAACATCTCATGGCAGTACAAAGTAGCAGTGGAGTGTACAGTGGAAGCCACATCGTTCCCCAGCTGCGTGTGGAGGCCAACCATAAACGAAAACAGCGGTGTCACTCAATCGTTGACATTAAAATATCATCACTGACACAAAGGACAATGGAGTCCGTGAGGAGTGCTTTCCACACTCAGCTGGCCACAGTCATGGACTCACTGCTGGCAGCAGCTGTGTGCGAAATCGCCAAGATCTTTGAGAGCTGTCTGTGTGAACAGCAGGCGGAGCTAGCGCAAAAAACAGAGGAGATCTCCATCCTCCGAGGCAAGCTGGAGAAAGCCGACAGGAGGCAGAAGACGAAGGGTGGAGGGAGTGAGGAAGGGGAGATGTCACCAAGTGATAAGGAGGGCATCTTGAGGCAGCAGACCTTGACAGGATCAGGTAATATACAGTTTAGGAATTAAGATGTTAAATTACAATTCACTTTGGTCATTTTTGTTGTAGAACAAAGGCTTAAAAACTGCTAAAAAAAAGAAGAGAACAGTATTCTGATCTTTTCTTGCACAGGATTGAATGTGGGAAAGGATGTGTCTTCCCATTCAGATCCAGCTGAAGGACTCAGTCAGAGCCTCAGCGGGCTGAAAGAGGAGGTCACAGGCCAGGACGGAGCTTCGGTGAAACATGAGGTGAGACCCAGTCCTGTCTTTCCATGATTCAGGAGTTGGCTGATTCTTAAACAGCAAGCACAAAATGCCATTTGCACCATCACATGCTGTTGGATTTTGTGCATCTTCGATCTGTTTTACCTGTTCTCCACAGGGTACTGGATCACGGTCCACCGTAGGATCTGTTGCAGTCCAAACCCCAGAGGGAAGCCTTGCTGCTGTGGACCAAAGGCAGATAGAAACAATGTCCTCCACACAAGCCAAGACCAAATGTAAGTGCTGACTACAGTCTTCAACTGTTGACTTTTTTTTCAATTATAGATTAAGATGATCCTAAAATCCTCTCAAGTCTATGGGTGTTTTATTATAGGTAGTGAAATGACTGTGCATCAGTTGTTCCTTGTCCCCCAATTTCTCTGCAGTGTCTCACTGGGATCACGATGGTCGCAGTGCAGACCACAGACCCCTCCAAGATCAAGCCTCCACCCCTTTTCTCTCTATCTCCCAGAGTGGGCGTTGCTCCCCCAGGCCCGACCCAAGCTTAGCTCAACCAGGGGAGTGGTTACCAGGTTTGGAAGCCTCGCGGGGGGGTGTGTCAGGTCTTGAAAATTTACAGACAGATGGCACCAGCTGCCCTGGTCCAGCTAGCAGTAGCACTGGCACAGAAACTTCCTGTTTCCGACGTGGTTTTGGCTCTGACGAGACCAGCAATGAAGATGATGATAGCTCTTTCCCTTTCCTAGACCAGGAGCCTGAGAACCAGAACACCAATCATAATTCAGTGCAGGGTCAGGCCGTGGGCCAGAGTGGGGATCGGCATGTTCAACCCCAGGCCCCATCGGGGGAATCACTATGGAGACCCAGAGATGACAGGGATGTGAGAGGCTCCATCAATCACACACGGCGTGTCACAACTTTTGGCAACAGAGACCCTCTACGACCACAGTCCAATTCACAGTCGCTCACACTACGACACACAAACACTCTTGGCCGCCCTGCAGCTCCTGGAGGAGGGAACGGACGACCTTACACTTGCCCTTACTGTACAAAGTGTTTTACTTATCCCTCCCACCAGCGCAGGCACCTTTTACGCCACACAGGAGTCAGACTGCATCCCTGTCAATTTTGTGACAAGAGTTTCCTCACTCCTTCTGAGCTTACTGTGCACACACGCACACATACAGGAGAGCGGCCTTTTGGCTGTGCCCAATGTGGGAAACGTTTTGCCCGCAGCGGAAACTTAAGGGCCCACCAGCGGGATGTTCACATGGGGAAGAGGCCCTTTGCTTGCACAGAGTGTGGGAAGAGATTTGCCCATAGGGGGAATTTAAGGGTGCATAATCACAGAGTCCATCAAGGAGATCCATACTACATGGAGGATCAGCAGGAGCCTGAAATGGGCCCTAATCCTGTTTAAAAAGATCAAAAAAAGATGGATCTGCACTTTAATTTTGTTTACAAAATGAACCACAGGAACATGTTTCATGAATGCCTGTTATGTCCCACACAAATGTATTACTGAGCAGTTGAGTATTTAAGATTTTCATGTGGCTCCATAAGATTGAAGCAGAAAAAAATGGAGTTGCTATCATAAACCTTTATTATGTACTTAATGATGTACATGGTCAAAGAAATTTCTACTTGAGGGTTTTAATTTTATTTTGAAATGTGACTCAGTGTCGGAATTATGGGTCATACGTAAAGGGAGAGCCTTGTATTTATAATGTAAATGACCCATAAAAAAGAAATTGCTATTGTTGTAAAAAATGTTTTTTTTTCAGAGTGACTATTATCCCATCATGTTCTTCCTAATCAGTGAAAAGTCACTGCTCAGGATCTTAGTACCTTCTCATTACTTGAGGTAGAAAAACTTCAAAGTTATGTTTTTAAAAGCCAATAAAAAATCTTGTTGGTTTTAGAGTTAGACATATGGCATGCAGAGGTAGGATAGCATATCTCATCCTTAATAAATGTGCTTAATTGTACTGCCTATCCCCCCTACACTTTTATTTTAATGGGGTTGTTATATGGAAACTGTGTCATTGCAACAAGTACATAACAGTGTAACTTTGGTTTGGGTTCCAACCTGTTTTTGCAAAGTGAAATTAAATAATATACTCATCCACAAGCTCTTGGTTCTTTTCAGCCTGAAACATGAATGTGAGTATAAAAGTTTGATATTGTTGCATCATGCTTTCCAAGACACCTGGGGGCAGTGTAATCACACAAAAGTTTTATAGGCATGACATGCACGACAAAGTGAATAGATTTGTGATAGAAGTGTTGCTCTCAGCATATTTCACCATTTGCTTGTTTTCACATCTTTTTTTCCCCTGACGTATGCACTTGTGTCATCATACAATGTCTGTGATGGTCATGGTCTAGAAACCATGTGCTTATAAGGCAAAATCAAAATTTGAATCCATGGATTACCGAGTGTATCTAATGTCTTTTCTGTCGTTTTGCTTGTTTCAAAATGTGTAGAGGCATTTGCATTTTTGCAGCTTTATTGAGGTAATCTCTGATGACAATTATCTTTAATCTCACTTAAAAAAAAAACCAAAAAACATATAAAACAATGACTCATTTGTCCTTAGTCTCAGATATGTTGTCAATTTAGGTGATGGGAGACAATTCACAATTAAGTACCTTCACCTTTACTGTCACGACATTTCAGCAGCCTGAGTGAGTAAGTCAAGTCAAGTAGGTGTTTCTATTAAGAAACTGAATCTTGGTGTCTCAATCCCCCCACAGCAGCTTGGCAAAAACTGTATGGGTGAAACAAAGAGGGAGTTTACATTTGAAATTCCCATTCCATTAGATTGTCTTTTATTAGCTTTAGGGTGTATTTTGACTCAGAATGAACATTGTTTTTTGTGCAAGCATTTACACAAAGCCCTCCTTAAAATGCCTCAAGCACGTGTGATGTGTGGAGGTTGATGAG
Organism: Naso thynnoides; assembly: GCA_029783665.1. Taxonomy (NCBI): domain Eukaryota; kingdom Metazoa; phylum Chordata; class Actinopteri; order Acanthuriformes; family Acanthuridae; genus Naso; species Naso thynnoides. Next base: position 13,685,669 of record JAQLOL010000026.1, on the reverse strand, counting down.
ATGTTTGTCGCTGTCTCTCACTCACTCACCCTTTCACACAATATCCCAACTGCTGACTGGGGCTCGGCCAAGCTGTGCCCCTTATATTCCCCAGGCTGCTGAGTCCTTGGTTTGCTCCTAGAAAGATTACATTAAGTGACCTCCCCTCCCTCAAGGGTCACCTGTGTTTGTCTGTCACAGACTTGCAGTTCTAAAAAAAAAATTAAATGCTGCACAACCAAAGGTCACCCTTACATTGACTCTAATACAGAACAGAGAAAAAAACAGGAATGAGTGCATGTCCTGCTTATACAGTTTAATATTTATAGGTTTATGAGTCAGATCATGGCTATGTGTGTGTAAGTGAACTGCTGTTAGTGTAAGAGGCCTGAATCTGTGCTGAGTGAAGCTGCACACTTACAGTCCACCTACTGTACTGTATTTATGTGTGGATAAAGCAAAGGGTCAGAGAGAAACTTAAATCTATGTGCAGATTTGATACTCAAAATAGGTGTGTGTTTGTTTTCCTGTACTTGCACCTCAGTGAGGCATGAGTTTTTAACCAAGGGAGTGAGGTTATTTTTGGAAAGTAAGGAGATTTTGGTCGGTCCTCACTATGTTTTCAGGCTTTTTTAGGGTCAAGACTTGGTTTAAGATCAGAGTTAGAATTAAGTTTAGGTTAAGGTTAGGATAAGGGTTAGGTTAGGCATTTAGTTTTGGTGGTTAGGGTTAGTGTAAGGGCCTCACAAAGATAGCAATACAAATGTGTGTGTGTGTGTGTGTTTGTGGCAGGGGTCATGTAGGTTTTACAGCTTTTCATGTTTGTGTATTCGGTCATCATTTGTAATCTTCTTTCTGCTCTAAGCAGCTTTGCCCCAGGAAGGAGAGGCAACAAATGAACAGTTCAATTCAAACCACGAGTGTTTTAAATTTGCGTGACAAAAGCATTGCATAAAGGTGCAGATTTTATCAATGCGTGAACTCAAACATTTGCTTTTTACATGTTTTTTCCTCTGGCACTGGGTAAAGCTAAAACAAATTAAAAGTTTGACCTAAGACAAACAGTTTGTTTTCCCGTTGATTAGACCTTCCTGTTTGTTTGCACAGTCTGCATGTAATGATCACTATCTCTGTCAGGTAACCATGTCGTAGTCTGTGTTTATCACCAGCCTGCCATGTTATCATTCTGTTTTCTAGCAGGGATCACGCTGTAATGTGCTCTTTACCTTTTATGTCACCATGTTTCAATTTATTTCTCTTGCACCTGAGGCAGTTGCTTTAATTTGCCCGGGAAAAAAACCCCCACACTCTCTCAACCTCCCACCATCTCCTTGCCCTCGGCCCAAAGAGTCATTCCATCACCATTCCATAATCCTCCAGGAGTAAAATTATCCCCCTGACACCCATTTAATGTACCCTCCTCCCTAAACATGATATACAGATATAAAAATAGAGGAAATATTCACCCCCACTCAGCTAAAGATGTTCGTGCAGTGACTAGGTCTATTCTCTTGGTGGTTTGGTGTGTGTTTATGCGTGTGCACATCTGTCTTTATCGTTTCCATTTTCAAGCATCTTTGAGAGTGTGTTTTCATGCATGTTATGGTTGTATTTATATGTATACACTTTATTTTTCAACAATTTATTTCTGTGTGTGTCTCTGGGCTGTAAGGGGTTTAGTGTCGCCCCAAGGCTGCTCATAATCTACCCAGTCCCACCACTCCCCAGGGGTTGGGGTTTCATGTGGGTTGCCATTACTGTAGTGAAACCCTCCTTTAGGGGATTACAGTGCTGTCTCTCGCTCAAGGCACTGCGTTGATCCATCGTCTGCTGACTGTATTTAAGCACTCACTTAATGTGCTAATAGTGTTAGACTGGGGAGACGCTGCAGAGCTTTTAACTTTGCTCTTCTCAAGCGCTTTGTCTGTTGGAAATGCTGATTTCATGGCTGCCGGCTTAAAACCATCACTAATCAGTCACAATCACACAATATTAGGCAAGGCTCAAGATGCACTGGATTGTATGTGTGCATGTTTTTATTTGTTGGTGTGTTCAAGGCACTTGGGAGCTGTGGTTACTGGGTAGACTATCCTCCAGACAATGGGGGTTTACTGTTTTTCCTCACAATTTTGGGGTCACAGAGCATGATGGAGCGGGAGTACATTATCTTTCTTCTTCAGAGTTCCTGGGTTTTCCGAGTGTGTTTGAGTGTGTGTGTGTGTCTGCTCAATTGAGTGTGTGTTCTCCATAGGCTGCTCTTGGGTTGCTAAGCAACCCTGTGTCTGCACATTTGAGTGGGGGTGGGAAGGGAGAGAAGCACCAGGTCAACAGAGACACACTCACTCACAGGCATCGCTGTGTCTGATTGGACACATCGGTGCCCCTGATGAATGATGCCGACCATTATCTTGTTGACTAGCTGTAGGTATGAATTTTGTTTGGGGTCTCAAAGTCCACTCCCTCCCCTCACAGAAGGTAAAGTCAATTTATTTGTATCAAAAACTGTGCCCCCGATTTCACATCTCTTACAAACATGATTTATTTTAGTCTAATACTTTTGACCCATTTTTCCAGCATATGTAAAAGCATTAAACTTTTTCCCAAAGAGACGGGGTTAGCTTCATGCTTGGAGGACAGTTTATCACTTCTCTCATACAGTCAGCTGTGATAATGGGAACAGTACGAGACAAAAAATCTGATTCTTAAAGATGTAAAGACAACAATTCCCTCTTGTTCCCAAAGGTTGTTACAATAATTAACTTGCGTCATACCTTTCGAGAAACTTCATTTTAAGGAACATATCTTTATTAACAAATGTAATAGCTAAACAATGGACAAAGATTTTTAAATGACATTTTAATTTATTCTTATTTTGGTAAGATTGCTTTTACTTTAATGTGAGACTCTGTACCACCTGTGCACTGAGAAATGATGCCTAAATATAGGTATACCTTGGGCTATCATTTCTCTGTGCACAGGTGGTACAGAATCTCACATTAAAATAAAAGGTATCAATAGACTTTAGTAATCTTTTGTACAATTTTTCTTTTTCTTTTTTTTAAACTTTGGGTCAGAGCTAGGTATTTGATAGTTACAATGATCTGTAAACTATAAATGCCATGAATGTTTCAACAAATAAGCTTGGAATCACCACAATTTATTTGTTTGTTACATATTTTCCTAGTAGGCTATATTTTTAAAAAACATTTTTACCAAGACAGCACATCCTTTTCCACGTGTCAGATAGTATTTCGTCCTTCTGCAGTCTATTTAGGAGGGAAAAAACATGTAGGCTTAGAGGCTGTGCTTAAATGTAAAAGACTTGGAAGATTCGTCTTCAGTGTCCCTGCCAACATCTCCAATGAAGACGATGATTTCAGGACACAATACAGCTCAGACTCACCAGGGCAACGGGTCCAAGGGACGCTGGGGATGGTGGATGGTCACGCTCCACTGTCGTCAAGGTAACGGGACCGGTCCGAGGCCAAGCCTTCACGCCTGAATGGCACGGTCGCTACGGGAGACAGACCCGAGACTTCTTTCGCAGAGGCCCAGGGTCAAGCACGGGAGGTTAACAAGGACAAGCTGGTGTAGATTGACTGTACCTGGACAAACCTGCCACATGCAGGGCTAGAAATAGTGATTACTGTGTTAAGTTGGTTACTATAGTGATGAGTATGTAACAGAGTGAGTAACGTAACATTAATGTAACGTGAACCAAACGTTGCAAAAGCTTAACGTTACCTGCCAGCACTAAATTCTGACAGACAATAAAAGATACCAGTTAATATAACAGATAAAGAAAGTTGAATGTCTACTCTTGTATTCTTATGGGTTGGAGTAAGACAAGCCCGGGCAAAAAGGTCAGTAAATATTTGACTTAACGCCATATCGATAATTCGGCCATAAGAGGTGTGTAGGCCGTTTGCTAACAAATCAACTATTTGCTAACGTGTTAGCCATAGCAATGTAACAAGATAGCCCAAGCCTTACCTTATTTCAGGGCCTTTTGGAGGTTGTTATGGATTTTTTCTTTCCAAAATGTACAAAATATTATTATCTAGTAATAATTGCTGTATAATTATACGTTACAAACTCCTAGTGTAAGGCTTTGGGTTGAAAATTTTCGAAAGGTCTGGCAAAATGCTAATAGGTGATGTCACAGCAGGTGATGTCCATCAAATGTCAAAAGAAAATATACGGATGGGATTAAAGGTTAAACAGTTAATATTTATGAACTGATGCATTCCCTCTGTGTTCAAACCTACTAAATTGAAACACTAGAGGACATGTAGGACTAAGACTTTACAAAGAGACTGCTTTTGGAGGCTTTTTTAATGATTGTAGGCCTATAATGTGCAGTTGTGTCTTCATATATTTCCTATGTTTTATGGTATCTGGTTTAAGAGAAAACCTAGATATCTAGAGCTACAGCTCAGTGAAGATGATATCTGATTAATCACTACTTTTTGTTTAATGAATTAGGCTAATACTTTTTGCAATCTACAAATAGGGCCTTTCATCACAAGTTCTGGTAGCCCAGTGTAAGGTTATCAGACTGTTTTGTCTGAACAAGGGTACATTGCTGAGATAAGATCATATTCAAGAGGATGGAACCAGCCAATGTTTGGTACTTGTGTTTGATAATTACTTAAATGCTATTATGATTGATTATTAAAAATTGGAAATCTTCAGTCTTAACTGAGTGAACAGCAAGTGGAGCGAGAAAATTTGTTTTAAAAAAAAAAAAAGACCATAAAGGGATATGCCAACTTTTTTTTCTCTTTTTGGTTTTTTCCTCCCTCCCAAGTTCCAGATTAGAAGATAGATACCATTCTTTCAACTGTGCGTGTAATAATAAGGAAGAGATGGGCAGAGCTTGCCCACCATGATTTAGCTTAGCTCAAATACTGGTGGTCAGTGGGAAGTGCTAGCCTGCCTCTGCCAAAGGTCTTTGGATAAACTTTCCAACAACTCTTAACGGTCTTGTGTGCTTGTTGTGACTTGTTTATTTACCATGTTATGTTATTTTTAGACTAAGATTTGCACTATTTGTAATTTTAGAATCAAATACATACCACAAGTAAACCACAGGGTGCACGTGCGCCAGTTAACAGCAGCAGCAGAAGAACAAGAAATACATGAAGTACTACATAAAGGCTAACCAGAGTCTAAAAATAAATAATGTGGTAAATAAAGAAGTCACAACAAGCACACTATCGTTTAGAGTTGTTGGAATGTTCTTCTGATGACCCTAGGTAGGGAGGAGGGGGCACGCTAGCACTTACCATTAACTATCAGTATTTGAGCCAAGCTAATTAGCAGTGGGTAAACTCTGCCTGTGTCTTTCTTGTTACTGCACGCACAGTTGAAAGAATGGTATCTGTCTTCTTGCCTGGAACTCGGGAGGGGGGCAAAAAGGGGAAAAAAAGTTAGTGGATCTCTCTTAAAGAAAGTACTTGAGATGCAGGTAGCACTATTATGCCTTAAATCTTGCAAATATGCAATATCCAAGTAGGTTATTAAAGCTTTAACTAATCTGTGTGGTTATACTAACAGATATAAAAGAATACTGCCTTCAAAAAGATTTGTATTATGTCTAGCCTCTCTCTTTCTGCTTTGGGTTTAGCACAGCTAAAGTAAGAGCCAAACATCCAGCCGTATGAGTTTATGAATTTAACCAGAGAAGGATTTTTGGTGGCATATGGTTGGGGTGAATAGGATGAGACTTTCAGGTAGAACAGTAGCTATGTATGGGAAACAGTGGGTGGGCTTAGGGGAGCTTTGTGGTGGATGTTAGGCTTGTGGGGGGCAGTTAGAAGGGCAGATATGGCAGTGATGTGTGGAGCGTTGCCCACCATTGGTAAGTAGTGGATGGGGGAGGGCGACGCTGGCAGTCTTGGAATATGTCAGATAAACAGCTCTTCTTGTTCCCTGCTGTGGGGGGGTTTAAAGCCTGGTGGCAGACAGCCAGCACTAGTGATGGCACCAACTGTCACTGGCAGCCCCTCACTCTCTGCTGCCATTCTGACTGAAGCCTGTGTGTGTGTTGGTGTTGAATTTAAGTATTTCCATTACAGTCAGTAGATTTCTGGTCTCTCTTAGGAGGCTTTGGCGACATGGTTAAAATATTTGTCTTGATATTAACAAGGACATTAATGCAAGATCACATAGAAATAATCAAATAATGTGCAAAGTTGGGGCCGGCGGATTAATATTTGAAGTGTTTACACTGCTTAAAACAAGTGAGAGCCTTGTTTTCCTCATATAGTAATAAGATTGTTAATACAGCTAGATATTTCTCTAGTGCTGACGCAGCGCCGTGGAGATACAGCTTTGTAAGACTATAGCTCAGAAAAAACTGATAGATTGGTTGATTAACAATAAACGAATTGACGAGTCATCGTCAAAAATTTATTATTGATTAATTGTTTAGGTCTGAAACAAATTTTTCAGATTCCAGCTCCTAAAATCTTAGCTTAACTTCTGTTCTGATCTGGAAAATGGAGGGAAGCAACAAAACTTGGTCTGTCTAGAGGTAGCAAGATTCACCCAACAGAACCTTTAAAGGTCACTAATTAACATTTTTTATCTTGTTTGCTTAAAGCTGAGGTAGGCAGTTTATTTTTGATGTTATTGCACAAAAATTCCATAATAACCTTTCAACATATTGTAATTCAGGTGTTCTGAAAGAATACTAGACTTCTGCACCTCTCTTTGGCTCTGTATTCAGAACGTGGTGTGGTATTTTTGGCCAATCATGTCAATTTCAGAGAGAATGTTTTCTTACTGGCTGCTCCAAGCTGTGATCCTTAGCCACAAGTGATGTTGCTCTGAGCTGATTGGCTCTTGATGTGCCTCACGTCCTTAAACTGGCCTCTAATGAAAATACAGGCAACACCGTCAGCGGGCTTGAGTGGAGCTGAGACTGACCAGTTTACTCTGCTGCAATTTTCGTGCAACTGTTTCATCTCGCTGTGAATCTTTGGTGATAACTGGCCTGTAAAAAGACAGCAACAGCAAACGAAATTTTAAAAAACGGGGGACAGGGTGAAGTTTCATGCTACAGCTATCTTGAAGTCTCATTCTACAGCTAGCTTGATTTCAAGATGTTGCCTACCCAAGCTTTAATCTGTACAAAAACTAAAAATTGTTTTCTGGAGGAAATGTTGTCCTTTTTCATGCTGGGTGCAGTGACGTCTGAGAGTCTTCAGGCAACAAATAAAAACTCTGTCACACATAAATCCCCTGAAAACCACAACTTGTTGTTCTCATGCTTTGGTTTTAGTACGAATTTCACAAGCAAGTTGTGTTAATGACTGAATTTGAAAGGTGCTGGTGGGTCAATTTTATATTTTTGCTAACCCTAAGCCTGGCTAAATGTTTCCCCTTGTTTCCAGTCTTTGTGCTAAGGTAAGCTATCAAACCACTGGTGGTAGCTTCATATTTAACAGACAGCTATGAAAGTGTTATTGTGCCCCAAATCTAACTGATCAAGAAAGCCAAAAAGTACCAAATTTTCCCAAAAGTTTAACATCATAAATTCTTGTGATAATAACATGACCATATTGTGATATGATTACTGCTCCAAATTATTAACAGTACTTGAATTATCCTTTTATGCTGACTTTGGTGGAGGAGACTATAGTGTGTGTGAGTCAGTGGTGTGCATTTGTCGTCCCTGTGCTAATTGAATATTGTCCAGGTGGATCCTCTAGTAGTCACTGTGCTGTGGTTCATATTCAGCACTCAGTCAAGTGAAACACTCTCATCCTCTCTCCTGTTCTCTCTGATTTCTCTCCCATTAGTCACAACCTTATAAGACACTCACTCAGCCACTTCCGCTCTGCCACCCACTCCTTTATCCCTCTGTTTCTTTTCTCATATTTAATCACCTGCAGTCAGTGGTCATGCAGATCTCAGCTCTGTGACGATTGGCTGCACAGAAGAGTGGGCGGGGCCAGCTCTGATGCATCACACTTGTACCAGCGCAGCAGGACAGATTCCCTCTCTCTCTCTTTCTCTCTCTCTCTCTCTCTTTCACTCTCCCTCCCCCTCTCTCTACCTCTCACTCTGTCTTTCATACATACGCCAGAGCGCAGACTGCAGCAGTACGCAGGGCCAGTAGGATTTTCCTCCTCATACTGGAACAGCCCAGAAACCAGAGAGACAGTTAGCGCTGAGGAGTAGAGAAACATTGTACATGGAGGATCCACTGAGGAGTACATGACCCACAGGCTGTCAGGTGTGTAGGTGAGTGTGTGTTTGTCCCACTGTATATGTGTGTCCATGCGTGTGAGTTTACTGCATAAGCAGCGGCACTGCAGATACAGCGACTAGGGGCTCTGCTCATCCATCTCTCCCCTCCCCCAACTCTCCTCCTCCTCCTCTTCATCATCTTTCCTCTCTTCTTTTGGGGCATCTATTAACAAGTAGGGACTTTACTCATTTCTGGGAGCACAGGGCTGTGTATGTTGTGTGTGTTTAGGAGGGTGAGGAATTTGTGTGGCCACACCTGGACACAGCAGCTGCAGGGTGGACAGGAGGCTGGATTTTTCTTGTCTCACCAGTGTTGTGTGCTCTTTTGAGCCATAAATCAAGCTTACCCCTGGCAGTTTTTAAACTGTTTTCAAATAATCCTCCTCCTCCTGCAGGTTTGCATCTGGCTCTTGAGAGCAGTTGTCTGGACTCCTACACCCGACACCCATCCCTCCTTTGGGACCAGCCCACTACCTCCCTATCAGCCCCTCATCCTCATTTAAGGATAGGATGTCTGACTCTGCGCCCCTGTGCTGAGTAGGCGTTGGCGGGCAGCAGTATGGGCGCTGTGCTGGCTGGCATCCCCATCACCCCCTCCACCACCGATTTGCCACCACCACGCTGCCCCACCGAGACGGGCGCTCCCCTTAGCCCCGCTGATGGGCGAAGACACTGACGCCACCCCGACGCTCAACCACCGCGGCTTCCTCCCCGACCACAACTATGTGACTGAAGGTAAGAAGATGACAGAGGATGCTGCATGTGTCTATATGTTACAAAGTGTGTGTTGAGGTGTGCGCACATGTGAGTTGTATCTGTTTTGAACTTCTGGAGAGAGTGTGCGTGTGTACGCGTGCGTGTGCTTGTTTGGTAGGCAAAATAAGCTTAAGACGGCTTCCTAATCTTCTGTAAGCTCTATGTTGATCACTGTTTAGACTGTGTTGCAGATGGAGCAACAGGGTCTAGGGAGCAAAATTTAACTATCTTAGGCAAGTTTTCCTCCCCGTCTTCCCTCCTTGTCTCAATTAATTTGTGTCCTGCACCGTTTTATTTCTGTTCCTTTCTGTTTGTTTGTGCTTTTGTAACCACCTTCTTGCCTTGTGTAACAGAGCTATTTTGTTACACTGCAGGGAAGAATTGATCTGGCCTGTGTCCGAATGTGTGCGTGTTTGTCTCTGTCTGCGTCTGTGTGTCAGAGAAAGAGAGTAGGAAAATAGATGTGGGTTTTTTTTCCTGTAAGACCACAAATTTGAAAAAAAAAAAAGATTTTTTTGAAATTTTCTTCCAGTTTCTTTTGTACTGCACTGTACATCATCAGGCATATTTTAATTGAGCCATGCACATGTAGTCTGTTGCTTTCTCCTTTTGGATACAGGTGCAGGTATCATATTGAATATTTAAAAGTATCATTTCTTAAGCAGGGCAATATAAAAAAGTCTGACAGCATATAAGCCGTGCCAACTATTGAATTCCTTTGGTTTGTTCCGTAAAACTGATGGATTATAACCCAGGATGACCCTATCTTTTGCTAATCTCTGGAACATGACTAATCTCACCTGCACACTAATTTTCATGTCTATCTGTCTGTCTGTTCAATCTGTTTCTTACATTCTGCTCATTGTTCACCACGCCTCTTAGACCAGAACAGTGGATTATCATTTGGGGGTCATGAACGTGTTGTGAGCTCATTTGTGATCCTCAGATCACTGCAGAAAGGGAATTATGCTTCCTGTGTCTGTGCTGTAATATAATTTCCCTCACACAGAAGCACATACTGTAGTCAAAGAGGACCTGTAGTGCTGCCTGTTGATTGTGTAAGTGCTTGTGTAAATATTGTATTGCATAGAGTGAAAAATATCTGTGTGGGTGTCTTTGTTGTTCTCTGTGTGTGGGAGTGTCTGTCTTTACTTATACATACAGTGTTTCCATGTCTTTGTCCACTTCAGAAAGGGATTTTGATGAGATTGTGGCAGTAAATCAGTAAATCAGTCTTAGCATCCATCACCAACCATCCTTTATTGCCATAGCAACAGTCCATGATGATAAACATGCTGCTTTTCATGCTTGGTCAATATGACTGACAGGTCGTCTCCACCCACCAATAATGGCCGTATTAACTATTCCACACATCTCAGGCAGACACAGACATTATTCAGGCTGAATTGGTGATGAGCTCACGCCAAGGTGGACACGATGCTGAGTACAATTGGTCTAAAAGTGCTGTGCAACACATGGGCAGCCTGAATTAAAGAGATAGTTGCAGAAGAAGAAGTACAAATTGTGATCTAAAAATCAGTCTCACAGGAATTCCCTGATGAAAAAAGGAGATATTTTTCAAAACAAAATGATCACCTGTCTCTTCTTCTACATCCACTCCAACCCCCTCCACCTTTTCTCCATGTTCACCCCATCCCCCGTCCTCCCTATTTCCATCCCCCACTACCTCCCCTCTCTCCCTCACTTTCCCCCATTGGTCCTCTAATGCAACTTGCAGCATTACCCGGTGCTGAAGTGGCGCGTCTGCCAAACAATTATCCAACAGTGCTCTAAAGGCTGCTCAAACACAATGTGCCTCTGTTTGTGTGTGTGTTAGGAGAAAGACAGAAGGTGGTGGACAGACAGAGAGAGGTGGTGCATGTGATTTTATGCTTGAGTGTATTTTGTTCTCTCCTGTGTATCTCCATCTTTCCTTATTTATTTTTTTGTCTTGTATTGCATTCATATTCATCATGTCTGTGTCTTTGGGTGCATACTTTGGGTCTTTTTGTTTGCTTTGGTCTGTGTGTGTGTGGGTGTGAGTCTGTAAAGGTTTTTGGTGTGTACATATATGTGTGTGTGTGTGTGTGTGTGCATACATAACAGTGTGTCTGTAGATCTTCCCGTGGGGATCCCCCTGCCCTTTAACTCCTGCAGGGGAGGGATGCTTAACCTCCCTCTACCTTAACGTCCCTCCCCTCCCTTCTCCCCTCCATCTCTTACTCTCCTCCTCTGACTCCTTTTGACCTCCTCAAAACCCCCTTTGTTTCAAGCTCACCTCTGACTGGAGTGGCTTAATGTTCAGGAAGGACAGGAAATCATACAACAGTTATGCATTGCATTAAAATTCTAAATTTTCAAATATTTGTCAGTTTTGTAAGTGAATTTTTTTATGACCTTTCATTTCAGAAATACTGCAAACACACTAAGGCCCTATTTTTATTGTTCAACATATACAACAGTATCATTGCGTAAGGAAAAAACGCTGGTATGGTTAAGACCAAAGTGGAAAAAAAATATATAATAAAAGCCAAATGCGTGTCATGCTCATTGCAAAAACAGCACACAGGCTTAAACTTCAATTGTCTATTTAACTCCAAAAGTTACAATGCCAAACCTTTGCTCATCAGATGTCAGCATCTTAGACTTAAACATTTACTTGCTTAACTTCATTTCACATAATTTGAAACTGTAAAATCAACAGTTTAAAAATTATTTTAGGCTTTCACAACATGTGATGAACTCGTCATTATGTTTAACTGACACATTAATCAATAATAAAAGTAATTGTCAGTCATCAGAGCTTTATTTACACAAGGGAGCTTTCACCAGCAATCACTGCTCTTTTGTAATTGTCAATCATTGTCACCAACGGGGAAATGCTAAAGCTATTCACAATTTTACCCCCTAAGACATAAAAAGACTTTGTCCCACATATCTGTCCATCCTGCATGTCTTACTAGCCTTTCTACCAAACCCTACATGTGAATCAATCATGTTTTATAGGCAAAAAATGACAATCATACTGTATATACCAATAGATTTTTATTTTTTTATTTTTCTGGTGGGTGCTCATGGCCAAATGTGGTGATGCAGTAACTCAGTCCCTACCCTTAACCCCATCCTCCCTGGTACTTCCTTCCCCTCTGCTTTTCCCTGTTGCCCTCCTCCCTTCCTTCCCTCCATCCTTGCTCCTCTTGCAGGGCTGCTCCTGGCTATAGCCTGAAGAGCTCCGCCCATCCTGTCCACCCCTCTCCACCCTGGAGTCCTCCCCCAGGATGTTGAGCCCCATCCAGGTCCTGTGCTCCGACATCACTACCCTTTCTCTGGAACCCGAGCCGTTTGCCTCTTACACTGAAGGTGTGTGCTCTATCCTCTTCTATCCCAAAGGTCATATCTATGTCACACAGTTGCGCCACATGACCCCACTGTGAGATAAGAGAGTTTTTGTGTGTGCACCTGTGTGTGGGTACTCGGATATGAGAATGTGTTTCATTAACTGTGTGTGTGAGGGCTTTGAGTCAGGTGTAATTTTGCATGAGGCTGCCGCTGCTTTGAGTGTTATAAATATCTTAAACATCACTTTGTCTCTGTCTGTCTGCCACATCCTTTTTGTCACTTTCTATTTTTGTCCCTACCTTTTATTTTTGTCTCAGTCTAGCTGCTTTAGTGTGGAATGTGTGTGTGTGTGTGTGTGTGTGTGAGTGTATGTGATTGATTTCTTTAAATAGTTTGACCAGAAACACTGCTTCTCCTTCAAAGCACAGCTGTCATACTTCACAGACACTGACATACATGCACATGAACACCCTCAGACACAGTCTAAACCTCTAAGCTCATATACACTTCACATATACCGTGTAGACGTTTATACTTGCACAATGGCCTGCAACTAATGATTTTTTTATTATCAGTTTATCTGCTCATTTTTTTCATCTATTTTCAGTGGAGTAGTCTGTTAAATGTTTGAAATGGTATTAAGTGTCTTAAACAATCTCAGAGAGCTGAGCCTTCAAACTGCATGTTTTTTTTTCTGACAAGCAGTCTGAAACCCAGAAATAAAAAAAAAAACAACCAAGATGAAGATCTGAGAATGTGGAACCAATGGATTTTGGGGATTTTCTGCCTGAAAAAGATAAGAATTATATAACAAAATTTTCTGTTGATCGACAAATCGTTTCAGTTCTACATGCATCCGCACAGAAAGATTAGAGCGGCAGCTTCTAAAAAAAAATGCAAGAGCTCTCTGAGTGTGGGATTACATTTCAGTATTTATGAGGCATCAATACATAATCTAAGTTTTCAGTATCGCTGGGGTTAGATTGTGTGTAAACCAGCTTAGCCTCTAATCTTTTTTTATGCTACAGTCCCACAAATATATTGGAAAAACAAATTGATTTTCATCAAAAATGAATTTCACATTGCAGATCTGAGAATTCATGCAGTTGTAAGATGTCTTTACAGTCAGGCAAAGCAGGATTACAGGTGTGTTTTACACAGAAAGCTGAACCTGGCTTGGTTAGGGATTCTAATTGTTTGTGTCCATAACCATTAGGCTCACACCGGCTCTCCTCCATTGTGCCAGTGTGTGTTTGGAGAAATGGCAGATTCCCTGCTGTGCTCGGCTTAAATCACTCCTCTCCACACATGTGCACCTCTAACATAAACACACGCACCCGTTTTTTTCCCCCCAGATAACTCCAAAACTGCTGGACAGGGATCAATTTAACATCTCCCTCTGGCTGTCTCTCCCCTCGTCTCCTCCACTCCCACCTCTCCCTCTCTGCCTCCAACCCATTTATGTCTCTACAGTGTAATTGAGTACACACACTTGTGCACACGTACACAGGATATGTCAGGTGCTTGAGCTGCAGCACGCACACATACACATCTCCTGCTGAGTGGTGGCTTGTCCCCCTTTTTTTAGCGTGTGTTTTTGGCTCGACTTTAACAGTCCTTGTTTACACAGACCTAAGATTTCTGTAATTGGTACTGTAAGACGTCCGCTCCCCTCCCTCTCCCTGTGGTAATATAAGGTGAACCATCTCCCTCTACCTACACAACCACCCTCATCCATCACATAGGATTTGAAAAGAAGCATTTGAGTGTCAACTTCCACCTTCTGGGATATTTAAAGCTATACTGAGCTCATAGTCTAGAAATTTTTAAAAAAGAGAGAAATTTGGTTTTCTATCACTTTTAAGACCAAGAAAAGCAGCATATCCTCACAGTTGAGATGTTGGAAAATATTTTTTTATTTACTTTGAATGTAATTGTCCAAACTGAGAGAGGAGATTTCTGCTTGTACTTTAAATGTAATTTTTAAATAAAGATCCTCAGTTTATTGAAAAGTACCTTCATTGACTTATCACTTCAGCTCTATCTCTCAGTTATTTTTATAATTAGTTACGAAGTCTAGAAAATGTTGGAAAACAGTGAAAAATTCAAATTACAGGTGACATTTCATAATAGCTTGTTTTTGGTCAAAACAGCATCTCCTACTTTTCAATATATTAAACATTTTGACATTTTTGCTTAACAAATTACATCTACCATTAGCGATTTACTAAAACTGTTATTAATTGGTTTACTGTTGATTAACGGATCATTTTTCCCTCAAACACTGTGTGATTTTTGAGCAGCTGCTGTTATTGTACACACCTCACAGAGCACTTGAGGGTTTGTTTGTTTGGTGTTTATCACTTTTGCATGTTTTTTTTGTTTTTTTTGCTTGTCTGTGTCATCGGGTTCGTTGATGTTTTTACGCTGTTTTGTATTGATGTGTACTGCATGTGGTGGCACACGCACTTGCAGTCACAGTGTGTTAACCTAGCTCCTGCAGTGTGATGATGAGTCAGACAGGCCTGCTGATGCTAATGGACTTTCTGTAGGAGACCGACACAGCTAGATTGCTATACTGTAGCGCACACACTCACACACAGATCCACACTATAAGACACTGACCCAATGCCTGACAACCTATCAGACAGTTACAACACAAACACACACACTCACACACACACACACACACACACACACACACACACACACACACCCACAAGCCAAGATCTCT
>JAQLOL010000026.1:13631269-13646933 GCA_029783665.1 Naso thynnoides | reverse complement strand
ACTGAATATAAACGTCCACACACTGCAGTTGGGTGTGTGGATGGTATGAGATGAACTGATCATAGGTGACTTGATTTATGAGGCAAACTTGATTATGACTGAAGATGCCCTTTAAAAAAAGATATAAAGGAAACAGGAGACAAACCATGCGCACACACACGCGCGCGCACACACACACACAGAGCAGTCGGTCTAATCATGGCACATTACAGTGAAGGTATAACATCTAAGTTACCCTTATTTATAGGGCTGGAAACTGCTGACCAAGATGTTTCCATTTCAAGTCAATGTTGACAGCTGACAGAATGTAACCGTTAAAGTACTTTAATGTAACCTGAACCTTCTGTTTGTCATACCTTTTCCTGAAGTTTCACAAAAATCTTAAATGTAAAATAAATTAAGCTTTCTTAAGTTGAGTATTTATCTATTTAAAGAACACGTTTCAGATAATCACAGAGACGCAAATGGAAACAGGCCAGTTCGTTGCGACAGCCAATAACATGAGTGATCCCAGAGTGTGAGCGTGAGTCAGATCTTTCCAGAAACAGCTTCTGGCCTGATAAGAGAGTCCCTCTGAACCCTGCTGGTTTAATTATCATTTTCTTTGAGCTGATGAGTTCTGTTGCTTCTCTAAAATCCCAGTGCCTCACTTACTTAAGCTAAAGCTAGAGCTAAAAAAAAAGCATTAAAAAAAGCATCAAGTTGTTATGAAGAAGGCTTCACATTTGTAGTACTGTATTTAAAAATAAATGACAGGAAATCTCTCTAATCATGCATGCTAAGAAAACAATGATGGTGGCAAGAAATGTGGAAACATTGTCCAAGATTCGAAACACCCACATGCTGTAAGTGATAGCAGAGTGTTAAGTGGCGGTCCGTCTGTGCCTGCCTATGTCTGAAAACGAAGCAATTTAAATCGGATTCTATAACTTCCATCAGATGACTGTCAATTCTTCAGATACGCTGGTCACACCCTGATCATCCACCTGAGCCTCAAAATAATTGTTTGTTTAGCACAGTCAACAGCAGCTGCTAGCTTCACTGATCTAACACACACACTGATACAGTAATGATTTAAAGGGACAGAACTGCATCTACTGGAAAACGTAGGTCCAATTTAAATAACCGAGGTGCAAAATTTCACACTCTCCAGTAATTCTTATTTACATACAGACATCATTGCAAAGCTACGCTACAAAGTAAAATGTTGCTCCAGCGCATCTGCAGCTGGGCGATCTCTTACTGTGTGAATTTATAAGCAGGATTTGGTTACCGGGACTATGCAGAGTTGAAACAGTCTAAAAATTAACACAATTGAGAACAGTTTTATACGCTGTGATAAATGTTTATGGTTGTCACGGAGACACAACAGTATACACAGCAAACTGGGAGTGTTGGCTGCACAGAGTAGTGGAGAGAAAAGCGAAACAGAGTTGTAAAGATTTAATGATTAAGAAACTAAAAGGTCAATTGGTCACAGTTTGATTATTACCTGATTCGGGTGTGGGTGGAGGCTGTGGAGCCTTGGTGGCAGCTCCAGCAGCTGTAGATCCAGTTGAGGCTGCATTAAGCTGAGATCTGCCGACCTGAGAAGGGCTCCTAATGGGCTGGCGGAGAGGCGAGGTAGGCGGCGTGGACAAGGAGGAGGAACGAGAGGAAAGAGCAGGAGAGGTCTGAGAAGAGGCAGTGCAGGGAGAAGATGAGGGTGTGGTCGGAGGTGTTGGCATGGTGAGTTTAGGCTTTGGGCGGTCTGAGGCTGCTGTGGTTGTTGTAGAAGATGAGTTGGAAGAGGAAAGGCCTGGCCTCAGGGTGGAGGGACTGGGTTTCGGGATAGAGGGGTTGCCGGTCAGAGATGGTTCCATGGCTGAAAATCACATCAGACATCAAATCATAGGATTTAATTGCGATCAAAATGATGTTCAGGAGTATCTGAAAACAGCGAGAATAGCATTAAAGTAATATGTTAGATTTTGGACAGCAGCAGAGTGCAAGGAGGCATGTATTCAAAGAAAAATAACTGACAGTGAGGACATGCTTATGAAGGAGAAGGAAGTAACAGCTGTTGAGAAAGGACTCTTCCTTTCATTTCAACATATCCTTTCTACTCACTCACCCTTACCAAGACTGCAGCACGTAAACAACTCACGGGATCTCCCCCCTCAAATAAAACTGGTTTGTGAAATAATCTGTATAAATCAAAGTTTTATGATATTTTGTAAGAATATGGTAATGACACACCAGTGCCAAGTGCTGATGCAATAAAACTGCAAACAAAACTAGTTTTTATTAAAGAATGTTATGAATATGAAGAAAAAAGGGGAGAGTGCTGCACTGAGTCAGGCTGTGGCAATGAAATGTAGAATCTTGCTCTTCAAGAACATGGCCAAAAATTGTGAAACAATAAATTGGAAAATTGTCTGAGGCACCCTGAGTATAAAATAATAATCCTTTATTTAATCACAGATAGTCAGGTAGTCAAAAACACGGTGAAACCGTCTCAGGAAGTTAAAAAACATGGTGAAACCGTGATTTCTCCATGTTACATACTCAGAGTGCCTTGGATCATTTTCCTGTCTAATGTCATGAGTATGTTTAGCTACAGTTTGTAGTTAAAAGTCCAATTTGATAAGTGAAACGCCCAACATGAGAAACTAAAGTGAACAGTTTAACAGCTTCTAAATGACCCACAAAGCAATGTATTCTCTTTCTCGCTGTGAAAAAAATCTAATAAACTTGGACACATATCCAACCACTTCTGCTATGACTCAGTGCTACAGACACCTGTGGCTTTCAAACATGTGGACTCGTGTGTCAGCAGATTTTTATTCCAACCCTACAGCGACTGACAGCAGTTGAGTCTTAATAGGCTTAAGTGGTGTTTTGGTTAAGTAGCAAACAGTCACGATGGCGCATAGTTGAGCATTAATCCATGATGATGACTGAAAAAACCCAATTTTAATTGACAAATTATCAGTTCTGCAAAAACATGTTCTTTTTAAGTTTGTTATGGTTCAGCTGTGTAACATGTAGTTTTCTGTAACAGCAGACCCTTCGTGTGAGTCCTGCAGTTTGTTTTGAACATTTTCTTGTTATCATTGGACAGCTATATTGAGAAGGAGACATCCTTGAAGTGTCCTGACTGGAAACATGATGTCTCCTGTTGCAGCTCAGGAAACCCCCTCAGCCAGCACAGAGAAGATCCAATGACACAGATGAAGCCGGTGGAGTGGACATGCAAATAATCCTGATAGTAATCCTAAATTGTAAACTCTTCACAAATGTTTTCCACTAGTCTAACGCAGAGTACATTCAGTACCACAGTCTTTATGTAATCGACGTACAGCTGACAATGACAGATGTGGCAGATGGCTACAATAAGGGATTGCTTGTTGCTAATGCTAACCTGCATGTCGCTCGAACAAGCCAATGCTGTAGTCTCCTCACCTTTACCGCGAACACACCGGTTTAATTTAATCCTCCGAGTGAAAATGCTTCGAGAAAAAAGTTCACTTGTTTTGCTGTTCGGTGCCTCAAGTCATTTTTCCCTTTTGCTTTCCTAAACTCTGCCTGTCCGTCCGCTGGCTCTGTGTGGTCAAACTCCAAACATACTGCTGCTCCACTTGGCGTCAACGCCCACTTCATATTCTACGAACTGTGATTGGACAAAGCAATGAGCTCGCTTTTTTAAAGCCCAATTTCATTGGTTATAAAGACAGGAAGTACAGACACTTTCTCTTAGTCATGAGCAATCAATCGTCGAAGACATTATATTACAGATAAGTCCAGAATCCCTGAAGTGATATCAGCGACAGTTATTACAGTTCATTGTACATGAAGCACCAATTTAAATGCAGTTTCTTAAATGTGTACTTTACTTTTTGCCAATCTGTATTTGATTTATTTTTCTGTTTCTAAGTAATAAAGGTTTTCTACCAGAAGATGGCAGCAAAGACATTGAATTTTTTTCACTGTAGTACATAAAATGTATTTGTTTTTATTTACAAATTTGAATTAAAAACACTTACCCATGACAACAACTTCATTTTCATATTTTAAATACTTTAACTTATGAAAACCTGAGACTCATTTTTCAAATAATAAAATTTAACTTGTCAATCTATTTTACTTAGTTTTTGTTGCTGTGAGGCCTATTTAATTTACATTTCCTGCTTTTTTCTTTTCAAATATAAGCTGGGATTGTGTATTTCATCTCTATTCTGTATTAATATTTTCATTATAGCCCAAACTTTCTGTAAGTATTATACAGCACCTTGACATTTAAGAGTCATGTTGGCTGTGGGAACATAAAATTAACACATTTTAGTGTTATTTCAGAGTTTAAATTAGTGTTACAAGTTTAAGGTGCTGAAACATAACATTCAATCAGATTTTTTTTAGGATTCAGTGTTAATCATCTGATCAAAATTCTACAGCTTGATTTGCACATAGAGTGCGGACAAATGAGTCAGAGTTACTCTGTGATTCTGTATAAACTGTGATAGCAAGTCTTTAATGGGCCATATTATTTGGTGTAATATTTAGTTTTACTCTGTAAAAACAATAAAGTGATCGAATGTAAGATACTGAGGGTTTGTAATGACCAACAGTGTAAATTCCTGCTCATGCACCCTACATGAACAGTGCAACCTACAATCAGGAGGACTTGGACATGGAGAAGGAAAGGAAATCAGAAGAGGAGAACCCAGGCAAAGAGAGGACATAATTTGTCTTATAAAAAGAACAAGCAACAGGACTCTAGGGAAGAAGTGAGATTAAATTCTGAGAATGAGAGCAGATATCACACTGTGGGAAAAAAGGAAATGGGGGTCTGTAATTGCTCAACTGCAGCTGCATTGAAGCAGTTATGTAAATGGCTCTAGATTAGTAGATTAACACAATCCAGTTGAGAGGATAAGCAGAACCCTCATGCTGGGTTTGGTCTTTCACATGCACACCTTAAGTGTGTATTAGGCAATCTCTCTTTTAAATAAGCTTAGACACACATGCACTCTAAGATGCAATTCCCTTCCAAATTAGGCAAAGAAGCTCAAGGTAGATATTTGTAATAATGAGCTTGTTATGAGTCCAAATCTTTTGACTATGCAGAACCTGACAGATTTGTTAGGGCCACACTATATCTGCCTGAGAGTCTCAGTCAACTCATGTAGGTTTTTACCATGTTGGGATAAGTGATTGAAAATTGAAGCAAGTTTTTATTTTACTTTGGCAACTTGTTTTCTTTCTCTGTATACCCTCGAGGTGTGATGACTTATTCATGCTCAAGTGATGAAGACTTTCCCATCATCTTTTCCAATCTCATATCTGGCACGCCTGCCAGGCTCAGTTATTAAAAGCTTGCATGATACACTAGAGTAGAGCCAATCAGTCCAAAATGCACTTAATGGCCTCTTCGTCTCTCTCTCTGTGTCTGGGTAACAGGTCCTTGTATAAAGCCTACGAGTTAATACAGGCCCCACCCACGGTCTCCCCTGGCATTACAAATGACTTGCAAAGGAAGAGAGACCTGAGGAGGAGGTCAGTAACCATAGTAACCAGGAGAGTCATGTGAGAACGGACATTGACTGCAGTGAAGATTGCTAATGCAGTGCAGAGGCTATTCTGACCTTTGAAGTTTCGCTCTGCATGGAATTGGGCCGTGATGCTAGACTGACTGCAGACAGATGAAATTTTTTGTCATTTTGCAAGCGCTATAGTATTTTCTTATTTGCACATTACATAATCAATATAATACCACACTGTTAATGTTATGCTGATTCTAGGACAGATAACATGTTGTCATACAGATTATCACTCTGAGGAAATTCTCAGACAGTGTGTTAATACAACTCTTGTAATGCTGGTGCCACTGACTATTAGTCTTAGATCACAACCAATCTTTTATATAAACCTGTTATTAGAAACCCTTACGAATTGTTGTACTTGAATCACTGGCACTTCCTACATGCTTTTTAAGTGGGGAAAACTCATCTCCTTCCTGTGGCTTTGGTCCCCTCTTCAGCTGGCAGCCCTCTATTGATCCGTTGCTATTTTGAGGTCTGAATGGAAAAGAAGCAGGGGAAGAGGAAAACCAAATACGAGATGGAAAGTAGGAATAACTGTACGCAAACAGAACTTTAGACACAACGGTTTAGATCTGGGCTCAAGGTCTTTTTGAAATTAGTGTGGCTTGATGTCAAAGAGGTCAATGGTTTTGTATTGCACTTAATAAAGTTACACCCACAAGACATTAAGACTTCAAAAATGCCAGTGCATCTTTAATAATGAAACTCAATAATGTTTTTAACTCAACACTCACTTCCGTACCGCCTAAATATTCACTTTTTCAATTCCCTCGTCATTAGTGTCTACACAGAACCTCAAGCACAAGCAGTACACATTCTTGACACCATTAGAATAAAATTTTTAAACTTCCAGCAGCTCTCTCCAGTATGACAGAATACATCATGCAATACACTGAATATACCTCTTGATGATGTTAACATAAAAGACAAAAAAATACTTTCAGTCAATGTCCTGAAAATGTCTCAAAGTAGGGATGGAAAGAATTCAATTTGATGTGAAACGTTGCTCACATTAAACTCATACACAGAACTATGAAATATAATTGTGGTGACTCTCTGGTGACAATTACTCAGTTACTCAATACACTGCTTTTCTACATTCTGAATCACTGAAACTACACAGAAACGCTAATACAGCTCTATACAACCACTTTTTGTGGAGCCATACTACTGAGGCTACATTAAACAACTTGTATTATGATTCTGGGTGTGGACAGTAATGGTGCATTTATTGGGCATAATACTGGATTGTCTAATGGAAAATTCAACCACAACATTTCCATTAAACACCTCATATGTTAGCCAGAGGGTCAGGAACACATACGAATCTTTGTTGCTATGTTTGAAAAGCTGTTACAAAGCAAAGAAACTCCAAACACCCTTTTAATCTATTATGGTTGAAGTTGTCATCTTGTTATATTTAAGTTATGAGTTAAGTTTTTTGGGGAAGGACCATGGAACATCAGTCTGAGAATTTTTTAGTGAATAACAGTGGTGACTCATGCCCGGGAAGCCTAATTACCTTCATATTAAAGTGTTATGTCACCACAAGCAATTCAGACTGTAGATTTGGGGTTTTACCGTTGGAAATAGGTCAGTTTAACCATGGCTTCTCAAATGAATGTAAAAGTGTCTCGTGTTTTCGATGGAGGTTTAGTTTTATGTGTTTGAGTAAATATATTCATCATCATTTAATTCTCTTTCCCCTCTGAGTACCAAAGGGCATCACTAAAAGCTATAATAAGTTTAATATGCCAGCAGTCATGAATATGTTAAGCTCATTATGGACAGCCATTGTGGATATCCTGAAAAACCTAAGATGATTATGCTAAGTTAATAAAAAAGGTGACTCTTCACTTCTCTGTATTACTCACAACCGGCCGGAGATGGAAATAGGCTGACTGACTAGATTTAGCATTATCACTGCTAACGAGGAAGATCTTTCATCCCATGACGAAATCTGTGATGAAGATGCTTATATAACTTTTCTATTCAACCCAGTCAGTTTGTCTTCTCTTATAAGCATAACACAGTCTCAGAGAGCTTTTTGTCAACAAGCCTATCTGTTATCACTTTTTCACTTGAATCATCACTGATATTATCACCTGAATCAAAGGACAACTTTTTCTTTCATTTGACGATGATATGGGCCTTATCATAAGGTTGTTCTGACCTAAAATATAAAAAAAAGTTTCTTTCTCTAAACTCTCCTGTTGATCTTGCAGAAAGCATGATGCAAAAATAGGCTCACAACATTGCGGAAAACAGTAAAAATACCTCGGGCAAAACAATTAACAGACACAATAATTATCGCTCTCTGACACACATTCGCTTTCTAAATCAATCCTTCACCAAAACAAAACAGGGCACACATGCCTCCCTCTCCTCATTGCTTTCTGCCTGCAACCACAATGTTTTTTTTTTACTTTATCGCTCCATCTGGGTGTCTGTTTGCTGGCCTCAGCAGGAACCTGAATGGAGTGCAGCTTACTACTCAAAACTCACCAGCTTTGCTCGTTTACTTTTCCTCACTCAAAAATGTTCCACACATATAGATCACAACCCTACACAACCTGAGAAAATGTACACTGGGACTCCAGTTCTGGATGAATGACAGGATATGATGTAGATGACTGAAACTCATCCCTTACTGTCTGCTCCTCTTTTTGCGCTTCCTATGGCCTGTGTTGCCCTGCAGCAGTGTGCTACATATGCTGCATCCACAGAAAGCTGCGATGATGTGTGCGGTGCTGCTTATAAATGGCAGACAGGCAGGCGCAGTGTGGAGAGGGAGAGACAGGCAGCTGTGCGTAAGTAATGCATCCTCCAGAATCTGGGTCACACTCACGCCACTTTCATATTGTCAGATTATTTCACCTAGTTTCATGATTTGGCGAGTCATATTGTCCTAGATAGAAAGGCCTATACTGAATCAGGAGGCCCACACTACCTGTAATTGAGGCTTTTCAATTACAATGTGTCACAGTTATTGAAGAAGATACAGGCAGAGGGAAATCTGTTGGAATGTTTTTACAATGATGAATGGTAAGAGGTCATGTAAGAGGACATTAGGCCTAATCACAATTATCATCATCTCATTTAATTAAATGCAATAAAGTGAAATTCAGCTTAATATTAAAAAAGGATAAAACTAGTAGGCTAATAGAATAATAATAGGAATTATAGAATAAGTAAGTAATTAAGAATGAAACAAAAACACAACAGTAAAACAATTATGTTATTGAAAACTTCAGCCTAGTAAAGACTAATTTTTTTCGATCTCTAGAATACACTGCTAAATTTCTTAATTTATTGGAAAAAAGGTTTTATTCACAAAATAAATGTTTTGGTTCAAGTCTTTCCATCTTCTGCTGCATTAGTTCTCTCTTAATGAACTTGCTCTTACGGACAATAAACGCAATGTGCCTTTAAAATAGCCTGAGATCAAATAAATTCATGTATCTCAGGTCTCAACAGCCGTACGCCCTGACGACGTACGTCTTTCCCGCACCGGCAGCGTGTTCACGCATTCACTGCGCGCGGTGTCATTCTTGAACACGCAGTCAGGTGTCGCGCTTCTATCACGCTACCGGCGACGCCCGCCCGGCTTTTTCTTCCCACGTTCACGTCGACACGGTCACCGAGGCTGTTTTATTTATTTATCTATTTTTTTCCCTCATGTGCATGAAGTGAATAACGGATGACGTCGCGCGTGCACTCAGTTGTGTATGCGTGTGTGTATGTGTGTGTATGTGTGTATGTGTGTGTGTGTGTGTGTGTGTGGGCGTGGAGCAAAGTGTCAACGTGCGGCGCGAGAGGAGGAGAAGCCCGACTGGAGCCAGTCTGTTGCTACAGGATAACGTCAATGGGTGAATTACAACTTCAGCCGCTGTGCTAGCTGCTGGAAAACGTTTGAAATATTCGTGACATAAAGTTGTAAACGGTCGCCGTTTGCCGTTAGCTGAATTCGACATCTTTGAAGTGCTTGACGTGAGTTCACACAGCTCTCCTCACCGAAGCCCAGCCTCCCTTCCTGGATGTGAAGCAAATTAGGCAGCGACGTTTCAGCATCAGGACACTTGTGACCGCTGGACCTCCCTTTCAGGTAAGTTTGCTCGGTCTGTAATGAAAACATGAGACAACTTCTGGTGAATATTTTGTTGACTCTGACAGGCATATATCCGACAGTTTCCTGTGCTAACGGCGCGGTGACGGACAGAGCGCCGCCGACCTGGCTTCATCTTATCTGGCTTTCGATGTGTTAGCTAGCTAACAGTTACAGAATAACGTTATTAATGCTCTCCTCAAACTGATGTTGATGTGCATTTTGGCTGCATTGTGAACCTGTGTGACGTCTCAGGTCTCTGGCCGACTGTGCCAGCTAGCCAAAGAGGAAGTATGAAGTGTGATGACAACGATAACGTCGACACGAGTGGTTCACTTAATTTTTAACTGCTCATACTATCTTTATTCTCTGATAGATTCTGTAAATCTTTAACGTTACACTAACGACGTTTCTTCCCTCGTCCTAAACGATAAAAAGGCCACGAGTGCAATATGGACTACATTAGATTGCTATATGATATGATAACTTAAACCAGAACAGCACTGTGGAAATGCTCCATGACAGTGTTTCACGCACAAACATCCACATATTAGACTGTGGAGCCTGAGTGCAAGGACATCCGACCTCTGTGGCTGGAGGATGCTGCAGCAGCCCCGTGCCTTGTCGCCGTGGGGTGTGGTTGGCAAGCCGGACAGACAGACAGACTGTCAGCAGTGTAAAAGCGCTCCCTTCAGCAGCGCTCTCCCCTATAATCTCCCATTTGACAGCTCATTAGAAAGCTGGCCACATCGCATTAAGCCATCCCAACATCCCCACCATATCCCTGTACCAAAAGAGTCCGCGGCCGTGCATGCTCTGTGACCGTTTGCTGTGTTCACCGGCGGGGACTCTGTCTGTCATAACAGTTACACCCGAGGCTCGTAAATCTGCCTTAGTGGACAGCCAACATGTGTTGCACACTTACTTCTGTTTGGTCAGCGTGTTGAGGGCAAACTATAAAAACTATGATGCATGCAGTGGTAGTATGTGTTGTATTCACTCATCCTAAAAAAGAATATCTCTCATGCAGGTAGTGGAGCAAAACTATAATGAATACTATTGTGACAGACGGGGCAACCGTCCTTTTTCTGTTTATTTAATATTATTTTTACCCTCATTTCAACCTGTCAATCTTCTCTAACTTAGGTATAATGGCAGTGAATGCAGGGATTCCTGTTTATGTCAGTGTCGTGCTCTTTTTCTTCCCTCACTCTGTAGCCTTTTCTGCTCTTTCTCTTAACTTGATTTATCTAATTTATTTTTCATTCATAATTATTGTTCTCTTTCATACTCTTACCTTTCTCAGCATAACACTTTCAGTTGCAGGCTGCTGCCAGGATTATGCCTGTGGACTGTACTAACATGTGCATGCATGCAAAAGCATAGACATAGATGTACATGTAGAGCTGAAAAGAAACGATGCCTCCAGAAATTAAGGACCAATTTTTTACATTAGTGGGTGCTATTGGTCTAAACATTGAATAATAAAAACTAGCAATAGCATCACTGAGTAGGTGGTGTGTGGTTTGTGTGCGACCGAGACACAGAGCCTGTTAGGTTGACTAGCCATTGGGGTCAGTAACTTGTAGTAATGTTGGCATAGTAGTTTTTAGGTCATATGCTTCACTAGTGTTGGCTGGGTTACTCAGCCTTTCAGCCTCGTCTTTAGTGTCTGTGGAGCATCAGCAGACTGCTGAGTGTGCATGTGTGGATTGTGGAGGGATGTCTGGAGTGAGGCCAGACCTGTTCTGACAGTCTACACTGCTGATGGTGATATGAGAATGTATGTGTTGTAGACAAGTCTATGAAGCACAGTAACACATGTGTAGTATAAAAAGGAGTATATCTCACTTTGTCCACACCCTCACTGTTGATTTTTGAACATAGAGAAGAGAGGAGTCTTTGTTTGAGTTCACATTTGCAGATATTTTATGTGTCTATTGGACCTGCAGGTCTCTCTGAAGTCTAGTTAATGTTTAACACTTAGTGAGTCTGTGTGTGGTCTGTCTAGCATTGAGTAGGTCCATCTGTGAGTGTGTTATACACGTGTGACCATTGCAAGGGTTGTTTGTCTACCCAACATTTTGTATTTCATTTGTAATCTACAGTGGTTCCTCTGCTACAGGGAAAATCTAAACCTTTGTTTTGCACAGAACTGTAATTAAAAAAAGTAATTATTTGTGAATGTATTTTCTATTGCCTGTTAGGGACAATTGTATCATACTTCAAAACAGATATATACTGCAGTTTAGCATGCTAACCAGCCAGACCTGGACTGTCTCTTGTACTACTAATTACCTCAAGAAATGATAGTGAACCACTGCAGCATCCACTCACAGGTCAACAACATCAGTTTTTTTTTTTGCATTTTTGCATTTTTGGGTTTTTCGTTGTAACCCCTCTTCAGGGGGTGGCTCTCCTGTCCACACCTAAACCCTCCATTTCTTCCTGGTCCTCGGACTCCTATTCATGATTGGTACCACTGTAAGACACCTCAGTATTGCGTTTGGTCCCAGTTTGGCTGAATTCACTGCGTGGCTGCTTACTGGCTCAGGTTTTGATGTGGAAGCTCCCTGCCAGCATTCACTGCTGCTTAATTGCATGACTGTCTCACTGGGGTATATTGCAAACTGAGTAAAACACTACAAAATGCATATACCTGAAATGGCAGCAGATATTTTAATTTAGTTAGTTAGTTTTATTGCCAACCAGGTGAAGTCTATTTTATAGCAAAAATTCTTCTTATTAAAAACAAACACTGTTGCATCCTACATTTAAATCAGTTTTGAAAAAAAGCCCAGTAACATCCACCAGCCACTGAACTGTTCCTACCCTGTACCGGCCTGCCTTTTCACAGAGTGAAGGAGGATATCCTGAGGCAGTTATGAAACTACCTATATGTTTGTCACACTTTGTTAAGCCTGTTTAGAAAGGATCAAGGTTTTAACACCAGCCAATGGTAACCATGTATCAGCCCTAAACCTTGATTATGTTTTGCTTTAACTAATTTTCTTATGATGTTTTGATGCTGCTGGACACGTTTTGTTTCTGACTATTAAATCTGTTTTTCAAGCAGCATTTGCTTAATTGTGAAACTCATCAGCAGCTGCAGAATTTGTTCATCACTTCTTTCTAGCAGTCACCATCAAGTGATTTAGCGCCATTGTTTGCTTAAGCTGATTGTCTTTGTGCTACACTGAGTGCATTTAAATAGACCTTGAATGTGCATTTTTGGTTGCTTTATGAATCAGTCTATGCAACTCTATGCAAATTTTGGCTTGTGATTGATTTGGTGATTCAGATTCACAGTGATTTTTTTTCTAGATACAAACATGAGATTATCAGCTATACATGAATGATATGAGGGTTGATGATGGCTATTTGATCAATGCTCTGTTTTACTGTTCCAAGTTTTTTTGTTTAAGCATTAAGGCTCCAGATTACAGTATAAGCCAGGCACAATATAAACCTGTTATACTCAGAGAAGTGGACGAGGTAATTTGAAGTCTGTGACCTGTATTAGCCTTTGTTTGCTTCTGCCAACTTAAAAGGTGCTTGTTAGCTTCTTGGTGTCCCTGTAAAATGCTCCAGTTTCCCCTATAAACCTCCAGAGTTAGGTTCTGGCTGCCAGCTTGAGAACATGTGGCCCCAGGAGGCTTATGGGAACCCATTGTGGTTGATAGCGTATATGTGTATTTGTGCCTTAACATGTTTTGTTTTTTTCTACAGAAAAAATCTGTGCTAATTCCAAGTCAAGATACTAATATTCACCAAGAACGTTGTTGTGATGCAAGCAAAGGGCAAAAGAAGGCCAGCTCTGACTTAAAATAACTGAAGACAAATATGTATAAAAATGGTTGTCATTTATCAGACCACATACATCCAGAACGAGCATTACCTACAGATGTTGGTTGGTTGAGCATCCATGCCTCCTCTGTCTTTGAAGAAAAACCATTGAAACCATCTGCCATGAATCTCTGCCATTTCAGCTCTGGCACACCTGTTCTATTAAATGGCACAGGCATGCATGAACAGCTGCTTAGAACAGGGGTGTTTAAAAGAGACAGAAAATGTGTATTGTGCACAAAGCTACATGAGAGTCAAGTGTATTGACCTACCATAAACAAATACGTTTCTTATGAATGTGTACCAGTGCAGAGAGCTTTTGGGCCCTGAGTGAATAGACATAATCTGTATCTGTCCCTAGTTGTTCTGTTTAAGACTCAGAGAGTGTGAGCTTGTGACAGGGCTTTCTGTGTGTGAATGATGTCTCTTTCCCTCTCTCTTTTTCTGTCTGTATGAATGAGAGTGAGATCACTGATTGCCTCTGCTCAGTAACATCGCCATGCCAGCAAGTGGGGGAGGAGGGATGTGAGAGGTTCGAGAGTGTAAGAGGATAGGTTGAGAGATGGTTAAAGGTTGGCTTCTCTGGTAGGGCTCAGCATGTTTTTTCCCCACTTTGCTCCTTCTCTTTCCTCTTCTCCGCCTCTCTCTTATAGACTTAATCCTCCTCCATCCCCTCTCTCTTTCTGTTTTGCTCCCATCCCCACGGTCCCAGCATTTGACTATGCATGCTGTGGAGAAATCCATGTGGAAGAAAGCTTCCTTGCCCTCCAGCACCACTGCATTTCTGTCTCTCAGTCAACCTTGGTTCGGAGATTGAACCAGATAACAAAGTCATGTGTGCATGTACATGTGTTTTTCAACTGTGCACCACTATATGATGCAATTATATGTTTCGTGTGTGCGTTGTGTCTGTGTGTGTTGTGTTTGTCTCGAATCCACCATGAGACACCTCCTTCCCCGTTCCCATCATTCTTTGCGGTGAGAGGAATAGAGTTTTTGAGAGCAAGGGTTGCCTTGGTAACTATTGCTGCCATCTGTGTATGTTGTATGAATGTTTGGTTATGTGCATGCAGCAAAAGATGGAAGCGGCTGTGATCTGAATGCTTCAGCTCCCTCATCGTTGCATTATTTATTTAACAGTTAGCAGAAAGACTGTAAGGTTACTGGGTTACAATTCATTTCCAGAAAGAGATTAGAGGAGTCCACTTTCAGCTGAGGGAATGTGTGTCATTGCAGCAATACAGATCTACAACAAAATATTCCAAAAATACACCTGCTTAGTGCTTACACAAGTAATGCCTGCCTTCAGTGGAAGAAAGGAGGAGTAGATAGTAAACAAATGATTAATTTAAATCCCTTTTTATTTGCCCTGGTTCATGTTGTTCAGTTATGTCACCCTTTTTCAGTTTAGCCAATGCATAACAATAATATCCTAACTGTTTTTTACATTAAAGTTGCAACTGTTTGTCAAATAATCAATCAGTCATTGGACAGAAAAATTTAAAAAAATATTTTAAACCCATATTGACATTTTGGTAATTTTACATCCAAAACTTCTTCTCTTTTTAGCTTCTCAAATTGTGATAATTTGTAGTCTTTCTCTCTTTTTTATATCATGGCTCTTATAACCAGACAAATAATACTATGGGCTACAGTTTCTGGATTGTCTCTCATGTTAAGAATGAGAAAGGCAGAGACAAATCTTATAACTGTATTAGATTGATAAGTTAAGTGAAAGTGGCATTAAGGGGCAGCCTTTGTGCACGTACATGCACCTAGTCCAAAGAGTCAAAAATCCATCTGGCATCTTTTGGAACCTTTTTTTGTGTAAATGATATTATTTTGGGGGGCTTTTTGTGCCTTTATTGATTGGACACTAAAAAATTAGACAGGAAATGGAGAATGACATGCAGCCAAGGGCCACAGGGTGGAGTCAAGCCCAGGGCCGCTGCAGTGATGATACAACCTCTATACATGGGGGCACCCTCTCTACCAACTGAGCTACCAGGACACAACTTTTCATATTTTCATTTGGAATGAGAAGGTATAAGGCAAAAAGAATGCAATTGGGAATGATTAAAGAAAAGAAAAGTGAACAAGAAAATGAAGCAGAGATTTGAAGCAAGATCGG
>JAQLOL010000026.1:13598673-13622002 GCA_029783665.1 Naso thynnoides | reverse complement strand
ATCTCTACATTGAAAGAAATAATTTGAAAAATATATTGACTAGCTTTAACAGCTGAAAGATGGGCTGCATAAATATTGAGCCAGCTGACGGGACAAAAACGAGACATAGCATTTAAAATATTGTGATGGGCTTATGCTGGCTACACACTTGACGATTATCAAATCTTAAACAATTTTAAAAGGTTGGAGACCACAGCCATAAGGACAGTTTCAACAGATTTTTTGACATAATCCTCCAAACACACGCTACAAGATTCGGCCAGATGATGAGACCATGCTCCTGCCATTTGTAGTAATGAGTTCACAATTGTGATTGCACCGGAACGAGATCTGACAAAAAAAATAATAACATAGTTTAATGCTGAAAGTTGCAGTCACATTGGTAGCATTAGTCCATTCCCTCACCTGTTACATCCAATGCTATCGCAGTTTCTGCCCACACCTTTTCTTTGTCAGCCCCATTTTGGTTTGTCTTACAATAGATTGCATTTGCGTTGTTGCCATAATTCCACAAGCTGGTCTTCATTTTTGATAATCCACTTTGCTTGGAGCACAGTTTTGTTTATGTTTGCTTCCATGTTTGTATCTGTAAAAACATGTA
The DNA here is from genome assembly GCA_029783665.1 of Naso thynnoides. Classification (NCBI taxonomy): domain Eukaryota; kingdom Metazoa; phylum Chordata; class Actinopteri; order Acanthuriformes; family Acanthuridae; genus Naso; species Naso thynnoides. The sequence continues at coordinate 13,621,401 of JAQLOL010000026.1, read as the reverse complement.
ACATCCAGTTGGTGACACTTACCAGTCTGCTTTCCCTCATTAGCTATTGCAGATATTCCATCGGAGGCTGCCCAACCTTGAATCGTACATATCAAACATGTTTGATATTTAGGATTTGAGATCAGGGAGGCTCCAACTCGTGTGGGAACAGTAAATAATCGTATTGACACCATACACTTGAGGATTATTTTGTCAAATAATCAGTTGCGACTAAGCCACAGATCGCGCCAAGCCCCCCTATTGTTAGAGGGGGTCGGGGATGAATTGGGCCTAAAATCTGGCCTAAAATCATTTAGTTTGTGGCCAGCTACATTAAGACAATGGTGTTTTTTTCCCTTTCCTGCTTTAATGTCTCTTTAGTAACTTTAATTTCAAACTTTCTTAAACAAAGAGCGTTTCTCGTGAAGAATCAGAGCTTCGTTTCCGTCAGCTGACCAGAGAGTACCAGGCTCTCCAGCGGGCTTACGCCCTCCTCCAGGAGCAGACGGGGGGCTCTCTGGATGCTGAGAGGGAGGCCAGGGTTTGTAATTATTCCTTCTGCTCCCTTTACAAGTTCTCAAACATATATCTTAACATTTTTCTTTTCTTTTACAAGTTTGCAAAAAACTATGCCAACCTAATCTCCTCCCACAGACACGTGAGCAGATGCAGGTGGAGCTCAGCAGCTGCCAGGCCAAGATCGTGGACCTGGAGAAGGCCCTGGCTGAGAAGGGGCAGGTAACAAAGACGAGGGATGGTGACAGGAGCTCACTGGTCCTGCTCTCACTGGCCCTCCTGCATGTCTGTCTGGCCGCTGTGCTCCTGGGTTGGCGTTATGCTGACCAGGTCTGCCGCAGAATCCTGTGATGTCACTTCCTGCATGTGTGATGTCACAGTTCTGTGCCTGCATGTTCTGCCTCACATTCTCTCCTTCCTGTTGGTTTTGTTTCTTTTGGGCCTTTGAGTGCTGTAGAGTCTGGAGAGGGGGCTCAGCTCTGAATAGACTGACATACAAGATCATAATTCAGTTATGTTTCACCTTTTCTGAATATGAAAATATACAGTTTATGTTGATTTTTTTGATTATGTATGGAAGACATTATTACGCACTTTGATCTGAGAACGTAGCCAAACCAATGTCAAAACTGAGTAGTTTAAAAAGCTGACATTGAGCACAGTACTCAATACCTATATTTATCATGAGAAACACTAAAACTATGATGATGGACTTGTATCACTGTTCTTAGTTTCTTCATTTAACAAGAACTTTTCCTTTTGTTGCAGCATGTTTTCTGCATATTGCCTGTTCCACTGTGGCTTGATCGAGCTCTGTTATTTTGATTTCCTGCTCTGCAGTTTTTCACCTCACTGTGCCTTCTGTTCCTCCTGTTACTGTGAAATCCTGATGATTGTGAAGGCAGCATTTGCCTGTTATCTCAGGAGTGATCTTCATTTCACTGGATAAATAAACTACTACTGTCACTCTGTCCCTGTCTGTTTGTGTCTGTGTTATGTTTGCATGTTATCATTTTGAAAAACAGAAGTTTGTCATAGTGTTTTGGGTTTTGAGTTGGCTTATTGTGTTTCTGGCACCTTTGTAAATTACAGCCTTGGGATCCTTTCCCGTTCTTGGCAATGTCATTTCTTGCTGATGTTGTGTTTGGTTGTTATGGCAGGATTCAAAGTGGGTGGAGGAGAAGCAGTACTTACTCAGGACCAACCAGGAGCTTCATGAGAAGGTAGATTTCATTAGGCAATGCTCCTTATTAATGCATCACTTTACAGGCAACATAGGGTATCATTGCAGACTTAAAACTGCACTTTTTGTGTAATTTATCCAAAAACCTGATTATTGACAAGAACGTTAATGTCTTTGCCTTCTCTGTATTTTTAGCAGGTCGCTAGATACCCACACAGTGCAAGCAGGTTTGCACACTGAATGGAAGTGGTAGGGTGACACATTTACCACCATCTAGAGCCCTTTAAAACACATCCGTCAACATGCTCCATCTACGGGGCCATGCGTATTCACAACTCTATAGGTACATTCAAAGTTCAAGGTAATCTTAGCTTCTCATTGTAGATAAAAATATCAAGATAATAGCTGTCTAGGCATAGTGACAAGTGCATCGGACACAATGCTATTATACTTCAAAAATGATGAAAATAATATTATTCATGGTGTGGTGGGAGTTCCTCGGTTTGACCCCTGTCTATAGTGTGGTGAACATGCACGGTCACGACAGGTAGATGGAGCGTGTTGGAGATTTTATTTTTTCAGAGGCCTGTTAAAGTGCCTCCCTATCACTTCCATTGAATGTGCAAATATCTGTAAGTATCTAATGACCTGCTAAATGCACAGAGAAGGGAAAGGCATCTATATTTTTGTCATACAGCAGGATTTTGAATTAATCACCCACCCCCCCCAAAAAAAAGTATAGGTTTTTTGTTTTTTTAAAAAATGATGCCAGCTAGAGCTAGATGCCAGCTAGCTAGAGGTGTTGTATCCTATCATAGTCATGTATATTTGCAGTTATGATACCTTACCATACTTTTATCAATGAAAGACAATGAGTGAACATTTTCTGCAAAATCTGTCGTCCTCCTTCAAATGTCTATTTTCATTCTTCATTTTTCAAAAGAACCAAGCGGTTTGACTAAACAAAACACCCTTTAAAACTTGTAAAACCAGTTTGAATAAGAAAATGGAAGAATGCATTTCATACACAAAGGCAGTCCAAGTGCTTTACATACTCTTAAATTAAAATGGTAATTCTGACATTTAAATGAAAATAAAAATGTTAGAAGCAGTTATAAAAGATTTTCATAAACAGTAACTGAAGATGTAAGTGCAAGTTGATATTTAGTATTGCTTAATATTTAGTCAGAAGTACTTTGAAACAGATTTTTAACATGGATTTAAAAATAGAATTGGGGCAGGTTTTCCATCTTCTGGAAAGTTATTGAATCTCTGCAGAGCTTAATGATCAAAGGAAGTAAATTAATAAGAATTTGAGCTGATTTGTCATCGGACTGTTTATTTGAGATAATTGTTAGCTATCAGAAAAACATAAGCAAGGGCCATTTATTATTAATGCACTGTAAAACATGCCAAAGCAATAAACTCATGTGACAAAGATGTGTACATGTGTCTGTCTGCAGATGTGTGCGTTGCAGCAGACCGAGTCGCGGCTGCAGGCAGAGGTCCAGGATGCTCGGGATCAGAATGAGCTGCTGGAGTTCAGGGTCCTGGAGCTGGAAGTAAGAGACTGTACCAACGTCAAACTGACACCGGAAGGCGACAACAACAATCTCAGTTCCAGACGCAAGACCTACATACAGTGACTAGCTAGACAGACAGACAGACATACCGTTCACTGACACACACTTGAATCCTCTTCTGTTCGTCTTTGTTTTGCATGGCAGCTGTGTGCATATCCCTTCATCTGAACTGGAATATTTTTTATTAATGAAACAATGTTTTGTTAACATGAGTCCAATTTGTAATTGAATAAAAATGTATGTAAGTTTAATGTTCAATCCCATCTTTATTCATTTTGTGTCTCATTTTGCATGTGTCCTGTGTTTGTTTACATTTTCCCCGAGATAAAAGCTTATGTTTTTAAATAATGAAGAAAAAACTGAACAGCTTAGTGTAAATTTAAAAGTCTTTTATCATCTAGTCAGTTTTTGCCTAGTATCAATCTGCTAGAAATCTGCTAAAACAAGTTATTGACCTATATCTTTGAAGGCAAGTAGCATTTGGAATATTATTTTACCACATATTACTCATATTAACAGATGTTGTATCATTAACAGTTTTGTCTGACTGTAGACAGAATAGCATCTGTTTGAGATTACGTTCTCAGTTTGAGTTGCAGCATGTGTGTTCAAACCCCCAATTGGTTTGGTTTGGTTTGGTTCCCTATTTAAATCAGTGGGTTTCCACCTCCCTCATTTTGGCAGATCCCGACCATGTTTTCAGTGTCATGTAAGTAAATCCCTTATCACTCCCTTTCCACTCATTCACATTCTGTGTCTCACAGAGCACCACCACAATGTTATAATAAATTATCACATGACTGTAGGACTTGTGGATATGTGAGTTTGGCTGATGTCATGATATTTTCAAGTGTATGCATATGAATGTTTACATGGTGTGTACTTTCTGTAGGAGAGGGAGCGCAGATCTCCTGCACTCAATCTCCACATGTCTACGTTCCCTGAGAATAGCAGTAGTGCTCTGCAGATCTACTGCCATCAGGAGGGAGTCAAGGTGATAACTTACAAAAAAAACCCCCAAGCTATCTTCCCTTAAGAGTTCATGCAGTCACTTTGGGGCCTGATGGTTTTGACTTCTGTGCAGGATGTAATAATTCCCGAGCTGATGAAGAAACTGGATATCCTAGGTGATAACGGGGTGAGTTTAAACATACAGTTGTATTAAAATAAGCCCTGCTAGCTTTTTTAAGGGTTACAGTTTTGATCAATTTTTTTGTGCTTTCCTCAGAACCTCAGAAACGAGGAGCAGGTTGCTGTGATTCAGGCAGGGACGGTGATCTCACTGTGTGAAAAGGTGAGACGGGCCTCTCAGATATGTTGTGAATTACTGACACTCAGTGGACACTTAATGCCATAACGCTTAATTCATTTACAGTGCAGCAACTACATTTGAGTCATTTTCTCAAAGCTAAGTATAAATGAAAATTAAACAGTTGGTTTTGCTTCCAAGAAAGTATTAATAGCCTTTCCTTTCTCTCTCAATCCTTGCTGTACAGTGGTTGAAGCAGATAGATAACACAGAGGCCGCTCTCACGCAGAAGATGATTGACCTGGAAAATGACAAGGTGAAAGATTAATTTACAAATAAAATGAAACATTTTTAAATGTTTTGACTGTATGTTGAAATGGTATCAGATGCTATAACATACTTGACTTTGTACTGTTTACAACACAAGCTCTTCATCTGCTTGAACATATCACATCTGGTTGCAGGAGCTGTTCAGTAAACAGAAGGGATTCCTGGAGGAAGAGCTGGACTACAGGAAGCAGGCCTTGGATCAAGCCTACATGGTATGGAGCCCAGAGCAGTGTGACTTTTCCCTTAATGCAAAAGTTTGATGTTAAATAGAGAAGTGCACTCATTTATATTAATTACACCAGTAAACAAGGTTGTATACAAGGCATAATGGTTCATTATAAAGTGATTCAGAAATGCAGCACTGCAACATTGTCATTCCAGCATGACACATAAAACATTTGGAACCCCATTAACATCATGAATGCATCATGCTCCCTGCAGATTAAATTTGTCACATTGTGATGGGATACTGCATCTTTTACCACTGAAATCTAAATTCTGTGAACAATCTGAACTGTGGAATTGGCCGAGTTTTTGGCTTTCTGTTTATTGGCCTTATACCTTTTTAGTTTCTGTCAATCACTGATTTACTCTGTTAAAAATGTAGAAAACATGAAGATTTATGACTCTATGAATTTTCTGTGTTATTAGGTCAAATGGACAAATCATGAAGATGATTGATATTTCTTGACAGAATGAGTTCAATATGATTTTATTGTTAGATTTTGTTAGCATAAATGATCTTATAAAATATTCTCCAGCTTGACTGACTTAAAAGTTTGCAACCATCAAACAGAAGTTAACACGTAGGTCAATCTCCATATAATTCTAACCATTTTTATTTTTATATAGTTTTGGTGTTGGTTTGTGTTTATGGTCCCACTTTATATTGCTTTGGTAAAACCTTGATTTTACATGGTAACTTTGCTAGAACATTAAGGCAGCTATAAAAAATTTTTTTTATTCGGATCCTGAAAATAAAAACATGGTTTGTGTTAAGATGATAAAGTTCCCATGTGAAGTTCAAGCCCAAGACCCCCAATGTAAAGTGGAACAGTGTTTCCCATATCTGCCATAGTCACAGTAGTATGTGTGTGTATGTATGTGTGTGTGTTTGTGTGCATATGTGTATCGGTTTGTGTGCGTGCCTCCATATGTGTGCTTGTGCATGCCTGTGTGTGTTTCTGCATGCGCATGTGCATGTCCATGGTTGTGTGTCTGTGTGTTTGTGTACCTGTGTGTGTGTGTGGCTGGCTGTGCAGAGGATCGAGGAGCTGGAGGCCACGCTGTATAGCGCTCTGCAGCAGGAGCAGCCGGCATGTCGGGCGGTGGCCGAGTCGCTGACAGACAGGCAGAGGGAGGAGCTGAAGCTAGCCGTGGACAAGCTGCGGCGTCAGATTCTCCGGCAGAGCCGGCAGTTTGACAGTCAGATCTTACAGGAGCGCATGGAGCTCCTACAGCAGGCCCAGCAGGTAAGGCTTAAAACAAATCAAGTCAGGTTACTGAGTCTTGCCCTCCCTCAATCTGAGCCCTGGTCCCTGTCTGAAACATGTCTGACCCCACCAGACCCCTGGTGCTATGAAAAAGATGCAGTATCCCTGTGTGTGCAACCTGTAACTCTATCTGTTAGTGCATATGTGGAGTTGGAAGACTAAAAAAGATGCAGCAGAATGACTTTGTGGCTGTGAGTGTGTGAATTTCATTGTGATATGAACACCCCCTCCACTCCTTCAGTATCCTTTCACCCTACAGCCCTCACAGTATTTTAACTCTCATGGCTTGTACAGTATGTGTAATTATTTTATTGGGTACATCATGGATCACAGCACCTTTAACTTCATTTGTACTGCAACTTACTAACATGTTTTTCCCTAATCTCTAATCAAAGATTATTAAAAATACACTTACTAATTAATTATTTATGCAGTAGTTTTAGACAAAAAACTATTTATTTTGCCTCATTCATTTCATCTAGAAAGAGAAATAAAGAAATTCTTCATCCTTCAACACAGCAAAATAAAACTGTTTTCTCTTCCCCACAGTTGAGCTTTAGTTTACGCATGTTCCCAGTCCCCTGGTTCACTCAGTGTTCTGGTAGCTAAGATCTAAACAGACAAGAACACAGAAATGTTATCTTGCAGTAGCTGAGTAAGCGGTGTGGTCTCAAGTCTCAAAGATGGAGCAACTTTTATTGTTCACTGCTAAATCTGCCCTTTGGTTGTCATGGCTGCTCATTCTTACTCAACATAGCTACCATGGAGACAAAGAGCATGATGGGAGGAAGGAGTTTTTGGAGAATTAACAGGAATAGTTGGATCACAGTCTTATTAACTGTTAACACACTTTCTTTTTGCGTAGATGTAGATGATTGTATGAAATCTGGCCAAATGATCTTAGTTTTACATCTGAACATATTTTGACCAGCTAACCATGTCTGTTTTTGCCTTGCAGAGAATTAGAGAGCTGGAGGACAGGATTGATTTGCAAAAGAGACAAATAAAGGAAATAGAGGAAAAGGTACACATTCAAGTTTCATTGATTCTCTCTAACAAAGCTTCTGTCATGGCTGGTTAATTAAGTGTGAACATTTACTTGACCAGACAAACATTAGCAAGAGAGAATGTGAGGCATTTTACTCCTACTGTACTGATGCTGTGTGTTACTTAACTGCCATCTTGACACACTTTTCCTTCTCTCTCTTCTCACCTGTTGATTTAACCCTTTGTGTTCCTTTAGTTTTTGTTCCTCTTTTTGTTTTTCTCTTTAGCATTTATTCTTTGGCCTTAATGATAGTGACCATGGACCCACATCAGGTAGCGCCTTTATTCCCAGTATCAGCATTATATATCAGTATTTAACACAATAATAACAAGGAAATAAATAAAAAATGTTTTCTGTTTCATAGGTGTTAAGGTGCTGTGGAGGCAAGCAAGGACAAAACAAAACCTATTTTTTATGCATTTGTAGACAGCTCACGATAACGCGATGGCCTTTTTCATAAATGTGCACTTTTGCTGAAGACCCTTACCTGGAATGCAAACATTTTTAAAAAATGTTTTAAATAATGATATATACATGAGATCAAATTGAAATGTATTTATAAATAGCATTCAATATAGTGATTCTTGGGCCTGGAATATAAAACTTTAAATCCTGTGTGTGAAGCAAACACTTGGATTTACTGAGAGAAAACACAGAATCAAAGGATTTTTACACTGCAAAGAGTCTCAACTGAAGGAAAGCCCAGTGGGACAATAGAAAAGCAGAGATAGAGGGAGGAGGAGAAGAGTGAAAATAGAGGGCTGAGTGAGGGGGTGAACAAGCTGAGTGCCAACTGGATTTGGAGAATATTGGCAAAGTCCAACGTCTGCAGCGTTTCCAAGGAAACAACAGTGCAACTAAGTTTACAGAGCAGAAGCTGAACTCACTGGAAGCTTGTCGAAGTATCGAGAAGAGGAAACTACAACTGGCGGAGTGAAAATAACAGGTTTTTATATAAATGACTCTTTTAATTTTTACTTGCTATTATTTAGGATTGTATTACCTCATCAGTTAATTTAAGGTTGTGAGTTTTTGAATACTTCTCCAAATTGGCAAATTAATGATTTTCTGATTATACTAAAGCGCATTGGTTAACAACTGGCTCATGCATTCTTGCTTGTATTGGTTGTGCATTAGCCATACTTGCTGTTGGCTTACTAATTATATTAAGCTTACAAGATAGGTTAATATTTTGCTTGTCTGTCTTAAAAAAGCCATGCGAACGGGTGGAATGACATGGATGAAAGAAAAACTTCTTGCACGCAGAGGCATTTGAGTAGTGTAGACTTAGAAAAAAAGTGAACCTTTCCTTTTAATTTTTTGGGGCTGAGGGATTTGTGAAATGTGGTAGGAGGTGCAGGAGGAGATGGGATCATTAGGAGGCGGGGTAACATGAGAGACACCTGCGCTCAACAACTTGCTACCAAGCTGTTGACATGGTGAATAATAGATGACTGTATTTTGTGTGTGTGTGTGTGTGTGCGCGCGCCTATCTTTTTCTATGTCTCTGTCTTTATTTTTGCTAATGTGTATGTATTCATGGTGGACATTTAGCTAAGACAAGAAGAAGATGTGCAAAAGTTTTGTTTTCTTTTTCCTTTCAGAGCACAGTTAGTCTGACACCATCACTTCCTGTGTCACAGGTAAAACTCATCCTGTGGGTACAGGCTAACCAGTGGAGGATAAGATGACCTCATCAGTACCAATGGGTAGCACAAGCAACTCTGCTACTATGTTAACCAACCTATTGGGAACAGAGCTGGATCCTGACTTGGACCTGCGAGTTCTGTATAACAGAGTGAAGGTCCTGGAGCAGAATGGAGTTTTAGCCCTCCAGTCTGACAACTACCTGAGGAACAGGTGAGCGACAGGAAGAGAGGGGATCCAGTGACACACACACACACATGCACACACCTCCTACTATATGCTCACTTTTGGCCAAGGTGATATCACGTATCAATTGCACCCGACTGCACTGCACACTTGCATGAGAGCATGTTGCTGCTAACATCTCACTGGAATTACTCGCTGTGGGGGATTTTTTCTGCATGTTTTTATCTATTCATACTCGAAGAGAGTAATATTGAATCAGATCAGTTGATTTTTAGAGACAGATAAACAGAGGAAGTTATTAAACCTTCCATTTTAATGTTAATGGGCAAATTTGTGTGAAATCTTCTGTGAGCTTATCTGTGTTGTGTTGTAATGTTAGGATCAGGGAGTTAGAGAGGTCAGAGAGGAGCCTCCAGCTCTGTCAGCTAGCCTCTGCCTCCCACCTTCCCAGCATGCAACACTCCCCGAGGCTGGACCAGAGACTACACATGCTTAGGGAGGAGGTCAGGACTATGGTGAGTGATCGGAATCTGTGAATGCATCAATAGACATGGATTTAAAACCATAAAACATGATATGATTGACATTGGTTTGTGTGTTATTCCACATTTTGTCTATTCTTAGTTTTCATAAAGTGTAGATGGCAAGAATGGATGGAAAAAATAAATAATATCTATCTATCTAGAGAGCGATCGATATAAAACATATAAAACTTAAGGTAAAAAAACAAAACATCATAAAGACTTATTGTAATTTGATAGATGCCATTTAATTGTATATCTGCTTTAACATTATGGTGTTTAATAAGATATGAATTCCCAGTAGGTTAACTGTCTTTTTGGGGTTTTTTTTGCTCATGTGCAGTAGAATAACAAAAAGTCGGATACAAATCAAAACAGAATAACTATACAGCGAAGACTACTACTGTTGTTCTAGAAAGAAACAAAGAAGTATATATTAGTTCTAAGAATACTGTTGTAGCTGAGGAGACCACTTTGGCACTAGGTGTTTAAAAATAATGTAAAGCAAGCTTCGAGTAATGGTGTGGAATCACTGAGATAACTCAGGAGTTGGTTTCGAACTAATTATATTTTTTCTCTGTCTTCCTTTCTTTCCCCCATCCCTCCTGCCCAGACCCAGGAGAAGGAGCGAGGGGAGCGGGTTTGGAGGGATCGACTGCAGCGCTGTCAAAGGCAGCTGAAAGCCAAAGAGAAGGAGATGAGCCTCCAGTCCCAGTACTTTGAGAACTTTAAAACCCAACTGCAGCACAAGCTCAGCCTGGCCCAAGACAGAGAGCAGAGCCTCCGAAACCGAATCTTCACTTTAGAAAAGCAGCTGCTGGACATGACCGTGAGTGCTGCCACTGGCATGACAACAACCAGCGCAGTCAGAATCACTGCCGGAACTGGAATACACTGGGAAGAACAAGAGAGGTTACCCTCAATGAGAGAAGAGGGTGAAGGTGAAGAGGAGAGAAAGGAGGAGAAGAGGAAGCAATGTCAGTCAATTGAGGGGACTGAGAGAGAAGGAGGGCGAGAGGGTGAAGAGGGAAAGACAGAGAAAGAGATACAAGGGTTAAGAGTCACAGACACAAAACAAAACAGTCTTCAAGGCTTCATCCTCAGCCTGCAGGAGGATCTCACAGTGCTGCTGGAAAGAGAAGAGGATGGCGTGAAAGAGCGAAGAAGACTGATGGAACAGCTCCAGGAGGCGCAGGAAAACAGTCACTTCCTGGGCTGCAAGGTGGAGGAGATAAAGGTAGAGGTGCACCAGCTGAAGCAGTCTGAAAGCTCCTTGATGAAGGAGGTTGAGGAGCTGAGAGAGGAGAACCTCAGGCTCCAGCAGATGCTTACAGATGCAGCTAACCAAAAACCCAGCCAATCAGACACGATCTCTGAGTCCACATGTCATGGTCATGGGACGAGCTCTCCCAGCAGGAGTCCTGCTGTTGGTCCTGCGACCTCAAACACTCTCTCGAATTCTGCTGCCATGGGACATTCCTCAGTGCAGAGGTCTGGAAAGGTGCGTAAACCATGATTATTATAATTGTAATTATAACTTTCTTTCTGAGTTTATTATTGAATGTGGAGTATCAAGACTTGGCTGGTCTATCGCATCTGATAAACTGTAGTTAACAATTTGATAGTTGTTCCTAGTTTGAACCAGCATACTTTTTCAAACATGATATCATGATGATTATGATACGCCTCCTGTAAAGAAACGCAGGGTGCAGAAGTAAAGCGCATCAAGCTGGTTTAAGGTGGAATGAGCAGCATGAAAGTACAGGATATCTCACAGTCACGTATTAAGATAAGACTGGAGCTTGATTGCACCAATTTTTCCGGCTCTCAAAACATCATTCATCATAATGAATGAAACATACGTTTTGTCTCCAGATTCTGTGCCAGACTGCTGCAGCGTCTAACAAAACTCCCAGTTACTTCATCGTATTTTAGTACAAAAAGTGTATGGCTTCCAGGATTACGTCAGTAGAGTATGGAATGTAGGGTGTTGGACGAGGAGCATTTGTAAATGATCATTAGTGCCCTACACATGTTTGAAAAGCTTGCTGTTTTACAGCTATTGATAGAATGTCATTTAGGTCCACTTTTTGACTGACTGATGTCAGAAAATTTATCATTCTGCATTTATTTTCTCTGATTCATTTATATCAGTCTCTTACTGTAGACGGGCCAAAAATACATAAAGGATAAAGAAATATTCCAGCAGTGTTACTATAGGCTTTATGTTGTAAATTCCTTCTTGTGTTTTCATAAGAAGGAAGGTACTGTGACATAAAGTGGAAAATGAACACTCTGTTTCAGGATTTAGAGTCTTACAGAACCACCTCCCTGATTGCAGCTGCTTATACAAATGTATCTAAGTATCAACTAAGAATTGAATTTGGTTGTGTTTTTAAGTCATTTATCATTTTCATGTTGGCACAAATGATTCTCATTTTTTGCCCCACAACTGTGATCCCTGTGTAGGTTCTTCCAACCTCAGTTGAGGGAACAAGCCAGCCACATTCATCTGCAGTTTCACATGTTTACCACCAGGCCACAGCAGAGAGCAAACGCAGCTCCGAAGAGGATCCCTCCTCATCTGCCAACTCAAATACTCCATTCAAAAATGGCCCTCCAAACCTTATTCACCATCTTGGCTCCAGCCCTGGTTGCCAGTCACTTTTCTTGACTACAGAGACAATAGATGAGTTTAGATTGGGGACCTGGTGCTCCAGAGGGATCCTGAACCTTGAGGAAAGCCCAAGTGAGGACTCAGATGCCCTGAAGGAGGCCTACAGGAGCTTGGGGTTTGGGGATGATCTTGAAGCACTTCAGGAACAACGAGACCGCCTGGAGATTGCCCTGCAGCACACACAGGAGCAGCTGCAGATGATGACACAAGAGAACACTCAACTGAAATTCGAACTCAGGAAAGAGTCAGAGCTTGAGCAGGAACCTTTAAGAGAAAAGGTATGTCACAGGAGCTGCAGTATTTCCAAATGTTTTATACACAAACTTTTCTAGTGCATCACTGATCAAATTCTTCTTTGCATACTCAGATTAATACACTACCCACCAGTAATAGAGCTGAAGATAACCCAGCTCTTACCCTCACCCACGATGATCTCATCCAGGCTCTGAATCAGGAGAACTGCGCCTTAGCGGTCCGGATTCAGGATCTTCAGGCTCACATTGAGCTCAGAGAAGAAGAGATCAAGAAGGTGGAAACACAACTGAGGGAGCATATCTCCAAGCTAGAAGTGGATAGAGTCCGGCTGGAGCAGGAGAACCAGGAACATGAGTTACTGATAACAGAACTCACCAAGAAGACAGAGGATGATCTTAATACCATCATGGAGCTGCAGCAAAGGTTAGTGGAGGGGGAAAATGATAAGAAAAAGCCCCAGGTTGATAAGGAACTATGTGGATCTCAGTTACAAAATGAATGTGCAGTTGCAATATTAGAATGTTCAGAACAAAACCATCCAGAAGAACGTGTGGACAGTTTAGTGGAAACGGTGCTTAAAGAGGAAAAAACACTCCTCGGATTGGACAATTTGACTGCAGCTTCAGCACCTGGTTATCAACATAAAAAACAAAATCATCCATTGCAGAACAGCAGTCAAAGCAGTCTGCATGTTAGTTCACTGACTGATCAAGTGGACCGGTTAAACAAATTGATCCAGAGCCTCAAAGTGGAACAAGAGGAACAGTTGGCCTGCATAAATTCTCTCACAGAGCAGCAGAGAGAAGTAGCTCTGTCAGTCCAAACACAGACGGAAGAGAAGCAGCAGTTAACTCGAGCAGTTTGGGGATTGAAGGAGAAGAAAGACAGCATCTCTCAATCTCTAGCCAGTCTCAAACAAGAGAGAGAGCAGCTTACCAGAACCATCTGTGGGCTGAAAGATGAGAGAGAGCAGTTTAAAAGGGCTATAAGTGGCCTTAGAGAGGATAAAGAGCAACTTATGGAGTCTTTATCTGGTCTCAAAATAGAAAAAGACAAACTGTTGGAATCTCTCTCAAATGGAACAGAAGCTAGAGATCAAATCATTCAATCTCTACCAAATTTACACAGAGAGAGTGACGAGTTAAGCCAGGTATTGCTCTCTTTGAAACAGGAGAGAGATGAACTTAACAATTCCCTGAAGTGTCTGAGGGAACAGAGAGACCAGGAATGGTCATCTTACACTTTACAAGAAGACCACGACAAGTTGATAAAATCAGTTAGCAGTTTGACTGAAGAAAAAGGAAGAATTGAACTTTCAATCAGTTGTTTGAAACAGGAGGAAGAGCAGATAAAGCTACAGCTTCTGGGTCTAAGAGAGGAAAGAAACAGCCTGAATGTTACTCTATCCAACCAAACAGAGGGAAGGAATCAAAAACAGCATCTGCTGAATTCAAACAGTGCTGTTACCACAAAGATGACTGAGACTTTTGATGGAAGAGGAGATTATGCTACTCAAAGATGTCCGACTAATGACTGCAGAGAAAACTATGTACAGGTAAATATTATTCAAGGATGGCTTAATGTGTGACATTATGTTGGTTTACTGTGTACTTATAAAACATGGTGCTGATGAATAAACAGGTGCAAAATGATCTGTTGAGGGAGATTGAAGTCTTGGGAGAAGAACTAAAGAGGTCACGAGAAGAACTGGACAAGAGCCATTTAGATGTGAGTTCACACAACTTCCCTTTTTTAATTAACATTTGTTTTTTGACAGTAAATAAGATCATTTAAGACTTTCTGTTGATTAGACTACATAGTAGCCCCAACCCCTGGTCCACTTACTAGCTTTTTTTCTATTGTAGCAGCAGAGGTTTGGCTTTAAATGACTACAATAAATGTGTGGTTTTGTTTTTTCCTTCTTTTTTTATATAATGTTCACTGCATGCAGTTTGGCAATTTTAATCGAAAGCGAAAGATGACCCAATATGAGAACACATTTTTTCTTTGCACTCTTGTTTATACTTGCATATCAGTGGTGTATCATTGTGTTGTATTTTATTATGTATTTATGCATCCATGTTTTTGTTTGTGGGATATCCAGACCAAAAGGTTGCAGACTGAACTGCTTCAGTTAGAAGCCAGGAGAGAGGAGGCTGAGAGAAAGTCAGCCCAAGCAGCGGACAAAGTGATGATGCTGACAGATGTGGCCGATCAGGTGGAAGAAACCAGAAAAGAAAATGACAGCCTCCTAAACCAGGTATTTTACCACAAATACATCAGAAAAATGCTGTAAATCTTCAGTATGCACTATATTGTGTTGTCTTTCCTGTTAACTCAACATTCAGTCCTGTTCTTGCTGCTGATTTAGTTATTGCCTGTAGCTAACTCTCTCTTGTTGCAGATTCAGAATAAAGACAATATTGGTATGTTATCTGTTTCTATGTCTTATTTACCTCTTTGACCTCATCAGTGTCTTTGTCTGCTGCAGGTGAAGGAGCTGCAGACAAAACTGACAGGCCTGGTGAGGGAGAAGACTGATGCTCTGTCACTAAAAGAACAATTAGAGGCTCAATACAACATCCTTACAGCTCAGCTCAAAGCTAAGGTAAGAATGGCAATATGTTTTTTTTTCCATTTGTTATATGCAGTAAATTAGCTCTGAGTGCTTGTGTAAGGCTTAGCAATGAGCATGATCTCAACTATTTTATTTTTGATTACGAGCAAAAAACACATTAACAGTTGTGACACAAAAACTGGTCCAATTCGTTTCACCTTCCTAATAAAAATGCAATCAAAACTTAATTTCATCTTAAATCAACCTGGCTAGACTTGATTATGTATCAAATTGTTCTCTACTTTATATCCTGTGTGCATCACTGTGCTTCAGATATCTGACTTTTGATGAAGTTTGAAGGACTTAAAATTGGGCAATAACAGATAAATGAAAAATACATAAAAATGAGAAGCAGTAATATCATAAGGAAGTTTTCCTCATAGATCTGTTCCTGTGTGTGTTAATGTGTGTGTGAAACCTCACAGACGGTGGCTCTAGAGGAACTAAACTCAGAGTACATTGCTCTGAAACGAGGGCAGGACAACAAGGACGAGCTGAGTACTGTTCTTGTCTCACTCAGGACACGTTACAACGACATCAGAGCCAAGGTGAGTAACCAGTCAGGTGTGGCTTTGCTATCCTTATAGTAAAAGCAGTTAGTTGTATGTTATGAGCTGATAAAGCGTGTTTTTCTGTTTAATTTTGCTTGTACTGTAGTATGATACACTCCTGAAAAAGAGGAGCCAGAAGGATCTGGATGTGGCTCCTTTGAAGGTGAGCAAAGAGATATTTGTTATGTACTGTACATTGGGATACTTCTCAGAACTGAAATTTACACTGCATTACCGCTTTTTGGTCCAACAACAGGCCACGCTGTCTTGCCTTGTGGCAAAGTGTCAGGAGAGAAACAGCTTGTTGCTTCAGATGATGAAGGCCATGCACAGACAAGGCTGCTTGGACTTCACACTCACACAGCAGGTGGAGCAGCTGCTCCGTGACACCGCTCTGCAGAACTACACCGCAACATTCACACCAGGGAGCAACATTAAGACCCCAGATTACAGTTCAGGGTTTACACAAGGATTTATTTCAAAATTTCAAGACTACACCAATGGATACACACCTGATCAGACCTGCTCGGCTATACCCCAGCATGTAAATCAGCAAGACCAAAATTGTAGAGAACAAAAAAGGGAAAAACAGACATATTTTGTCACCTCTGACTCCAACTCCAAAACAGATGGTCAAGACTGTAGTGGTGAAGTTACACCTGCATTAACAGGAACACTCAAGGAAAATGCCAACTCACCTGTTCCAGCCTCACCTGTACAGGAGCATGACAGTATCCAGCCTTTAACATCTCCTGATGTTACAGCACTGAAGGAGAGCTCGATCACCAATACAGCACAGGCAAGATAACACAAACTAATTTATGTTCATTTGCAAAGCTACGTTAAATTATTAAAGGTTGAAATTTGTAGTTGTAGGATTTAACAACATGAAAAAAAGTTACAGCATGGACTCTGTGAGATAATTATCTTTTTTTAAAAAAAAGTACTGTAGGCAGCAGTTCAGCCTCATTTTATTGTGTGCAACCATGCACGCATTAATATAAAAAGCTTCATTTTCATTAAAATAAAAACACGATCAGTTGTGAAAGAAATATCGACAATCACTTCCGGCATCTTTATTTTTTCAGTAGAGTAAAAAACTTTATCCAAATGTGGCAAAGATCCTGTTTGCAACTGGGTTTGTGGGAAACACTGGCCAAATTGAACAGTAGCGCTAAAGAAGAGGTTCAAGATTTTGTCGAATCTGTTGTAAAAGCAGCAGTCAGGTGCCCACTGATAGATCCCAAGTAACCCCTGTACAGGAGGTTCTGTACCAGCTTTCTGTTTAAAGGGTCCGGTTATCAGCCCTGTCGGTATTACTCAAGTAGGGATTCTGAATAACTGTTAAAGGTGGTGGTGAGGAGATTCACCTGGCTTCTCACTTCCTTGGTACGTCTACCCTGCTTCCTCTGATAAAGCATTTGGCCAAATAGCCCTGGAACCAAATACCTTACCAGCCACACCCGTTAACGGCAGGTCTCCTCTGGATCTGGGCTCTTGGAAATTTGCCAGGAAAATATTTAGTGATCTGGACAGTAGATCCCAAGGATAGGTTAATTTCCCAAGAAACATAGACTCATATGTCCACAAATTTACTTTAAATGCAGTATTAGAATTTTATTAACATTAAAACAGGCCTTGGTTGCTATAATCATTGTAACTTAAAATAAAAAAAACTACTTAAAGGAACTACTGAAAACTGTCCTTTGAGCAATATACCCATGTGAGATGGAAGCTATCAGTTGTTTTAGATGTAGTGTCATTTGTTTACTGTTACCATAAAAAGTAAGCACAGTCAGTTTGAGGTAAAGATATAAATCAGTGTTCAAACAAAAACACTAATAAAAGTTTGGACTCTACATTGTAATTGAAATTTGGAGAAACCCAATCATTTGCTTTTTCTCAATCCCACGACAGCTCTCTCCCTCTGCGAGTGGACCAGCCCAAGCAACCAGTGAACCCAAGAATTCTGGATGTAATTATCCAGATACAAAAAGGAGGTCCTCCCCAGATTTGAGCCGTTCAGCTGGATCCTGGAGTCCCACTCCTCCCTCCTCCAGAGGTGTCAGCCCGAGCAGGAGGCTGAGCAGTCCTGAGAAGATCATCAGCTTACATGAGCAACTGCAGAAGACTCTACTGAGCAGCTATCAGGTACACTAAAGCTTTTTGAACTTAACAAATTACACAGATGCAAGACACTGTAGTGTTAGCAGTATGTAAAACAATAACATTACTCTCACGTTTCTTCATTTCAAGGCCCCAGTGAACAGAGGAAGACGACAGCAGCCCAGAAAAAGTCTCTCTTTTACAGCTCTTGCAGATCTGGGATCAGCCCCTCAGATAAAAAAGCAGAGCCCCAGTTTACTAAACACCCAGTTTCTCCCAGTCACCACTGCTTTGAGCCCAGCTACACACACTCCTGCAGTGACAGCTCCACCTGTTTCTACTGATAAATCAACAACACTTTTTAATGCAGTCGCCTCTAGGTCTGCTAATGTTACATTCAATCCCAATATGTTTATTAACCGTCACTCTAAAGCAGACATTTCTAAAACTACGTCTGCTCTTTCTAGCTCTTCAAGTTTTACTTTTGCCACTGTGGCACCTAGCAAAGCCAAACCAAGCAGTGACGCTAATGTACCAATACCCCTAAAACTGAAGGAAGTTCCTGCTGTCCCTGGCACATTTCATGCTAAACCTACAACTTCTACCACATTAACTCTGAGGACCACTACCTTTGGCTTTGATACCTTAATATCCCCCCACTCACGTCCAAACACCACTGCCTCAGACTTGACTGCCTGTAATATATTGACTAATAAGTTTAACATGCCTTCTAAAACGGATGGTGCTGCCGCTGCTTATGGCGGGCTTGTATTTGCTGCGTCCTGCACTAATTCTGCTCAGTACTCTCCTGAGACATCCAACAAGTCTGCCAGAAAGTCATCTGCTGCTCAGGAAAAGACCAGGACAGCAAGACCCAAACCAGGTAATGCACATACTCAGTATCTGAGATTATTCACACAAAAGCAGAACACAACGTTGTTATAATTCTTGATTTATTAGACAAGAAACCAGAATTTGCTGAAACTTTTCAAGTGTGCATTATAGGTTGTGTGCTCAATATTTCAGTTTGTGATTGTAGCATGTTACTTTTTGGTTGTATGCTGTTGCCATGTCATATTCTCTGCCTGTTCTCTGTTTCTGTTTCTTGTATTGGCAATAATGTGTAAAATTCCAGCACAAATTTGGGCTATTTCATGTTGCTCTGTTTATTGCCAACCTATGGAATGCACTGCAGTTTGTGACTTTAAATCGAACCTTAACCTTGTATTCATTTGTCATTTCTGTAAACAGTGAGTCCTCTTAATGTTCATATGTTGTGGTGGAACTTTTAAAAACTGTAAATGTAACCTTCTGCTTTAATACGATTAGTGTTCACTTAGGCTGTAATGTACCTGTGTTTACACAATTAGAAGCAACGTAGTTCCTGTGCTTAATTATTTTATTTAATGTTTTTGTCTCATCGTCTCTAGAAGCTCCACCTGAGGTTCGCTCTGTTGAGGTCATCAAAACAGTGGGCCAGAGCAGCCTCATGATTGGCTGGGAGAGGCCGCCGCTGGACGAGCTGGGCTGCAGTAATGGCACATTTGTGTATGGATACAGGGTGAGCAGAACTACCAACAGTTACAAGCAAACTGACACTTGACCTTTGATGGATTTCAATTGTCTCTTACTCATAATTTCATGTTGTCTGTCAGGTGTTTGTCGATGGAGACTTTCACAAATCTGTGATGAGCTCAGCGTGCACAAAGGTATCAGTCTACCCCTTGAAGCTTAACAGCTGTGCATTATTGCATCCAACTTAAAAACAGCATTCCATTTGCTGCATTTTTCTTTCTTTCGTCCCAAAAGTGTATTCTGGAGAACATGGACCTGAGTGTCCCAGTCCACATCAGTGTCCAAACACTGGGCTCTAATGGTCTCAGTTCGAACAGTGTCCACACTGTGTACAGGACCTCAGTGAGAACAGACCATCACTGACTCACAGTGCTCCACCCACTGAGCAAATGTAATAGCTGCATTGATCAAAGAGTAAGTATAGCAGTATTAGACACCTCCGTTTCATACATGTTTTATTGTAACTGCATCAAATGTAATGGTGTTTAAAGCTTTATTACTTTGTCAGTGTCCCTGTAGGATTATGGAAACTTCTCGGTGATAACCTTTATGGCCAGTGGTTTAATGGTGAGCTGTGTGCTTCTTTGTATCATTGTGTTTGTATGGACACGTGTATACAAAGTAATATTATTTTTTATGATGGTTTCATGAAGGCTATGTTTCCTTTTAGTGAAATAATCTTTGTCTTGTTATTCAAAACAAATTTCAGATAAACATGACATTAAAATGAAATCTAATCCAATATAATTTATACACATTAAAAGGTGCTTTTGCCTTCCCACACTTTTGTTTTTGACTATTTTTGTCCTGTGTGTCCGTCCTTTAGTGCACAGCCATCTATAGCTGCAGCCCTCAGAGGGACTGTCCTAACCTCCACCTCAGCAGACGGCTGGGATACCTTCAGGCTCAGGTCAACCAATCAGAAAACTCATCTCACGTTGTCATTACTAGCCTACAAACACATAGTGATGTGTGGCTGGCTGCTAAAACCTCAAAACGATTTACTGAAGATGTCAAAAAGGAAACACTGTGTCAGATTCCACAGAGTTAATCTGCATGTAAACGCATGTGAAGATTAGCTCCGTCCTTGTTGCAAGAACTGTTCCTGGATTCACTTTGATGGACGCTGGGAGTGTTTACCAGGCGAGAGAGCAGAGCTGCTGCCAATCAAGCAAATCCTGACTAACTGATAAAAGGTGCACTTCACTACAAACTATATAAAGCCAACATCAATCACATTGTCAAAGCTGCCTGCGACACCTACATTTACTTACATAAAACTGATTTGAAATATGCTGGAGGGACGTCTGCATCTGTCACACATATAAACACTGTGTTAAACACTGAGACATCATGCTAACCCTAACGGCTTCATCTGCCTCTCTGGACTCTGTGACATGAACAGCTGGCTAAAGGGACATTCACTGTATGAAAACTGTATAATGTGCCGATGCAACATTGCACCCTGAGGTCATCTTACTTGATTTTTGAAGCCAAATATGAGAAAAAGATGATTCACTCCAAAGACTTATCTGTTTCTTTCTCCTCACTGGTCTACGGGGTTACTTTAAACACAGAAGCCAGGTGTTTAAGTTCTAAAATTTGCACACAGTTATTGTTTATATCCAGAAAATGGAGTTTAAAATAAGAGATTATCACCAATATTTTTTTGTAGAGAATTAAAAAAATATATATATGCCAATGTATCACATACTGTATATCTTTTTTTGTATGAGTGACACTTTGTTTTTCATACCTGATAGATGTTATGTTTGCACGCTCATATTGTTTTTTGTTTTATACAATGTTCACAACACAAAATCTAATACTCTTTTGCTATTCACTGTATGTACAAGTGTGGAGTGATCATGGTGCCGAAGAGGTATTTTTGTATCAGTAATTGAAGCTATTGGATTTCCCATTGATTCCCTCTGACTGTACAGAGAATAAATGTTTATATAATCTAAGCTGTCATTCTGGTGTCTGTGTTTGAATGCTGAAAAAGTTTTGATTTACACATTCTGGTTAAAATTGAAATAGGTGATTTTTGATGATAAACTCAAGCTTTGATGAGGTTGTTATGGGTCTTTTTTTAGTAACTCATTGAGAAATTGATGATGACGATGAATTTGTCAGATTGTCAGATTATTTGCTGTGCAAATATTTAATGATAAAACTCTGTAGCTTCATTGCTTTTTATTTAATCTGACTGCACCGCCTTACTGAACTCAAACACTTCCTGTGTATGAACACTAGATGGCAGCCATTAAAGGGTTGTATTTGTAGGAAGTCCTGTGTGTGTAACTCACTACATCTGACACGTGCTTTCACTTGAGATTTAGTGGAGTCAATGCTGCTGACGTGCCTATATAGAGGTTTCTCAAGTAGCCTAGAACATCAAGTGTCCGCTCTTCCATTCAATACAGACCAGGCACAACACCAAAAGCTGGCGTGAGAGGAGAAGAAGGAGAAGCATCAGCACTTTTAAAAATGGTGCTAACAATCACCTGCGGTGCTCAGCAGCTTTATGCTCCTCTGAGGACGTCATCGCTCGTGCTCAGCAGAAAGAGTACAAGGTAGAGGAGGAAGGGTGTGTGTGTGGGTGTGTGTGTGTGGTTTGATGTAAGTGTGTGAGTTCAAGAGGAAGACACATCAACTTTAGGCAAATACCTTACTTGGATTTAACCTTTTCTCCTGTTCATCCTTCTCCTCTCTGTCTCTGTTACTTCTCCTTGCGTTTGGAAGTGATGAAAAGTAACTGAGTACATTAGCTAAAACACTTTACTTCAAGATGTTTAGTTGTGGTTTTGTATTTTAATTTTATGTTACTTTGTACTTCTGCTCCAATACAGTTTAGAGGGAATATCTTTTTTTTACTACACACATTTCACAGATAGAGATTTTTCATTTAAACTATGATAAACATAGAAAATATGATGCACTGTTAAATACCAAACAGTATATAAAATAATTAAAATTGGATCCACTTCAACAGACTGTAACCCATGCTATTGGCACATTAGTGCACCAATAATAAAAAATTCCAGAAATATAACAAAAAAATGTTACACACAGTGGCCATTTGTTCTGTGTTATATGTACTACTAGTTATAATACTTTTTTAAATTGATATTTTCAAGAGATAGCGTATTATTATCAATTGCAATGTTTTTACATAGCAGTATTGCAACTTTTACTCTAATAAATATTTG
>JAQLOL010000026.1:13586293-13598573 GCA_029783665.1 Naso thynnoides | reverse complement strand
GCCGCAAGAGTGCCCTCTTGTTTGCCCCTGTGGTAGATACAACATGATGGGATGCCTCTGATGGGATGGTAAAGTGCCCTCTAGAATGCTCTTCTGGTGGACAAAATGCAATAAAGTGCCAGACGACTTCCTGCGCGCTTACAACAAGTGCCCTTTTAACTGTTTTTGCCCCTGTCCCTCAAATATCCTGAGTCCACCACTGTGAATACCTCTTCCACTACTCGCATGCGTATGAACAACAAACAACAGCAACAACAACAACAACAAAAACCCAAAACACAATAAGCAATTTTTAACATGCAGATAAGCTATGGAAAATTTAATATAATAAGCCCTATTCCATCTACTTTAGGACCGTAATCAACTGATTATACAGTATATTAATCACACAATTTTCATTTTTTCAATCTCTTCCAAATCCTACATGACCAAGATCTGCTCAAAACAGAAAACTGAAGTTTGAAAGTTTGCACCAGCCTTATTGATAATGCATATGAGGTCATCAGCTTCAGTTTACCTACCATCACTTTAATTCATGCAGAAGAACAGGGTGCATTTTTGCTGCGTTGCATGTTGGATCTCAAGTAGATTTAAGTTTTAGATGAACTGATGATCCACCACACTGCACCAACTAAGGAGACTTCAATAAAAACTGCAGTGCGGTTGCTGTGACACAACTGAATCAGCGTGAAGAAGCTCAGCTGGACCCACAGGACTCTCATTACACTCCCCAGGGAGACTCACCTCCATTATTAACACACACATCATCACATGCGATGCACATGCCTCAGCAAAGCAGCCTGTGCTTAATGTCCTGTTTACATGAGTTAATGACCTCGGTGTAAATTAATTTTCCATGCCAGATGTTAATGATGCCAGGCTCAGCTTTGACTCTGCTCATGTAGGCTAACGTTGGGTTTAGAGAGTGATGAAGGAGGGCAACGAAGCAGGAGGTGTAGATAAAAGGAAGTGTGTGCATGACTTGTTCAGTGACGACGACAGCTGGGCTCAAGCTTCCTGACAGAATATTCTGTTATGACGTTTACAGACACTTCTGGAGCTTTCTTTATGTGCATGTGGGCTCTGCATAAGTGGAGTGTATCATCACTGCAGGGGATATTTTCTCCTTGTTGGAGTGTGCGTTAGTGTGTGTGCAGACAGTTGTCATCAGCAGGGTGTCTCGAGGGGTGGGGGTCGCTGGAAAGAAGCAGCAGATGAGAAAGAGGAGAGGAGGGATGGTGTATTGAGGTTTTAATTTCACCCAGAGGGGACGTTGTCACTCCATCAGTGCCACTGACACCTTGAGCGTCCCGGGGCTCAAGTGGGGTGGTGGTCTGGAGTCGACTTCCGGACCCTCCAGGGCACCGGCTCGCTGCTCACACCCAGAGTTGAGCTCTAAAAGTGGGTTTCTCCCGCTGCTGTGTCTGTGCAGATGGGTCTTGACGCTGGAAGGTTGTTGTGTTTTGATTTGGTGTGTTGTCATACAGCCGTGGTTGTTGTGGTTGTGATACCATCCCTGCTGAGCGCATGTGTGTCACTGTAGGCGTGTGTGTTGGTGGTTAACAGCAGCAGCTCGCATAGATATTGTCATATTATGCAAACGTATTCATACATGCTAAAACTGTCATCACATGAAAATTATCACTACTGAGAGCTCTTGCTTGTTGTATGTGAACAGATGTGGCGTTTTATATTCTGTCTATCCTCCTCGCTGTGTTGTGTTGTTTCCTTTATTCTCACCACCTCCTGGGTGCTGCTGTTGTGACCGTATCAGTACATCTCAGGGTCTGTTATATTTAGAGGCAAAGCACTATCAGAGCGCACAGCTGGCCGCCTGTGATTCAATTCTGACAGGTCTACAGCTTTCAAAGCAATCTACTCGCTTTTTGTCTCTCTCATTTTCCTGTCTTTCTCCTTTTCTCTCACCTCCTTCGCTGACCTCTTTCTCCTCACTTTGCTCCTTCCATTTTCTTTCTCCTTTTTCTTTATGTTATTTTCCCCTTCATTCTTCTGGCCAGTCTTAGTCATTTTCCTCCCATTTTTTCTTTGCTTGTAGCTTGTCTCCTTATACACCCTAATCTTTTTCTCCAACTCTTTCATACAATCCGTTTTCTTCTTTTATCTCAACCATTTTCTCACCCATTTTTTCTCCTCTCTTTTAGTGTTTTCTTTGCTGGTTTGCCCCTTTTTCAGCTCAATTTGAAGCACTTTATCGCTGTGGTGCAACATAAAACTATCACTCTTCCTGCTCCTCCACTCTAAAGCTCTGTTTCAATTTTCTCCACATCTTTATCATCCACAGTGTCCATCAGGTATGTTCAGTCCTACCAGGCAGAGAGAGGATGGAGATTTAAATTCATGTTGAAACAAACATCAAATAAGGCAACTTCTAATTTGGGAAGAGACAAGCAATTATCTACTATTACATCCTTGAATCTGTGCGCAAAGGCAACCCTAATCTCATTAATCATGAACAATGGGGGCGGTAATAGAGAAGCATGTTTATGCAAATTCCCCCACACAGTAATCTCCTTCATGTTTAATAGCCAAAACAGTGGTGGCGCCTCAGAAAACAATCCTCCCCCTTCTTTTTCTCCGCTCAGCTGTTTCACTTGCTTTCACCTCCCCACATCTCCTCTTCCTGTCTCGGGTTTTTTTTTTTTGCTCTCATGTTGTTTTCTTCATCCCACCTCTCTCCCGCTGTCATGAAGTGTGAACCAGATCATTCAGAATGTGGAAAAGTATTGATCCCCGTCCCTGCCTAACCTTTTTGTTTTGATAGCCAATAACCCAGAGATTGTCTGGGACTCTGAGTTTTACACAACATCTCTTCTTGGCAGACTCCACAGCTAATTCCCCTTCTGCATCGATTCCCCCTATTCCTTGCGTTCTTTATGCCTTTCATTTGCATTTTTATTGTTTCATTGCTTGCCTCTCTCTCCCCCACTTAACTGTCTGTTTACATTTTTTTTCTCATTTCTCCTCTTAACTTTGCTGTTATTGCTGTTTTTTCCCTCCTGTATTTCGCATCCTTGCCCTCAGTCCAGAAACCATGTGTGATTCAGGACTAAATATAGCCCAGAAGGACATTATAAGATTATGTCCCTGCATCCTCTCTCTCCTGTTCTCCCCTTTCTTTCCCATCTTTTCTTCTCTCTTTTAGTCTCATGTGCAAGTTGCACATAGCACTGTGTAAAGCCTGCTCAGGATGGATCAAGGGGGTTTGGGAAAGGTCAACAGCTTGTGATCCATTACAGAACTGGTCAAATACAACTTGATCAAGTGTTTGGCAGCTATCTGACTAAAAGGTATATTGATGTGCTGAGATTTAGGTCAAATGAATCAATAAATTAGAGAATCTTTAAGATCATCAATAAAATATAGCTACATTTAGTGGCATATTGCAGTAACAGTACTTACCTAATGTACTGCATACATTGTGAGGCATGTTTATTAAGTTTTGTGCAACTTTATACTTTTTACTCAACAACAGCTCTCTTATGGTCACCGTTACTTTGAAGACTAACATTTTACATACAAGATGAGCTGTAAATAAGATGAATTGGTTTCACTATTTAAACTGACTGTCCCAACGTGCATGGTAATCTTTTTTCAGCACTGACTCCGCTAAATGTCTTATTGAATGACAAAATTTTATTTTAAACTATGAAGCTGCCAGGATCCATAATACAGGCTCCTATCAAAATTGTGTAACCTTAATCATTGCATTACACAGATTAATAATGTAAAAAGTTCCAGTTTGTCAAAAATGTAATTTCACTGTTTACACACACAAAAACAGCAGAAAAATGCAAGAAATATAAACTGTATTACAGTACATGTACATGTAAGGTCAGCTCATCAATCAATGAAAACCTTAATGATTTAAAATATTGCACTTCTAACTGGTTTCTACAGCTAATCTTTAACATATATAGCTATGTTACTATGAGTAAAACATTCACACATTGTCACAATGAACTCCATGGGGTTAATCCAACAATAATCCCATTGTATTATATAAAAATCTAACTCTGAATGGTGCCATTCTACTCCGACACTCGACACTGTACTGAAGGTGTAATTCAATCACATTTTATTTCTGCACTTTAACATTTGAATTGAGGACTCGAGTCTTTGTAGGGGCATAGTTTTACACTGTGGACTTATTATGTATATTCAAGTAAAGGGTATGACTCCTTCTCCCATATTTAATTACCTTAATGTTGGTGATTTTTCTTCTAGAAAAAGAAAAGTTTAACTTTTTGATATTTCTTTTTGTAGTTTATTGAGGCAGCATCAGCTCAGGAAAAAAGACAAAAAAATGTGTAAATAACAAACAGAAGAGCTAAAAGAAGGATTAATTGTACAGTTACAAATTAACAAATAACATCATCACCATTATTGTCAAATTTATTACAATTACTGATGGTTCTGTTGCTCATCAGTGAGAACATGTAGCCACTGTTCTTATCTATTTAAACAAGTATATCATAATTTTAATAATGGTGATCTTATATTAAAAGGAACTGTTGAACGTAATGCCAACTAGAACAAACATAAACAGACACAAGACTCATTTTAATCTGCAGATAAAGTGTATTTTTGCATTTTAAGTGCTGTAGGAGGGGTTATCAGAGGGGTGTGCATATGTTGGTGTATGTGTGTGTGTGTTTGCTTCGACAGAGAAACAGATTGAGCTCAGTGTATTTGCTCTGCATTGTGGGGAGCTGTCCATTGTCACTGGTGCTGAAAGTGGATTACTGCTTCCCCACTTAAAGGAGGAGGAGGGGGGGGGGCAATTTGATAAGCAGTAGGGAAGAAAAGGAGACGAAGAAGAGCGAGAAAACCAAGCGGAGCTCATGAGATTGCTTCATTACTGCAATCCCACAAGCTGACTTTCAGATTGAAAGGGAAGTTTCTTGAAAACTTAGTGTAAGAGAATCTTACAAGCTGAACTTGTTTTACTTTGACAGTGAGAGTTTATTTCTTGATCACGCTTCATCTCTGTTTCTCTCCCTCTCTCTGCATGCACACCTTGCTCTCAAACACTCACTAATTTGGACACATTCAGACACTGGATTGAGAAAACGGACGAGGAGGAGAGGGGGAGGGAAGGCAGGGGGAGATCACCGTTTCTTTTCTTTTTTTTTTCTCCTTCCAGCTCAGCAGGACGTAAGGCAACACAGTAAGACGAGCGCACTCTTCTCTGTTGGATTCAGACACTTCACCAGAAGAAGAAGCTGTATTGATTGCCACTTCGATCTGAAAGTACTGCTTCTGCTGATTTGGACCTGGAAACCCCCGTCCTGCTTTGGACCCGCTCACCCTGCCGTGTCCTAGGTCTAGGTCAGGATGACGGGGTGTGCCAAGCGCTGCAAACAGGGACTTGTCAAGTTTGCCGTGTCCCTCCACAAACTGGTCACTGGGACTCTCATTAAGGGTAAGTGAACCAATATGTCTTCATTGTCTTGTCCAAGTGAGAATTTGTGCTTATGTGTATAAGTTACCCGCACTAAACAAAATCCTACATGTGTGCAGCTACTTTGCTGTGAACACAGTGTGGCAGGCACGACCACAAATTAACATAAGTGCCACAAAAGCAGAAGTAAAAGTCCGAGCCCCTTCCTCTTTGATCCTCGGTTCATACAACTCTTTTCTTTACTCTCGTCTGCAGTTGACCTCGTTCTGTTCACTATGTTCTCCAGGGGGAGGAGTGAAAGAGGCAGAGATGAAGGGAGTAAGCTGCTAATAGAAAGGAGAGATAAAGTTGATACAGAGCACAATGTGTGTGTGTGTGTGTGTGTGCCCTTGTGATGAATGTGAGTAATAAAACGTGTCGGTGTGGCAACTGGGGAGGGGAGCCCAATAGACAATACTGAGATGAAGAGGAGAGTTTTACTGTTGTGATTCATCAGTTATTTGGTGTGTGCGTGTACATAAATGTAAGAGTCCTGTGTTTTTGTGCGCGTGTGCACATTAATGTTGTATTTTATCAATCTTATTTTGGCTCTTTTATTGTAAAGCATGGAAGCAGAGCAGAAAATACACACAAAGCCATGCTTCAGATTCTGTATGCAGCACAGCAGCAGCCTGAAGGCACGCACACAGACTTAGATGCATGCACGCAAACGCACACACACACACATGCACACCCATGTGGTATGCACATTTACAGTATAATGCTCTTTG
Source organism: Naso thynnoides (assembly GCA_029783665.1). Lineage (NCBI taxonomy): Eukaryota > Metazoa > Chordata > Actinopteri > Acanthuriformes > Acanthuridae > Naso > Naso thynnoides. The sequence goes on along the minus strand of JAQLOL010000026.1, from coordinate 13,592,381 downwards.
AGCAATTGACATTTTGTCTGGAGGGATGGTAAACATCAAAGAAGTCCCTCACACTCATACAGCAGATGTACAAAGATGTACTCAAATATGCGTGCACACACACACACACACGGCCTGAGTTTTCAGCCACAGTGTGTAGAGTTGCCCTAGAGGTCTCTCTCTTTCTCACACTCACACAAACACAAAACGTCATAAAGGAGCTGCTGCCGAGGTTTGGTTGCGTAACAAATTACTTTTTACGTAGGAGAAAACCTCATACAAAGTTGCAAAAGGAAACAGCGGTAGACATAAAGTACAGTGAAGTAACGCTCAAAAGAATAAAATACACAGACACACGCACTTATGCAGGCATGACCATTAAAACACCCACACAGACAATGAGGAAATGAGCTGCAGGAACAGAGTTATTGGTCTGCAAAAATCAGACGCTCAAACACACACACATACACACATGCACATGTACGTGCACACGCTGGTCTGCATCTGCTCCTGTTCTGAGCTCCGGTGGGAGCGAGAGCTGCATCTGCAACAGCATCAGATTAGACAACGGCCATAAAAGCAAATGGGCCTGACTTACACACAGACACACACATGCACACACACAGTAATTCCAGCTCCTTAAAGGGCTATTGCAATTTTGTAGTTCTGTGGATTGTGTTTACTGCGCATTGCTTTTCAATTTAGGACGTTGGTGTTTTGATTGGGTGTAAAGAGAAGCTGCTCTGTGCACTCATTGTTCTAACCTAACTAACATTTATTTCTGTTATAACTTAGTTGCAAATGATAAAATGAAAATAATGAGCACTTTACAGGGGTGCCTAATATTTGAATATTGTTATGAAGATTAATTTTCCAGATCGCTGATGAAGTTGATAAAAAGTGTTGCATCATGAATTTGTCTATGAAAGGCAGTAGAGCATGTAGAGGCTTTTTAAAAGACTAAGTAATTTAGCTTGAACACTGTCTTCCTAGAGATAAACACTGGGAAGTTTGAGAAATGGTGAGACACACTGTGATATGAGTCACACACCAAAAATCCAAGATCTTACACTTCCCCTAATGCAACTTGTTAGCATCTTTCATAAGATCCTTTTAAACGCCCACGACTTTACCGCACATGTTCACTTCAGGCTGTGTAATACTCTGCATGGAGTAAATTGATCCTTGTGTGAAATTGGTTATCGCCTCTGTAACCTGTTTTTCTTCTTCTTAATTTTCTTTAGACTAAGAATAGTCCTGTAACTGTACTACACAAACAGCTGCAGCAAGCTCTTACTTGCTTCTCTTCAAAATCAAAACTTCATTTTGTATTTGTCTTTGTGGAAAATAGATGTGGCTCTCTTTGGGAATTGTAGGAAAAACTGTAAAGGTCACAGCAGCAAGTTCTGTGAAGGACAAAGTAAAATAGTTTTACTCTGATCAAAATATGAACCTTCCCCTCATGATTCATATGTGATTAGTTTGCCAATTACTGCAAATTCTGCTGTATTGATACATCTATTTCTTCAATGTGTCCACGAGCATGAGTACCAAGTCTTTTCTTCAGTAAGATGCTGAAAGAGCAAACAGGGCCACTGTTTGTGCACTACACTTCACTGTAAGTTACCAACTGTTTTTTGGATGACCTTTAACAATCAGTGTTTTAGAAGAGCTACAGTGAGACATTTTTCCTTCTCTACCTTCAGTAACATCTGGATCTTCACGTCAGTCCCTGCACAATAAGAGAGAAAGTTAGAGTTCTGTTCTCAGTGCATTGAAAGACAAATGAGATGCATGTATACAGGAGATTTGGCACCGTGTAGCAAGACAGTCAGAGCAGCACTGACCTCTGCTGGTAGCACTGAGAACATACAAGTAAAAAAATCACAAATGTAAGATTCATGGCACATACAGTATGTTGTGTTTTTATCTGGATCCAAACTGGTAAGAAAAAACTAAAGACTGGAAGCTGAAAACACAGAGGAGAAAGATAAAAGTAAATATTTTCATCACGCCTCATCAGTCTTTTACATTTCAGTATGAAAGGCAGCCCAGCAGCTTTTCTTTTTTTTTTTTTCCATCAGTCTTACTGAAGCTAAATATACCTGATAAATTGAGAAAACTTAAAAATTATGTCTGAGAAGATTTTTTTTAAAGGTAAAGTTGTAGGAACATAAAACAAAACTACTCGGCCTATCATAAAAGATATAACTAACTAAAATAGCTTAGACTAGAACAAATGAATACAAATAAAAACAAATGACTGCTTGAATGTATCCAAACATTGCTTAAAATGAGAGATTTTTTTATGAAATGAGGAACTGAAAAATGCATAGCACACTTTAAAAGTAAAAAAATGTATGTAAATAATTTAATGGATGTAGAAATGTACAAGACATGGCTTGTTGACAGCAGATAGTGTAACATTTTAAGGGTTGCCTTCCAACCTCAAGTAGGATGTGTGTTGTAAAAAGGGAAGATGCAAACAGCTGATATTTTAGTGTCATGGTGCATTGTTTTCTATTGTAGGGAGTATTTTTTATTTGTTTGTATAGTTTTTTTTTTTTTTTTTACAAACAAACAAAAAATCGGTTTCCAAAATCCAGTTAAAACTTAATAATCAATAAAATGTAACTATGGTACTTCCTGTTTTATTGTAGCCAGAGACTTTTATCCTCTTTCTTGTCAATCTCAAGCACACTTTGCATTAAAGCCAAAATTTTCAATAAATAATCTTTAAACACCAGCTAAATCCTGGTTGGTTTGCTTCTACTCTACATAAATCTCAGGCTGGAGTTTCCAAACCTCTCATAAGCCCTGTTTACTTCTCCTAGTCTGATTAAATCCTTTTCTTTGCTTTGCTTTTCCTCTCAGTTCTTCTCAAACTGTCACTTTCCACACTGCCTTCATCCTAAACTTCTCTCCAGCTTCTTGTCATCTTTGAAAACCATGTAAACATCCTGTCAAGCTGTGCCAGGCTGTAAACACCCTGCATGATTTCACTTATCCTATCCATGCAGCCTGCCCTCAGGATGCTCCACACTGGCATACAAACCAAACCTGCCTGGATGCAGAAACGTGTGCGCTGTGGTGGTCTGGGCACAGGTGACGGCCCCTGATGGCAGCTATCAGCAAACAACAAAGTCTTTGGCTGAAAAATCCAAATGAATTCCTTCTATTCTCCAGCCAGAGTAAAGCAGAGAAATCCTCCAGCTAGGTGAATCTCATTTTTATTTAAATCCTACTCATCACTTGTGTAATCATATTGTTGGTCCGTTTTAACCCCTCACACAAATTCAAAATGTCTAAAAACCCAACTCTTCTGATCTAGTTATAATTCTCTACGTTTGGCGCTGGAGGTTCTCTGGTAACCAAAAACAAACTCCATTGAGAGGAAACTTTCCTGAAGGAACAAAACAAGACATTTAAAATGTGCTGACTCTGCTCAGTCTTCAAAGCGCTCTTCTTTTGGGAATAGAAGGAACATGCAATCTTAATTATCTTTGGACTCCTTCCTGTTTGTTTACCAGCTCCACTGGAAGAGCTCATTGGCAACCGCTTAAAGCATTCAAAATCACGGTGACTAAAAGCAGCATGAGTTGTGCATCACTCATAATCGCTACCAGCCTCATCTCAAGGTTAGATTCATACCCCTCCTTTCCTTTAAGTGGCCACTCACATGACATATGCTGTGACATAATACTAAGGGCTGAGCATGGATGATCCCCAATAATAGATCCACGGGCTGGGTGAGCCCATTTTACTGGACTAATGAAATGCAGTGATAGAGAATTCACAGGAGACAGTTGAAACAAGGTTTAATCCTCCAATCAGAAACACGCCAGAGTGATGACACTTGTACTACACATGCTTGGTTAGACCCTCCTTCCACCAGGAAGATGGAGAACACTTTGAAAATCTGCTGCTTATATATTAGAAAAATTATTATAAAGGTATAAATGTAATCTTTTTCAAGAGCTGCTTGTCGTACTGTCCAGAATGTGTGTGTGAATTTTTTAAAACTTGCTTTGTTTTAATAATTGTTTTGTTGAGTTCTAAGTAACATGGTTAGCATGTGTCAGAGTCTAGTTAGTGGCCTACTCATGTAGTCTGGCTGCAGGTGATTTTGTCCAGTAGTTTTAGACAGTTTTAGGCCATAGTTCATTGCCAATTTGGGCCGCTTTGTGCTTGTTTTTTGGTTGCTTTTGAGTTTAATAGGACTTATGGGATTGTGGAACTGTATTTTTCCTCTGTTTTGGACAGTTAAGAATTCAAAATTTCAACAAGATGTTTCAGAAAAGACAGTACAGTAGTTTAGTGGTTAGCACTGTTGCCTCACAGCAACAAGGTCCTCGGTTCAAACCCAAGTCTTTTGCTTAACATCAAGAGGGTTTGAAGCCTGTCTTGGACTTTTGTGTGTGGAGTTGGCATGTTCACCCTGTGTCTGCATGGCTTCTCTCTAGATACTCTGGCTGAATGAATGAATGAATGAAAGAATAAATTATAAAATGAAAAGTTGTGAAAACCACCAAAGACTGCCGTTCATTCATGGCATTGCTGCTTTGATGACATGAATATGACAATCATTATGACAATAATGTCAAAATATTTTTCCAGACTGTATTTACAAACAGTTGCTGCTGCCATGATCACTGGTAGTCTGGGCGGAACAGCACAAATAAATGCATTTCAGTTAGCACCAAATCTACAGAATAACACCAGGACACTATTTGTTTGGTTGCATGGTTAAGGGTGCATCTCACACTTGACAAAAATTTACACAATCTTACTACGAATTTGCACTGAAGATTTTAGTGTGACTCATAATATCTACTGTCTGTATTAACTTCAGTAGGCTAATTATATATTTATAGGTCAGTTAAGCATATGTCATCGCTTATTGTTTGTTATTTAAAAAATGTTTACATTTATTTCAAGTATTTCATTGTCTCGTGCCTCTTTTTTTATCCCTTTTGTGATGTTCTGAGACTGCACAGCAGAGGGCGTCAGATTCTTCTTTCTTATTTTTCAAATTGCTGTAATCCCACATTGTCAGAGCAGATCAAAACAAAGTGAAGCTGAGCTCAAACCAAATGAAACATGAAATATTCAGAATTTCAAATTGCTTGCTTATGAAGCATCTCTTCCTCTGATGACTGATAAATGATGACGGACACTGAAGTGAGTTTTTTATACTGAGAGTTTGCCTGCATCTGCCATGAGGACCCAGATATGAGGTGTTGGTCAAAATGCATAATGAAATATTCAGCAGCTCTTTTTCTTCTCCATCACATATTCTCTTTAGGCCCCCCCCTCCCTTTAAATCAGGGGACGTGGCTGCACGTCTGCATTCAGACAAGAGAAGGGAAGATAGGATGGATGAGTAAATGGGAACACAAAGCAGAGAAGAAAAATAAATGAGAGGATGGAAGAGAGTGTATGTGCATGCATGGCTTCACTCATATGTGAGTAAGCACATGTGTATCACTGTGCACAAAAACTTTGATTATAGAAATTAATGTGTGTGCTTTCCCTGAGTGTGTTTGCTCTGCACCTAAGTGTGTGTGTGTGTGTGTGTGTGTGTGTATGTGTATGTGTGTATATGTGTATGTGTATACTGCTGTTTAGCTCCAAAATGCTGTCACGTCATTTTTTAATGCGCCATAGGGAACAAAGTGCATGTTTAATACAAAATATAATGCATAATAATTCAAATGGAAAAGGCTCTCGGGGGAGGAGACACCGTTCTTCTCCTGCTAACGCTGTAATCAATCCCAGGCTGCATACAATTAACACTTCCATCACTCTCGTCTGCTGGGGAGGGAGGAAACGAGGGACTGAGAGGGGGAGAGTCAATAGAGGTGTTGGTATTCAGTTCACAGAAACCACTTTGGGTAGGGAAATAGAACTTTATTGCCGTCAAAAAAAATTAGAATTTTGCTTTCATTTGTACTTTTGAAGAGGCTAACATCCTAATATGTCATGTGCTAACTATTTGTATCCAGAAATAGTAGTAAGAGACGACAAAGCTCGAGTACGACAGCACCCACAGGCAAGGTGATGCTGTCTGCAAAACATTTATAGGTTGTGGTGTAAATATGACATGCAA
>JAQLOL010000026.1:13572304-13586193 GCA_029783665.1 Naso thynnoides | reverse complement strand
GCAAAACATTTATGGCAAGAAAAAAAACAAGACAAACCCAAAACAGTAACTATTGCTACCAAGCTGAAAGAGGAATGGATAAACAGCTTGGTTTATGTCCTGTGCAAGTTCACCTCTAGCTCTGCCAGATGTGTCATCTGTGAATCAACCAGACTAGAGGAAGTAGGTTAGAGGGCGGCCACATTTTGACAGGTGACATAAAGTATGTGGGCGGCATACAACAGTAAATCCTTATGAGAGATTCACTGTGGGACAGAAAACAGCGGCAGTGGCCTTGAAGAGAGAAATAGGCTGTTGTCATGGAGAGAAAGCTCAAAACGGAATAGACTTACCAACGCAGGTCTCTGTTCTTTCTAATATAACTTTGTTGCCACTGAGCAGTCTGCTAAGATTGGGTACCAATACAGAAAAGTCATCAGCCATTTTATTTTGATTTAAATAAAGTGTTATCTCAATTAAATTACTGTACAAAAAAGCAGATTTTATCAGTCTTTTGCGTGTAGCTACATGCATAATTTTGATTTAATTGCTCCAGATTTTTTGATATAGGCCTATCTGTGATCTGGGATTGCATTTGGTCTGTGATGCTTATTATTTAAAAGTAACAAAGGGGCTTAAGACAACAGTAATAGTAATCACGTAAGGCTGTGGCCAAATGCTATCATCAACATATCAAAATGCCTTAAAATTGCAATGATAATCCTCAGATGTTCAGCAGCTATGAGCACACAGTCCTTCCAGGACTTTTCGGTCTGTACCAACTCATGCAGGATAGCTGCTAAATGCTACAGTATGTTCATCAACCTGTTGCTTAATTTGTTGGCCTGCCAATACGTTTTGGAGGATGGTTTGGTCGTCGGAAATATTTTTGGAAGCTCCCTTACCATCTAGCTAAAAACCTTTGTTTATTTCACTACAAAAACTAACTGTTAAATATCTTGATGGTTGCTAAAATTTCCTGGTTGAAATTGTTGACCTTATTGTGATCTAAAACCCTAAATTTGGGTTTGGGGCAGCTGTAGCTCAGTAGGTAGAGTGGGTCTGCATGTCAAAGTGTCCTTGACTAAGATACAGAACTGAACCCCAAATTGCTCCAGTGGCTGTTCCATTTACTTGTGAATTTGTGCACGCGTAGTTTCTGATGAGCAGGCTGGCAATTTGTAGAGAAGCCACCTTGCCGTCAGTGTGTAAATGGGTGAGTGCTGACTTGCGTTGTATAATGGCTTTGAGTAGGCCTAGTCAGAGGACTAGAAAAGTGCAGTATGAATATAGTCCATTTACCAATTAACTCCTGCTTGGCAGCCATCTCAGTTGTCACTTTACCATCAACGCCTCCATCCTCCTGGTCTAGCTATTTAGTTAGCTTACATAAGGCTAGATTTAATAAGAAGTGTGTCACACTAATACTCTATATGAACTTTTGAAAAAGATAACATTTTAAATGTAAGAATTTCCAGAAATGTTTAGCATTTTTTTGGTTTTGTTTTAAAGTTAGCTTTTAACACAACAAGCAAAATTCCTTCCACCTTCATTCTGCTGATTTTAAAGCAGAAATCGAAGGCATAGACCCCCAGAAAATAAAGCCTATACTATCTGCATGGTTTGATACTATAGAGATCATATGTTTTTTTTTGTTTTTATTTTTTAATTTGAATGAAATGATCCTTTAAGTGGTGATGATATGAATCAGCATTTGTGGTGCCATTTTTTCGTTCTTCAGGCAAAATGATATATTTACTGACTGGCTGCATATTGATTGCAGTCAGGCCTTGTTGCACAGCTCGAACTCTGTGGTTTGTGTACAAGCAGCTGACACATTTGTCTTTGTTAGACATGTGACTGACTTTATGCAACGTTGATTGGCTGATCTCAGCCGCGTTGCACCTCATTCTCATGTCTGTTAGGATCGTTGAGCTTGTCTCTGTCACTCCTCGCTCCATTAAATAGAACTGTTAGCTCTGATGACTCAGACGACACTATGCCTGTTTGAGCTGGTTAATGGCCAGGTGCAGCTTTCACTCCTCCATGTACTCCATCTCACTGTTAAGCCTACATCCCTCTTTCCCCCTCCCTCTGTTCTGTTTCTGTCATTTTCTACTCCCTCATTCCCTCATTTCATCTAATCCCTCCCTCCTCACCCATGTCCCCTCCATCTACTTTGTCCTCTCAGTTCTCTGCTCTCATTCGATTCTCTCCACCTTCTCCCTCTCGCTCCATCACCCTCCTCCATCTCTCATGCCCTCCAGATTCACCATTCTCATCTGTCTCGTCTCTTCACTCCCCATCCTACAGTTATTGCCCACTGTCTCATTTCTTCCAATCCCTCTCTCTCTCTCTCTCTCTCTCTCTCTCCTCCTCCTCACCCCATGCATCCCTCCCAATTCTCCGCTCTCATTGCCCTCATCTCCTCTCCTCCATGTGGTCATTACTATGACAGTTTCCATCCAGGCTTTGTCTGATAAAAGTGGGCAGCAACTAACCAGCCAATCTATAATTCACTGTCTTCTCGCCACTTTTCCTGAGCTTGTCAACACCTTTTTTCTCTGCTGTCAAATGCTTTCCTCTTTTTTTACTACTGCACAGAAGCCTACCCCCATCCTTTTCTTTCCTTATCCTCCCTTCATTCATATAGGCAGCCATCTCAATCTAGTAAAAGGTCCATTGTGTAGTGGTTAATAAATGATGAGAGGGAGGTAGGCTGGCACTAGGAATGATCCACAGCACCTTGGACAGAATAGAGTAGCAGCACAGACAATGTCTGCCTTAATGTCTTGAAGAGTTTGGCGCTCGGCCTAATGTGATGAACCTGTTGCTGTTTAGTGTTATTGCACTGCAAGAGCAGGCCTGCAGAGCTATTTTGGTTTGCTAGTCTAAACACAGAGACGTTAATGCTCAAATTACTTTGTCTGTTTGTGTATGTCGACAGGACATCTGAAAGACTTTTTAATTAGATCTCTTGATAAGATGACTGTAGGTATTGGCGATTTTTTTTTACAGCTGAATATGTGATAAAATGTCCTAAACTCAAGGTTCACCTACTCACTTTTTTTTGGTAATGCTTAATTTGATCTATAAATTTCTAATAATGTCCTAATACAAGTATACACAGAGGGAAAACATTGTAATTTGGATTTAATTAAAGGTAAAAAAAAAAGAAAAAAGATAAGTCAGTGCGCTTTCAATTAATTCTAAATGCTTTGCTGGCATCACCCTGAGCTTTTAATGCCAGGAATGTTCTGCAGGCTAAGAATGAAAAATGAATTCTGAATAAATATTCACCTAGGTTCAAACAGAACAGAGCCTTCTGTGAAAATCAATAATACAGCAAAATCAACACTAGAACAAATTAAAAAAGCAGAATCAGAACTTTGTCAGTTTCCCTGTATTTAGAGAAAATCACAAAGTTCTTTTATAAAAAAGTCTGTATCATTTTTTTGTCAGAAAATTACCCAAAACTACATTAAGTAACATTTTGGGGAAAGAGCTCTGCAGGAGTTATGACTCTTGTCCATCAGTTTGTTGGTTGGCTGGTTCAACACATTCACACATGATGTAAGACAACTGTTTTATTATTAGTGACAGAAAGACTGATGTTTATGATCATGACTGTTCCCTAATCTTAACAGAGTGGTTATTATCTTAACCTGGTGGTCAGCTCCTCTTGGAAGGCAGCATTAAAATGTGTCACCTTACCAAAAAAGGTCAGAAAACATTATTATGTTGCTCTGAAAGATAATAAAAATGTTTTTCATTGCTTTCTTTAGCATCACTGCGTCTTTCAGCAAATGGAAAATACAGCAAATCCAAAGCAAGGAATTTTGTTCAAGTAACGTCAGGTTTAGATGGTGAGACTGTAAACACTGTCTTCATTGTGAATGTCCTTCTCGATCTTTCTTCGCCTGTCTCCTGCCTCCTAGTCGATGACTGAACCTTTTCTGATTGACGGTGTGACCTTATTTAGTCTGATGTTCACAAACTGCTGATGTCGGCCTTCATACTGTTACTCAGGGTCCTTGCCATTTAATCAATGTAGTGACAACTGTTATTGCAGGTGATGCTGCCACACAATTCTTTTTATCTGGGGTTTTCCTATCTTCACAATCTAAGCAGAGATCCCAGTTTCTGCAATTTTGTCAACTTCATTGGCTAAAGAAGCAGTATACAGTCGGGGTTCGTAAGTTCAAGAATGAATCTCCTTGTGCAAATGGTTTGCTTTCTTAATGTGAATAATATCTTTTAGCTTAGCTCCAAACATTCAATGTTATAGACATTGGTTTTCTTCAGTGCCAGCTAGGTTTTAGTATTCAGGGTTATTTAACAACTTTACTTGAGTTCTATTCTATTCAATTAAAAAAAATTCTCTCCACAAGACTTGTTGAGTAGCTGCTGTGCATCTTTTCGTTACATTCTCCTTTTGAAGGCTGCATTTTTCTCATGTTTCATGTAGTTGTACATGTTTCTATTTTTCCTTGAGACAGTGAACTCTCACCATGCAGTTCATTTTCAAGCTGTTGTGAACTACTGTTACCACTATCATTATACGGTATTATATTCGGTAGTATTTACTTACTGATTCCATTCTGTTCCCTTCAGATAAAGTCCTTTCAGAGCTGTATGAAGGCTTGGTATTTAGAAAATGTCATCTTTACAGAGACTGATCAAAACAGCCTGTTTTCCAGCTTTTCCAATGTGGTTTTTTGCAGTTTATTCAGTGGATTTTCGAAGTGTTTGATCAACCAAAGGCTTTCTGTGCACTGATAGATGTGTGTGTGTAACCCCTCCACTGAAGTTAAACATCACTACAGCAAATCACGCTCCCTTATCTTGTCTATTCAGCCGAGCTCTCAGGATTTAATCAGCATGTCTTGTGTTTCGTCGTTGTGGTGTGTGTTTGAAAACCTGTTTTTCTCTGTTGATGTTTTGCCACGCTTATTTGTAGGTGTTTGTGTGCAAGTACACGTGTGATTGTGCATTTAATGTGTTTTGTGTTTGATTCTGATGAGAGACCTGCTGTTAGATTTGCTTCTTTATGGAGAGTGAGAAAGAGGAGAAAGAGGAGGTGGTTGCGTGTGTGTGGTTGTTGGGTTGAGCTTTTGCATACACAAAAAATATCCCTCACCTTTGCACACACACACACACACACACACACGCACACACACACACACACACACACACACACACACACGCTCTGCAGTGCTGCTTTCTCTCACCTTCTTTGTCTATCCACCTCTCTTATCTACTTCACTTTGTTTCTCTTTTCCATTCCACACCTCCTCCTTCCCTCACTCTTGTTTTACTCTCCATTGATCCTCAGCGTGCAGGCTACTGCAGCCAGTGGCTTTTAATGAATGTCATGGCCTAATGACTTTATCATTGGCCTTGATGGCCTCAGCTCAGTCACTGCGATTGGCTCGGCTGTAAATTGTTTTCTTAACTAAAGCCACGTGGGGAATTTCAATAGGGGCTGCGGTCGATGGTGTTGGTGCAGCCTGCCAGTCTCAACGGCTGGGTGTTACATGGAGGGCAGGAAGGGGTTAAGCGTGACTGACAGAGGAGTACATGTGTGAGGTGGACTGTGTCGTGGACCGGCGTCATTCCCTTGGTTGTATTGTCATAGAATGTGTGTGTTTGTGTGTGTGTGTTTGGACAAGTCGTGTGTCTGTGTGTAGCTGACGGATTTATCAGTGGACTGGAGAGCAAAAATGTGTGCGGATGCAGCACGTTGATGGCGGGGCTGACATATGCGAGGCGGCGTTGCTGCAAATGTAGTGGTGTCAGATGTATGAGGCTTTGTCCATGACCCATCCGCCTGCAGAATAATTACACACACGCACACACACACACACACACACACACACACACACCCAACACCTGTCTGACTTGTGCATGTACTCTCAGAGATAAAGCAGCAAATACACTCTCTACAGTCAGAGCGTTTGCCTGCTGAATAGCAAAGGGGGACTGATCAGTCTAGCCCTCCCTTATCTCCCCTCACCTCTTGCACTCTTCATTTCTCTTTCTCTCTTCAGCCCTCAGCCTTTCTCTCCCCTTGCTATGCCTCTAAATCCTTCTAATTTATCTCTGTCCCTCCTTTCTTTCTTCTGCTCTTCCTCCTCATCATTTTCTCATTCCCTCTTCCTCATCTCCCTTGCTCTCCCTTGAGTTTTGTCCTCCCCTCCTCTCTCTCTCTCCCTCTCTCATACACACCCCTCTCCCTCTCTCCGTCTCTGTCTTTTCCTGTGCAACAGTGTGCAATCCCTCTTTCCCCTCAAGACAGACAAAGCGGAGAAGCGACTCAGACGAATAGGAGGGGAAAAGGGAGCAGAAAGAAGCAGAGACAGAGAGAGGCCGAGACATAAAGAGACACAGAGGAATTGATGGAATGACAGTCTGGTGGCAGGGGACACACTGAGAGGGAGAGGAAGGAGGGAGGGTGTGCACAGACAGAGAGATAGACAGGATGTAAAATAGGCGGCTTCAGTGACAGCATAGACAAAGGTAGCTTCAGAGTGCGTGTGTGCCCTCTATTCATTCACGCTCCCTCTCTCACACACACACGTCCCCTCTCTCTCTCTCTCCCTCACTCACTCACTCACACAGACACACACACACACACACCCTCGAGCAGACGCGGCAGAGCTGTGTGGGTGTGAGGCAGCATGAGAAATCATATCTGTACTTCAACACGTACAGCTGGCTGATGGACTAACTTAGTTACATCACACACATTTACTGTACGCACACTTACTAGCACACCTTGTTTACAGGCAGGCGGAACAAACAAACACTCAACAATACACACACACGCAAATCTGTCTTTGGCCAGAAGTCAATATGGGTCTTGTGATGGGAACCTTTTCCATGCAATCCAAGCAGATGAGCTACCACAAAGGTAAGAATTTTATTTTCTGAGCTATAGCATATTTCTCCATGAAACACACTCAGGATTTTCTTTTTTCCTTAAATGTGAGCACATGCATGTGGCTGTCATTTGAGAGATGCACTTGTCATGTTGCGTGTTTGTGCCTGGATGATGGAGTCATGTATGTTAGCTTCTAGAGTCATGAATATTGCACAAGAAGTGCATTATGGGAATGAGCTGAATGTACACAGAGCAGTGTTGCAAAGTTGGCAAAAAAAGTAATTTGTAAAGGTTTGTGATGGATCTCCTCAACATCTGTTCTGTGGATTTAGGAATAGAATAAGGAAAGATGTGTTCGTGTGTGTGTGTGTGTGTGTGCGTGGGTGTCTGTGTCCGTGCAGCTGTGCCATTGGGGATGTCTATAAAAGGTGATGGTATTTACCCCCGTCTGCTCCCCAAACCAACCTGCTTCCTGTCTGTCCTGCTGCTGTTTGACAAGAGAAAAGTGGCACTGACACCTGACGCCTGCATGATAATGTTTTTAAGTGTTCATAGACACAAATAAGTGTATGCATCTCTGTTCGTAAAAAAAAAACTGATGCACAAAACTGTGTTGTGTGGCATCTGTGGCAGCAGTGTATGAACATTCGGAGTAAATCCATCAGCCTTTGGCCGTGGTCTGTGCTGTGTCTGTTGACCTCAAACCTGATGGCTATCGCAAGCACACACAGAGCCGCATCGCACAGAGTGAGGAAACAGAAAACAGGAGTCCAGTCATGTTTCACACGTAGGAAAAGATGCAGAAATTCCTTATTGGACCATGAACCTGTCAGTTGTTTGGTGACATCATGTAAAACAGGCTGTGTGTTACATATGCTCTGACAAACACTGTGGAGGCGATGTATGTGATGGAAATTATGTGCTGTGAATGTTGTGTAAGTCCTTCAGGAAAAAGCCTGTTAGATGTCTGTATTATATTGGACCTGTCAAACAATCAGACCGCAAAGAGTGTTTGAAATGGCTGTAAAACTCTTTAGAGACCCTAAAAATGGTTTTCTGAAACACTGGCATATATAGCATCCTGCGTGGGTTGTTTATTTTATTTCCCGACCTGCACCTCATTTCATTGCATGGCAACAGCTCTCAGCAGATACTTCAGATCTGTGCTGAACAGATACTTAAGGCACGTTTATGAGGTGGAGAGAGCCTAAAATGAGAAACCTAAAGAAAGATTAAGGAGACAAACTCATCGTGACCACTGTCTTCTTCCATTTTTAACACAACCCAGTTACTAGTGAGTGAAGGCACCAGTGTGATGAATTTTTAGAGATTTTGTGGGAAACGCTGTCCTCTAGTAACGGTCACCTCTACATAGCAGCCACTTTGAAGTTTGCACCATTGGGTTGAGAAAGATAGATGAGTAAAAAGTGGGAGAGAAAAATTAAGAAAAGTTGAGAGTGGAGGCGAGGTTGCTCCTCAGGGGGCTGCAGTGTGAGTGTCAATGAATGTGTGTGCATGTGTGTCTGTGTATGTGTGTGTTTCACCATCTGCTGCAGTGTTATAAAAAGTGGCCTAATGAAAGCAGGGCAGGATTCATTTTTCATGGAAAGCTGGCCCATCCTCGATGGCAGCCCAACATGAGGCAGCAACCAGCTGGGATAGACCAAAAATTAACTTGCAGAACTTTTCAGAATGAAAAATATTGTCTAATATATGCTTTGTCTCTGTGTAGAACAGAGAGGGGGAGAGTGACTGATTTAAGTAAACCATGACTCTGATGAATTTAGGAGGGACTGGACAAAACTGAAAAGACATGCAACATGAGTGACACTTCAGAATGTTACATTTAGAGATTATGCTGTGGTCAAGAGACTTGTTTCATTCAAAACAATGACTGGGATGTCTTGGATGATCAAGTCATTTATTAAACTCTATAATTTAAGTGTAAGAAATCACAGCAGACAACACAAATTTCATTTCCTAAGTTTCTGACTTTTCCCAAAAACTGTCTGGTTCTCTAGTATCAATTTCTTCTTTTATGTTTCATCACATGTTCAGAAATTTCACAAGACCAAATTTTGCCAATAACACTAATTTTGTCAACAGAAAACAAGTCTCTCTGCCTGTATATAACACCGTGAAATTGGATGATTAAACAGTAATATTTTTTATCACATATAAAACTGGTTTAGAGATCTCTTTGGTCTTTTTACTCGAAGCCTGTAGATGAGCTCCCTCCTGTCCTGACTATTGTGTGGAGTTAATGCATTCAAACTTGCAGGAAAGTGCGTTCTACTACACAGGATGACCTCATAAAGTTGGACAGCAAACCAGTAAAATAAAAGATGTTGGAGCTTAGTGGAACAGTGGTTCCCTACCTTGGGAAAGTGGTCATGCAAAGATTCTCTAGTGAGGATATTGTGATCAAATGATTTGCATGTTAATCACTATACCACCAGGATTCCTTGTAGTAATTACTTTTCTTGTAAAGGGATCGTTTTATCTCTTAAGCCGTCTTAAAATTACTCAAATGTAATAAACCTAAAGAGTGATGGAAATCACTTGTGTGTTAGTGTGGTCCACTGTTAAATTATTATTCAACCTGTGGTAGGGCAGGTTATTCTTGATGTCACTGTGTAAAAATTCCTTAAAAACCTTTCAGCATATTGTAATTCAGATGGTCTGGAAGAACTCTGGACTTCTGCAACTTGTCTTGGCTCTGTATTCAGGCTTTTTAGAAAATGAAGACTGTGACAGGCATTTCTTGGCCAATCACTGGTCATTTCAGAGAGCATGTGTTCCTATTGGCCGCTCTACACTGCGCTCCATAGCGACAGAAGATGTCGCTACCAGCTGACTGGCTGTTGAAACAAGTGACATGCCTTGTGTTCTAAAACTGGCCTCTGGCAACTTTACAGGCTCCGACGGGCCAGTTTACACCACAGCAACTTTCGCTGCAACTGTTTAGACTTGTTGGAAATCTTTGTTATAATTTGGTGCAATTTAAAAGAGAGAACAACTCAAACTAAATAAAATGTGAGCTGGAGTAAAAACAGGGAGGGGAGGGTACAGCGGAGTTGCTGTCTTGGGAGTCTCATGCTAGAGCTAGCTTGATTTCCAGACATTGCTTACCACAGTTTAAAAGCTATGCTATGACAAAGCAGTCACAAGTATACAAGACTTTATTTATTTATTTTTTTACATGAAAGACGGAAGTGGCAGACTTTCATATAAAAATCCAAAATAATTCATTTTATGTAATTTTTTTTAGATACATTTTCAAATTTGACTACAATAAGAGCAGGGATATGGTCCAAAAGGGTTGAAAATGCATTTTTGTCTTCAGCTGGACTTAAAGAGGGACACAGATCAGGTTGCTTTTGGGTGACAGATTTGCAGTCGTTTTTTTTCCATGATTTAACCCTGCAGGGGCTCTGGAGGTACAGCAGGTCAGGCATTGATGGCACAGTTTAATCCCCAGCTTTAACCTCCTGTCTCCATTTCAAAGTATCCTTGAGCAACACACTAAACCCCAGCTGCTCTCCATGGCTGAGCTTGTGCCGTGCATGCTGAATGAGAGGCACTCTGGGCAGCTTTTTGGTATAAAAGCTCAAAACAAATGCACTCCATTCGCAATCCTATCCACAGTATTTTAAAGTGACGAATTGAAGCAGGTGTTTCTGTTTTCGGTGAGGCTTTCAGCACTAAATGAAGCTGAACTGATGCTGTGGCCTCCATTAGCTCATAGCTTTTCCTTAGAGAAACTAGAAAGCGGAGTTATTAGCATGTGCTCTTGCCGGCTACATATGGCCATGGGTTGCTGTTGTGAAATTTATCCATAAGACTTTTGTCACCAGGGGCCAAAAAATAAATTTATTCACTGTCAGTGTGCACAAACTATTCTGCCCTTATGAAATATTTCCCTCAGGGGTATGTTATAAACTACAAAACCTGCACCTTGCTGACACATTCATCTCCCTGTCCGTTCACTCCATTTGTTTTCGCCTCTACTCTCATTTCTCTGTACTCTCTCGCTCTATCAAGCAAAATTTTTTCTTCTCACTCTCTTTGTCTTGCTTGCATTCACCTCATTTCACCTCCTCATTTTGTCTTTTATGTCACTCTCCCTTCAAGTTTTTCGTCTTTCATTCCTGGAGCCACTCTCTTGATCTATTCGCCTGCCTTTGCTGTTTATCTCAGGGTTTCTGTCTGTCTCTTTCGCTCTCTCCACCCTCACATCTCTTTGTGTGGTGAGTTTTGCACAGAAGATAGCCTTGTTCTTCTCTTAAGATCACTCCAACTGCTTGAAGCTTTCATGTGGAGTTTTAGTTTGGTGCCGGCAGAATATATGTAAATAGAATGAAGTGTATGTGGGTCTTCTGGAGAGTAAGTGCGTCTGGCTCAAAGTTTCCATCTGCTGCAGGACTAAAGAGCTGATGGGAGAGGAGCCCTGTTTCTGTAATAGGCTTTCCAGTTTCCACCCCTCTCTCTCATCCCTGCACATCAAAAGAAGTGCACCAAAAGGGCCAATTAGGACAGCAAAAGAGCTTTATTAGGCACATGGCAACATGAAAACGGGTTTCGGTTAATCCCATGCCCACAGCATGTGTGTGTTTGTGTGTGTATTGATGAAATTGCAGTATTATAACCTCATATCTCATCTTTCTTTGGATGCTCACAGGACACATCACTTTTTTAAAAAAACGTCTCCCTGTCATTTAAGATCCTTTCTCATCGTTTGATCTTTCAGTGTTGCAAATTAAACCCACGTTCAAGCTTTTTATTAAATACAAAAACAACATGCTGTTTAAATAAAGATGCTTTATTTGCATAATATTTGCAGGCAAACGCTTTGCACAGTTCTTCAAAGATAAACAACATTTTCCATGCAATTTATCTGTGTAGACAGCTCAGCCCGGTGCCTGCCTTCAGGCCTTTGTAATACTGCAGCCAATGAGAGAAATGCAGATGATGAATATAGATAGCTACTCAGCTCAGACTATATGCTGAAGCCTGCTTGTACTGTTCTGATGGAAGTGATGCACATCACTTGAGCTACATTAATATGGCAGCTTAAATGAGACTCATGTAGAGCAAATCGTACATGTTGCTAGTGCAGCATTTAAATCACATACATAATAACATAATGAAACAACAACAATTTGTGCAAGCAGACCACAGGGACACGGAAAGTAGGTCTTAAATGGGGGCAGATACAATGCATTTCAAATGATTTAATACCTAAAAGGCAATGCACAATAGGAACAGCGAGGCAGATATGGGTAAAATCAGAAAATGGAGTCCAAACAGGCAGACAAATCTGTTGCCAAGAATTAAAAATATAATTACATATAAAGTCCAGCTCAGAAAAGCACAACTTCATACATACCTATGATTCATTTTTGATGTAGCTTGCATTCCCTACCAACAAGTACTATCTGCAATATAGACGCGAGGCAATAATTTCTATCTACATATTCCTTCCACTAATTAAGCCCTACAGACACAGTTACATGCCTGATAAAAATTATTTATATTTTAACTTTGAAATGGAGCAGACTGGCGGAAAATAATGAATCCACTGTCACAAAGACCAATCAGTTTTTATTTCTTCTTCCTAAATTATTAACGAACAAGCTGTTACTGAGAGGAAGTCTGAGAAATAAAATCTGTTGCAGTGTGAAGGAAGGACAGAGGAATGATGAACAGCTTTGATTATTCACCAACCACATAAAAAAAAACCTCTTGTGATTCTGTAAGAAAAATAAGAAAAAAAGGGGACATTTATCATTCCTTTCATTGACACTTGCTTTGCTGTAGACAAAGTGTTTGTGTTTGTTTTACTGCACTCTGACACTGGAAATAACACTGTGACTGTTCAGCTGTTAAAAAAAAGTATGTAATCTGACTAAGGTTGGTTTTGCTGTAAATAATGCATGATGCATCCCTGTGCTCTCATAAGCATTAGGTCAGTGATTCATTGTCCACAGTTACGTCACACTCTTGATATCTTCATCTCTACATGTGTAAATTGAAGCTGCAAAGAAATGCAAATGACATCTTGCACATTTCTATTTATTGTTGCGCTACTGCATCTAATGATTATAGTCATTAATGATTGAGTGGGTGAGTGTTTTTGTTTGTTCATCAATTCCGAACATCCTTTCTGTGACAGCTTGCGTCATGCATTTGCTCTGCAGATGTTCCTGGTGTGATTTTTTTCATTATTAACCTTTTTTTTCTTTTATTTTAGTTTTACTGTGCACATTTTTCATTAAAAGGTAAATGGACTGCATCTGTACAGCACCTGCCTAGTCTTTTGACCACTAATAGCACTGTTACAATATAATACATTCATGCTAAATGGCGAGGGCTTCTATGAGGCTAAGTGCCAACCTGCTCATCAGGGACACATACACACATTCACACACCGATGGAAGAGCCATCAGGAGCGATTTGGGGTTCAGTATCTTGCACATGGACACTTTGAAAGGCAGACTGGAGGAGCCAGTGATCAAACCATGAACGCTCTGATAATCTGGACAACCCGCTGTCCTTCTGAGCCACAAATACCTGCTAATTGGCGCAGTTAAAAACTCACTATGATAACTTCATAGGGGCCAAGGTCACATATTAAAATCAGCTACTTTGTCCAACTGTCAGTCCAAAACTCATGTCAGCATATACAGCAGAAAAACTTAACATCCTCACATTTTAAATGCTGAAACCAGTGAAGTGTTTGATGCTGAAAAAATGGCTTAAAGCCCCTCTAAGGAGCTTTTATTCTTTTTTGATTGTAGCAGTGTATGTGGTAAAAGAACTGCTTTCTGTTGAAAAGATTTTGTTTAGTGTGAGCATTTGTTTTGGAAGAGAATGAAAGAAACACCACTTATTTGTAAAACACCAGTTTGTCCATAAACACAATATATTGAAATTATCTAAAGAAATATATTCTTTTGCTTCCAGCCATAGATAGATTAAAAAAGCAACATTTAATCAATTGTGCACGCAGACAACAAATTGTCTC
>JAQLOL010000026.1:13536628-13556822 GCA_029783665.1 Naso thynnoides | reverse complement strand
CACACACACACTCACACACACACACACACACACACACACACACACACACACACACACACACACACACACACACACACGCATGAACATGTGGGAAACAGTTACAGAAAAAGAACATATGGCTGTACAGTGAAAAGTGAGTTTATCATCGTAAAGTGTGCTCAGGTCAACCCCCAAGTTGAAGCTTAGTTCCCAAAGAGTGAAGGACACAGTGACTGTAACAGAGGGAGGGGGGGCTGGGGTTGGGGGGTGCAGAGAGAGGGTGGAGTGGGAATTAGTGGAATGGAGCGAAGGTCAGGATACAGAGAGGGAGATGCCCCAGGGAGAATAGAGACAGGGGGATAAAAAGACAGAGATAGAGAGCGGCAGGTGAGTGCTGATCGCTGTGCAGGAGGAGGCAGGTTGGATAGAAAGTTTATAGGAATGAGAGAGAACATAGAGAAAAAAGTTTAACAGTTTACAATAGGTTTGCATATTTCTATGTGGCAAAAGCCAAAGAATTTAAAAACGCATAACAAGTAAAGGAGTAAGAGAGGACACAAAACTGCTAAAGGCCAGAGGAAAGAAAGAAGTTGTCAGCATGGAAAGAGAGCAGCAGAGCGAGAACAGCTTACACACTATAGCCATCATTCTGCTGTGCTGTGGGGCTGTCAAAATGTTGCACCTACTGGGAGTCATCACTGTAGAGGGTGAGTCACTACTCCATCTACTCTCTGTGTGATCCAGCCAGCAAAGTTGGATGGATGTTGTTTTTGCTCTGCTGTCTGTCTGTGAACAGGTTCTTGGAGAAAAAAACATTTATGGATTATTCACAGTTATTCATGTTAGACATGTGGGACTTAAAAAATGCAGCTTTCTCAGATAATCAAAGATATAATATCACATAGAAATATATATTTCAAGGTAATAAATGTTACAAGCTGTAGGCTGTGGAGAGGTTCACATGTGCTCTGTTATAAATTTATAAACTATTGCCATTAACAACTCATAGATTTGACTTCCTATGGAGAGCTTGTGTATTTTTTTCTGTTTTCAATATTTTAAATCTCTCATGGGCTTCTGACTCATACATTAGTTTATATACTGATAATAACTCTGAAATAATGCTGAAATACAATAAACTTCGCAATTATACTATATCTGATGTCAGTAAGTCCACTTAGAAGAAAATTGAGCTACAACTGAGAGTCAAGAATAAATAAAAAAAAACACACATTAAATTTACCATAATAATTTCTGAGTATTTTAAGTAACAATTAATGATATCATTTGTATTCTTATCACTGCTTTGCATTTATTAAACATCCACACCAATGTAAAATATTTTAGTTAATGCACATCTTCAGCAATACTACATTACACACAGGCCCATTGCTTAATTCATATTCATGTTACAATGGTGCACACATTACATAATTTTGCATATTTGCATTTTATATAAATTGGATGCATTCACACTGTATACCTTGTCTTTGTATATGCTGAAATTTTCTTTTCGCACTTATGTTTCTTACAATAATTTGAGCACAAGAGGAGGAAATAGGAAAATAATTGCTTTCCATCTACAAAGTGATCTGTACTATTTGTGAACACTTTTCTCTGTGATCATAAGTTCAGTGTTTACTATTAGAGAAAACCTGACTGAGTTAAGACGTATAAAGTAATTTTAAACTTGGAAACTAACTGATCCTGACTCTTACACTTTCATTATTCAGTCAAGTCATTTTTATGTATGATGTAGTTGATGTACATGTTTATACATTCTGTGTGCATGTGAAAGGAACTCTATATGTGCAGATTCAAAAGCAAGTAAAGTGGCTGGTGTGGCTCTTCTTTATCTTTAAGAGGTTTAACTCTTAAATTATACTCTGACATGGGACGTCCTGTGCTGTGGGTGTTCTTAGCGGAAGCATCATCAGTGTGATGGTGACTCAACGTTTTAAGGTGACAATGGAGTCGCAGCGAAGCCTTTCAGAGGAGAGTGTAGTCTTTCACTCTGTAGGTACATGACTGGCGAAAAAACGATGTTACACCAAAACAAAATGATTAGAGGAGGTGCTTGTGTGACGCTGATTTGCCTGCTCAGCGTCCTCACATCTGGGTAGAGACTGCTTAGCAACTCAACAGAAGTTATACAGTTTTATGTTAACAGTTACAGTTAAAATTAATTGTATCTTGATCTGTTTGTTGTAATAGAGTATCTATAATTCGCTTTGAGTGAAGAAAATCTATTTATTGGTTCAAAGCGATGTAACATCATTGCTGACCTTTGAATTAACTCCCACTTTTGCTCTCTAACCACGATGGCAGCACTTTTATGTGGTTATTTACCTGGTAAAGTCCACTGATGTCTGAAATGGGAACACTGGATGCTGGATCTGAAAGGCTTGGCTGTTGACTGAGGTTTAATTTAGCAGTGAGGTGAACTTGTCTCTGCCTGGCACAATAAAACTGCCAACCTGGTACCCATGATTCACTGAAAGAATGGGACTGAAGAGGTGGTGGTGTAATGAAGCTTTACGAAGCACTAATGGTCGTGCTGCAAAGATAAAAATGTTTCTATTTCAAGACTGTTGATGTTTCAAAATCTGAATGGCCAAGGACAGTGTGAATGTTGCACTCACTGACACTAAATGAAAGCAGAACAGGAGCCCATTAAATGCTTTAACTCAGACATTGTATCTGTAAATCAGAGATTGACATGTTTGTAGACTGGTGTGATGACAGTACTGGATGACAGCACTTTGCATGTAAATGTTAAGAATAAAAGAAAATTGGGTAACACTTTCTATGGAGCTTGCATAATGTTTTAGAACACATTATGACATACTTACAATGCATTACAATGCACCTGTAGTGCTGTATAACACTCAGGCTTAAACCTTACCCTAACCTCCTATAATATATTATAACACATAAAATACATACTTCTATGATGCATTATAGAGATGAGCTTCATAGAAAGTGTTAGGGAAAATTGCACTGGATCACTATGCTGTGTATGAGTCCGACAGTCTGTCCTTTAAAACATTTTTATTACAATGATGTATAGTAATAAACCCATCCATCCACTGTGTTGTGTATGTGTATTCAACCCACTGGACCTGTGACATCATGTTTTGCCTTGCCTGGCATGAAAACAGCATGTTCTTATTTGTGGTGAAATTAGCAGTAATAATTATGCAACACCTGGTAGGACATTCATAATAAAGCTTTCTGAAAAATAGAGCCCTTCTGATATATTGATTGGCCAATATTATTGGCTGACACTGGGCTGTCACAGATATATGTGCTGGTATATGGTTTACCTACATGCACTGATATTAAAACTGTTTTTAAGGCTAGAAAAAATGCTTGGACTAGTGATTCAAACTGGTGTGATTATGTAGTTTGCAACTCATTATTTAATAACTAAAAAGTGAAGTGTTAACCCTTCAGTGCACTGAAGTTTGGAATAAAGTTTGTTAAGATGTAAGATCCTGCCTCCATTACATGTCTTTGTCACAAGTACTTGATAGCCACATTCAGTAGATATTGTGTATGTACAATATCAGCTGATTTATATTAAAAATCAGAATTTTCTTACTCCCAATTATTGAAACAGGCCCTTTTGAAAAAACATCTCACATGACCATTGCAGTTTAGGGTGGCTTAGACACCAAACTGCTTGGTTAGGTTTAGGAGAGGTTATGGTTTGGGGTAAAATAAATACATTAGTTATGTTTCTTAAAGTTCCAGTGTGCAGGATTTACTGGCATCGAGAGGTGAATTTGCAGATTACACCTGCCTAAATGTTCGCTCATCCTCTCCTTTCAAGTGTGTAGGAGAACTTAAGGAGGTGGCAAAATTTGTGAAAAAAGTGGAGGGGCCTTCTCGAGTCAGCGTTTGTTTTGTCATTTCTGGGCTACTCACCAAGCCCTAGCAGCACATTACCCCAATCCTCATCCACCTTCAATGGCCCCCAATTAAGTTATGTATCAATTATAAAATCCCTATCCTCACCTGCAAGTCCCTCCATGCCCTTACCCCACAGTTCCCACAGTATCTGACCTCCTTCACCCATACTCTCCCCTCCTAAAACCTCCGCTCTTCAGACACTGGCCTGCTTACCGTTCCCCACACCAGAATCTGTGTCTTCAGAGACAGAGGAACACTCTCCTGCTGATATATGCAGTGCCTCATTGCTGGAGATGTTTAAAAAAACTCTCAAACTTCACTTGTTCCCCACAGCCTACAGCCTCTCCTAACTTTGTTTACTCAACAGACACAAGCTTAGTTACTTGTTTAAATTCTTTTTTAACTTATCAAACTATGTGAAGTGTCCTTTGGTCTTGTTGTCATTGTTTTTGTTGTTATTAGAATTATTATTGTAGAATGTGTTGGGGCAGCATGGTGGACTCAAAGAGGACACACTTCCTCTGTTGATATAAAGGGCTCATTCTGTTGTAATTAAAAGGAAAATGATTCTTAGTTTCAGGTGATTATACACTGATGAAAACATAGTTTAGAATATTATATTCCATTTCTACCAATAGATCCCCCTTAACCCTACACACTGCACGCTAGAGTTAAAAACCTGTTGACTTTTGATTTTACAAAGGACACAAACCTCAGTGTCCTGGTGAAAGTCCTGTTTTTGAAACAACCATCTGCACTTACCTCCTTTATATGTGGATTTTGTTGCTCCTCCTGCTTTGTTTGTCCTTTGCTGCCGCCATTATCACCCTCTGCTGGTATTTCAACGTTACATGCGCATACTTATAAACCCTAGGTTGGGCAAAACATGACACTGAAATTCTTTCCTCGCGAGGGTTGGGGGGTCTCTTAAACACTTTTGCATGAAACTGGGTTGGTCCATCACAGTAAGACAAACCCAGCCGGTCAGACCTGGACAATCACAGACGAAATTGCAAAATGGCATTCATAAAACATACCACCTTATTACTTAATCAACAGTACATTTTTTTAAGTCCAGTATTTTACTACTGCACATTATGACCACTCTATCAAATTCAGAATTTTTATTACCACTTCTATTAAATTATGCACAGTTATAACAGCATGCATAATTATTACATTGAGGATTGCTTCAGGGAGGATGTGTGCACTTGTGTAAATGTGTAAATGAGCGTCTGAGATGGAGAGAGGGAAGGTGTCATGTTCATGTATAGGCACTCTTGGCCTGTGTGTGTGTGTTGTCTCAGAGTCAGTCGCTTGTTCTTTCTCTCTTCCCCTCCAGCAAGGAGAGTAATGAGTTGTTAATCAAAGGGCCGGTGAGAGGAGGAACATGATGTTGTTAGACTGACCTCTACCTCTCATCCTCTCCTCTGCACTTTTCCCCTTTTGTTACCTCTTGGAAAGTGAATAAATAGAAAATATTTCAAACTTGACTTGCTGCACTTTGTCCCCTTTTCTGGTCGTACATCCACTTTTTTCTTCTCTGTTATCTACTTTTCTCACTTGGATTATCATTCCTTCCTTTCTTCTGCTTTCTCACTCTTCTGACGTATGATGTGTATAAGTTACAGTAAGTGATGATATGTTTATATATGTGCATTTCTTAAGACAAAGCTGATGATGACTTGGAGATGACCATTGTGTGCCATCGACCAGAGGGCCTTGACCAGCTAGAAGCTCAAACCAACTTCAGCAAAAGAGAGCTTCAAGTGCTGTACCGGGGCTTTAAGAATGTAAGTTATTGTACAAGTCCACTTCAAAGACTACTTTTCTCTTTTTTCCCCGTTATTTGAGAGATGATGAAGACCCAAAGTGTCCATGTGTTGATCAGATGTTTGCTATCTCTGGTGTTAACATGAGGTTGTGTTGATTTTTTTTAGAATATTTTCTCTAAGGAGTTGCTCTTTTGTAGTGTCAGAATACAAGCAGGTATCATCCAGGGACAGGTGGATGGTTTTTTGTGCATTTTGACAAATTACAGCTAAATTAAAGCTCTGTTATAGACTAGACTCAATAGTGACACCCCGAACAGAAGCCAAAACTTGCAGCTGCAGTAGAGGTTTAACCGACTGCCATTCTGTCATCAGCTTTGTGCAGTCCTTTAATTTGTCCATCACACTCTCTCCATCTGTTAAGCCCTCCATCAATCACCTCCTCACCCTCTTTCTGTCTCCCTCTCTCTTTTCAGGAGTGTCCAAGCGGTGTAGTAAATGAGGAAACTTTCAAACAAATATACTCCCAGTTCTTCCCACATGGAGGTAAAGACAGCATGTGTGTTGTGTTCATTGAGTGTTTGTCTCTTCATTGTTTGTATTCTGTATTGACAAGTGTTTACCTCATCTTCTCCTGCAGATGCCAGCACCTACGCACACTTCCTCTTCAATGCTTTTGACTCAGCGCATACCGGATCCATAAAGTTTGAGGTTTGCTTTGTTTACATTTTGCACACTAATTCTCAGGTTTTGAAAAATTTGCATTCTTTTTCACTTCGTCGTTCTGTCTTTTCCTCTGCATCAGGACTTTGTGACAGCTCTGTCTATCCTACTGAGGGGCTCCGTCACCGAGAAGCTTCAGTGGACCTTCAACCTCTATGACATCAACAGGGATGGATACATCAACAAAGAAGTGTGTGTCTGTGCATGTGTGCATGCTTTATCTTCATTATTTTTCCAGTAATGGTCAAATGCACTTTGTGGTTGTTTAAGTTAATCATGTCTCGTTTTTCTTCTGTTTTGCAGGAGATGACAGATATCGTCAGAGCAATATATGACATGATGGGAAAGTACACTTACCCTGTACTGAAAACCGACGCACCCAAACAACATGTGGATGCTTTCTTTCAGGTGACAACACCTAAATGTGAGCTAACTGAAATCGAATAAAAACCTAGCAACACAAATATCGATGATGCATCAGTCAAACAGCAGCAGAAAAGATGGTACTGAGAATGAGCAGCAGTATCAAGCATGGCTAGACAGCAAATGAAAAAGTAAGACAAACTAGACTAGAATTCTGATTTTAACAGTAATGGAAGAAGTATTTGCTTCAGGTCCTTTATTAAAAAAACAAAAAACAAAACTAAGTACCTTCTGTGAAAATGCTCTACCACAAGTGAAGGTTAAGTATTCAAAACTTACCTTCCATGAGCTCAGAAAAACAGCCTACTTTAAGCTCTGTGATGATGCCCTTTCCTGCTGATCCGAATAGGTTTTTAAGGAGATCATTAAGCTTAAGAAGGGGAATAATTTTCAGGAGCACTTAGTTTATTTATCAGGCAAATTAAAAATCACCATACCGGACGTCGATGGTCCTCATCGGCCAGGGAGGATATAATTAAAATGTGTTTGCTTTGCTCTTCACAGAAAATGGACAAAAACAGAGATGGTGTGGTCACTCTTGATGAATTCATCCTTTCTTGTCAAGAGGTACTCTTGTCTTTTTTTCTTACAGTTCCTTTTTGTCTTAAATAATCCTGATGATCTCTTTAATTTTGCAACAGGCCTGTTTCATAAAGGACATTTTAAGATATCACAGTAGGAAAAGCATGTGTTAATATTAAAATGAATGAGAAGAATGGTCTTGTTTTCTCAGATTATTTGAAAGTCTCACTCTTCTGGCTATTAATTATGGTCTTTGCATCTTTAAATATCAACGTGTGTATCTGCAGAGATCTCTCACTTATATTTAACAAGCCTTCACTGCCCCCTAGTGGCCAGTAAACTGAATTAAAGGCGGTTGTTGGCTGACTTTCTCCTGGCAGTCAGTTTAATTTTAATTTACTATCTTATTTGCACAGGATGAAAATATCATGAGGTCTCTACAGCTCTTTGAAAACGTCATCTAGACAACAGAGAAGAAGGACACGGTGCAACAGGCAAAAAGCACAAGAGCCAGAGAGCGTGAAAGAACAAAGAAGAGAGAAAAGGAGGGATGACAAAGAGAAAGGGAACAATTGAAATGTAACAAGGATCTTGTCACTTTATGTGGGACATTTGCCACAGAACGTCATGGAAGGCATCTTGCTGTAAAAATTCCATGATGATGAACCATCACTGGTTTTGGAAAAAATGTCGTTCAGACTCAAACCCTCCATTTGACCTTTCTGTGACCATTCACCTCGTGTCCATCTCCTTCATTTGTTGCTGTTGTGCTTACTGTCACCTTGGACATTGTGTAAATACTGATTTTCTCACATTTGTTCTAATACTTTTTTCAAATATGTAAACTGAACCACATAATCAAGCAGGACTGGAACTCCTAAAAGCAGCTTATCATTCGGATCAAACAAGTGCAAACTGAGAGGCTTCTTTTTTATCATGATCTTCCGTGTCAATACAACAAATGTGAGCAATATTGTGAAGCATGCAAGAGAGAGGCCTATGGCATATTTAACATGTATGTGCCATGACAAACTTAGTGGCAATATACTCTTGCTAAGTGAATAAATGTGGGAGGCCACAGCATCTCACAGAGCCTCCTCATGTGTTTACAGTCACTGAACCCTGACACAGGCTGGCAGAGGTGTGCAGAGCTGAATTTGACCTCAGCTAGCTTGCAGCAGTCTAACGTGTTGTAACAGCTTCTTCAAAAGCCCTCTTTGTTTCCTGCTGCGTGTATTCCAGTGATGTTGGTCAGTATTCCAGTGTTGTAACGACTCGACTGTAGATATTTAATTGTCGTATCTGTGGCTTCTTCTCGCAATTTGGAATCATGCGTGTCTTGTCTGTGCGTCTCTGATTCTGACTGTCTATCTTTCTGTCAAATTGGATATAACTGTGATTATTCTACTTAAAGAATCCATGTAGAGGCTTACTGTCACACAGATGCAGAGCGATAAAGAGACATGCATGTGACTGTGTGCGCGTGCTGTCCTGATGTAAAGTTTTTGTTTGCCTGAATAAAAATAAGTGTCATTTTTCTAGCACATAGCTTCATCTTGTGGACATCAGTTCAGCTTGACTGACTGTGTTTCTGCTAGCGAGGAGGGGTTCGTTGTCAGTTCTGTCTGTTAAAAAAATTAAAAAATAAATCGTCTCAGAGTGACCAAACCTTTCACTGTGAGGGCAGAGGGGAGCCGGGAGGAGACAGAAGAGAGATAGACAAAGAAGACAGGACACGAGAGAGACCTTTTCACTGACTCTGGAGGAACGGAAGCCATGTTTCAACCAAGAGCCATCATGTGAAGATTGAGCAGGACATAAAGAAGAGATTTATAACTGATTTGCTGTCATGCCCGCTCACTGTGCAACCACTAGTGTAATAAAAGCCTCACTGAGATGTGCTGCGATCTCAAATGTACCTAGACACAATTTCAGACTGACAGACAGGACGACAAAAAGATAGACAGCTTAAGACTGTCAAAATAAAATCATGTGTGTGTTAAAATATTCTATAAAATCATTATATTTATCAATAAACTTTTCAAGAAACAAAATTAATCCATGTCTGCTTTTTTAACTTTTGAACTTTTTCTTTTAACTTTTGTGTATTAAGACTTTAAAGTGAGCATTTTACGATGCGCCACAAAGAGCACAAGCAAAAAAAAAAACAAGGGTCACAAGAACAGTTTATACTGTTATTTACACATATACAATGAAAGTACAAAAAGAGTTGTACATTTGTGCCTCGATCCCAGAGGATGCAGCCCACAAATAAAGCAAGATAATGTGCATATGAAAAAAACTTCACCACCGTTACTGAACATGCATCACTCCCTTTATTACCCAGCTACAGCCTCTTTCATATTTTCCTCACTTCTCTCCCCTTTAATCCTGGCATCCATTTACCTTTTATTATGGCTCACAAAAGCATTTTCCCCATAATGTAACAGTTTGGGCATCATCTTCTCTTGTATAGTGTTGCACCACACCTGTGTATGTACAGGTGATTGAGGTGGTGCATTTATAAATAAGAACTGATAAAAGAGAGAAAAAATATTATCTGAACTGGCTTTTATCTGAGTTTTAGTTCAGTATTTTTTTTTAATAAAACAGAAGGATATTTATTAAAACTTAAAACCACATTTTATGCAGATATTCCACTGTATGGGTGATGGAGTGATCTGTTCTTTAAAGTCCGTTTGTGTCCGATTAAGGGGGTGTGTGCCCTGAAAGAAAATATCATCAGAAAACACTCAGTCTTGTGCTTCACTGTGGAGAATTACTGTAATTCCCTTTTTCATACAATAAATGTCTTTCTGTATCTTATTCTTATAAAAAGAATAAGTTCAAGCATATGACAATCACAGGGTGACAAGAAATCTTAATGACAAGTTCTATTTCTTTTTTTTAGATGTGAAAAAAAAATCTTATTGTTTCCAAGCACACGTTTTCCAGATTTATTTCCAGAAAGATCTGTTTCTGAGGTGTCACTCACCATCATTTCAGGTCCATTTTCACAACCATCCTCTCACAAGGTTCTGACCATTTCTCCAGTTTTTCTGGTCCAGCATTTTTTTTTCTCCATTTCATGGATCGAAGTAAGTCCCACAGTCTTCATGTAGGTCTAATTGAATGTATCTGACCTCCAAGGGATAATAGATGATGCCTGTTGATTAGAGATGGTGTCTGGTCTCTATTCCCTCTCCTCGGCCCAGGGTTGGAGGTTCTGCAGGGCATACAGGGAGGAGTTATGGGCGCACAGTGGATCCGACACCGCTGATTCGCTGAGGGACTTCTGGAGGGCGGACTGCTGCAGCTGCAGGATGAGGCGATTGGCCTGCTGACGCTCCGCCTCCCTCTCCTCGGCTGTCTGTCTCCTGAAAGAAGTCAAGGGGGGAAAAAACACAAACAAAATATTGATGCCTATTTAAAACAATAAAAATAAAATAAATATTTGAGTAATATTTGGCTAATGTAGCAATTAAGTCAGCACGAGAAAAGTCTAGAAGTGTGAAAATTCCAAAAGGCTGCACAAACACACAGTGGTAAGTTCTTAAAATAAAAATCAAGGATATATAAAGCAATCCAAGGATGAGTATGTGTGCCAAGCATAAACATTAAAAATTATAAAATATGTCTTGACATCCTGTAGTAATTTGCAAAACTTTGCAACATTTCGGAGATTTTTACAGACGTTATTTTAGGCTACTAGGCTAAATATATTGTAGCAATTAACTGTGAACAAGAAGAAAAAAAAGAAAACATGAAGATAAATCTTGATTAAAATTGAAACTGTTAGTTTGCTGTTGCATATTGGTCAGCCTTTGTTTTATTTCTTCCGTGTCGACGGGGTCAATTCACAGGAAACTGCGCGTGGGGTCATCGCTGACGAGGAAAGTTTGACTTTTGTACGGGATTTTCTGAAAAAGCCTTAGTGAAACTCATTGAAGAAGAATATAATTTCCGGGATTCTTTTGGTAAGTTGTGATCAAACAAATAAATATAATTAGTGAAAACTTCGACTTAGGATGAAATTTCAAACCAACCTCCACTTGGTCCTGCGGTTCTGGAACCAGGTTTTCACCTGTGCGTCCGTCATCTTCAGACTCTTGGCCAGGGCTGCCCGCTCGGCGCTGGCTAGATACTTCTGCCGGTGGAAGCGCTTCTCCAGCTCGCAGATCTGAACTCTGGAGAAGGACGTACGGGGCTTTTTCCGTTTGGGTGGTGTCCGGTTTTGGTACGGGTGTCCTATCCGCCGCGTAACGGCGAACGGCACCAGAGCCGCTGCAGGGAACAGAGAGACAAGCGAGAAACACCGGTGAGTGAAAGAGAAGATTTTCTTACGCACCAAACAGACTAATTCACTCCCCACTCTGTATGGAAATTTACTGCCATATATCACCTCTATATGCCCTGTTTGACAACAATTCCCTATTTTGGCTGGGTAAGCCTTGTGTGAAAACGTGGCATGGAATTTATTGTGAAAGATAAGACTGGTCAAAGTTAGGAACGGTGCGGTTATTAAAGATAATTAAATACGTAAATTCGAGCTGTTTGTGCTTAACAGGTAATTAGTTCCAAAGATCAGGACAGGCCTTTTGGCCTGTTTACGCATCTTTTCTTTAGCTTATGTGGGGGATGTTACTAATAAAGCTTTCTGTCAATCTCCAAGAAAACGGGCTACGCTGTTTTTAAACTAGCCAAAATCCACTAAATCAACACTTTAACTTTCTCTATCTATTATGTTAAATGCAGAGAAAATTACATCTTTACTTTATACATTTTTTGCCTTCTTGTATAATTTATGAAGTAAATTATATGACAGTCTATTGTGTTTGCTTATTTAAAAAAAAAAATTAGCTTATTGGTAACATTTTAGTTCATTTCCCCTAAAGCATATATTATGACAGATCATGCTGCTGTTTGGTAATTTAAAAAACAAGCCTGACAAAAGTAGCTGAGGGTCTGTAAGTTATTTGTTTATCTTTTTTAAATTGTGAAATGTTAAATTTCTTAAATATTAGTGAACTCAGTAACGCAGACACAAGCCGTTTAATAATTATCTGTAAATAAAGTACTTAATTATTTAAAAAGGAAAACATTTGAACTTGTTTCCTGTCTTATCTTTTCTCTCTAAGCTATGTGAATTATTCAAGAGAAAGAAATTCAGTTGGCTGTAAATAGCCTTTACATATATTTGGCACAGGTGTGTGTGTATGTTTAAGTGTTCAGCAGCAGTTACCGTTTTAAACATGATAAAATATTAATAAGGGGAGCCCATTAGGTCTAACAGCTGGCCTACCTGATATTCTGTCCTTAGCGAACCTGTTTCCTATCCAGGGGAAGCACAGCCCTCCGAACCCGGGGACCGCGCTCTGAACGGGCGCCGGGGGTCCCGGGGCTGTCACGGGTCTGTGAGCCGGGACTCGAATCACTCCCCGGCTGCCCAGGCTCCTGCTCTCACCGTATGAACCGGAAGCCTCAATCGTAGGCATTATGCCGGAGAGGGAGATAGACAGCGCGGTGTATGAGGGCGCGCTGGCCCCGGCCGGGCTTCCTAAACTGTAATAACTGTCCCCGTTGCTTAAATCGGATCCACTTTGTCTTCCTGCCGTGCGCCCATTTTCTGGTTCTGTACCGGCTCCCAGGATCTGGTCAATGCCGAAGCTGATGGGCTCGTGATGGGCCGGCTTGGGAGGAGGGCTCGGTGCGCTAGGTGCTTGCTCCATCCCCGTCGTTGTGCCGAAAAATGAAGAAAAATCTGAACAAGATTTTTTCTGAAGAATTCACAGCAGGGTCAAACTGTACCAAAAGTCATCACCTCCGGTGTCTCCATCGCTGTCCAGCTGTCTGCTCGGAATCCAGCGTGTCCTTGTTGTCTCTAACAGGCCTCTTTCAGAGGACTGGGTCCTCTCTACAGGCTGTGGTGAAAGTTTGATGGGCGTTTGGAGAGATGTGACGCTGTGTCCTCCTCTCAACGCGTCAAAACGCTTCGTATAGCGGTTCCGTCCTCCTCCATCTCTCTCCACCATTGATTGGCTGGCACCACAATGACTGATTGAATGTTAATGGGGGTAGGCCCACGATTTGGCACAATAACCAAGATTTCCCATATCTACGGGCGTCAGTTTGTTACATAGGCTGAACCTATATATTTCAAGATATGGAATTTTATGCTTGGGGTACTATTTGATACTCTCGTTCTTTTATCATTATAATGGAGAGAAAGTAAAGAGCGAGCGACATCATTGAAATTTATATGGCACGAAAAAGGCGCACCGGGGATCACTGGAGATCAGTGTTCTTACGAGCTTCTTTAGAGGCGAACATCTAATATTTTATTGTTTTAACCAAATGGTGTTTTGTCAGTCATCTGTCAGTGTTCCTTTCACCCCAAATAATGTGAACGGGTTTATAAGTTTTGGTGACAAATGAGAAGAGATAGGAAATAAAAACTTTTTACACACCTAAGGGTCTGATGAATTGATGCTTCTGCCCATTTCCACTTTTCAGGCTACACAAAGAGCGCATCATTTGTCCTCTTGCTGTCTGTGTCAGCCCTTCAGCCTGTATCATTTGACACATGTGGAATGTGCGGCAATAATAAGTTCACACGAAAAGTGGCTGAAAGCTATTAGACAGTGCTTTGTAACGTGGAGACTATTTGTCATGGATACATTATAAAGGCGAGAACAAAAGGGGGGAATGCCCGTCTCAGTGTACATTCCTTTTAATTTAAATCGTCCACTTCCTTTAGGCCTCATAATCAAATGCAAACAACGATTTTATTTTTATTTGACATACGTTTGCACTGCGACGCTTAATGTTCAGCTGTCTAAAATGCTTTTAAGATTAAAAAACAAAACTGATGAAACTTTTTTTTCAGTTTTTACAGTGCGTCGGATTTTAAGCCTTAAATCTCTGCACCCTATTACTAAATGCCGAGCGAACGTGTTTTTTCATGTTGGAATGATGTCTAGTTGTAAAATAAATGAAGTACAATCTCAGAAACAAATCCTTAATTAAAAATGCATTTCCAAAAGCTTTGATTAATGATGCGTTTTGTGAATTTGTTATGAGAGAACAAAAACGAAAAGTCAGGCTCGTCGTTTAACTGGTGCGTAATTACGCACATGAAACCCATCGCGTCTCTCTTTAAAATAAAAGGACAGCAGCCTAATTGAACACTGGCACTGAAACACAAGCACCTACTGAGCGTGGCAAGAGCATTGCGTGGCCTTATTTGTTGCTGGTAGCCAGTCCTACATTAAATGTGCTGACAAGTGAAGGCCACGGGCTACTTCAGATAAAGTGTCCGGGCTCTGGAAGCCGTTAAACGCTCAGATCCAATGTAACAGGCGCCCAAAGTGACCGGATAATCACATTTTCACTAACTTGTCTCAGGGTCTAGGGGCAGACTAATGCGCATCGGGTTCAAATGCGGCAGGTGGCTTTTTAAGCTATCACATTACAGTGCTTTAACCAACTAATGTCCAACATATTCATTTAGTGACAGCGGGGTTTTATAGTTGTTGGCTTTTAAAAGATCAGTCCAACCTGTTCATTAATCATCGTTTTTGTCGGCATCTTTTAATATCTTAACTGTCCAAATAATTATAGTTTAGTATTTGGCATAGCTGCTTTCTTCTTTAAATTTCATGCAGACTGTAGCTATGTTGTAAGTCTTATTGTTTTTGCAAACACAAACCATTATTTAAGAAAATGCAGGCTAAATTTATGAGAGACCGTTTGTTAAACTACATTAAAAATAAAACAAAAGAATAAATAAAAGGTTCCAGTCACATTTGTGAGGTTAAAGGCCCACGCTACAAAATCAAACCGAAATGCAAAGATATTGTAGTAAGTAATATATATTTTAAAAAGCATCACGCCCTTCATAATAAAGTATATGAAGCAATATGAGCTTGGACAAGGCCCGAGGTGTTTGTTTGGCAATATGGACAGACTCTGGGTGTTGGCTGGTTCATCCCGCCATATGTGAGCTCACCGGTGGCTTTTGATGGGGGAGAATTGGTCTGTTATAGCTGTCATCCTTGTGGACTTAAAAAAATCTTTCTCTTGATGACATTTGCACAAAAATAATTCCCCAACAGGAATTGTGGAGAGGTTTGTGAGCCGAGCACTCACTTAAATGCACTTAATTGAGTCATAACAGTTACACGGCCACTTAACCAATAGGATGGCGCAGAATGACCTCATCATAAAATGAAAGTTAATAATTGTTCTTATCCTGACTCCTCCACAGAGCTACGGCTGTCCCTCCCATCATGCACGGAGCAGACGGGGTCCTACTGGTTGCAAATATTGAGTGTTAGTAATCCGGTGTAATCCAATGATTATGAGTGATTATGACACATTAACTTTGACCTACCGGGATACCACCGTGACACCGGTGATCCAAAACTCACCAGGAGAAGCCTCAGCCCGCCCCATGCCAGCAACTCTGAATTTATTGATGGGGTGAATCGTGGAGACGGTGTCGGATCACTTCATTGCTCCACGATTACATCAGAAAAGGTAAAAATAATTGATACCAAGAGTCCACTTAAAGAACCACACACGGCCCCTTTTATAAAGCAGCCTCAAGGTTATCTCGTTTAGGCCAAAATATTTAGGCTACACATTGTTTCTGAGCAGCCAACAGCCCGCACGAACAATTAAGATGCACATCAATCCTCGTTTTTTTTTTTCCACAGGCAATATAAATGCTGACACCCTGATTCCAAAAGTCCAAAAAGAAACGACAACAAAAGAGTGAAAGAGTGCGATTTGTTTGAGAAATTACCACTTGATCTGCATAATCGGGGGCCTGGGCTGCAGCTCGGTACCCGGGGGCTGCGTTTTTATTGCGCGTCTCTTCGCCGTTATCAATTTCAGCAGCGCGCCTGACTTTTTAAAAGGGGGACGAGGCCGGCTGCTTCTGAATAATGAATGACACGCTTTTATATTGTCGCTAAAGTGCCCGTGATGTTACAATATGAAAAGGCAGCGGTAAGTAATAGTGCATTTAAAGGGGATGTAGTGTATTATTATGATGTAAAAGAGAAGGGGAGAGGCGGTAGAGAGAGGGAGATGAGTGGATAGCAGCACCCAGAGAGAGAGAGATTGTTTTATTACAATAAGAGGAGATGAGTTTGCCTCGCAGCGAAATGGGGACCAGTTAATGAAACTTTACCGCAGCTAACGATTTCCCCTCCCTCGCTCTAAAAACCGCCCTTATGAAATATTTAAACTATTTAATATAGGTAGTATTAAGCTGAAGACACTGGCATCGGCCATCTGACAACATTTACAAGGCTGTGGATTTTTTAAAGTTGCGTAAACAAAGCTTTACGACGCGCTCTCCCTCAGCCCACATACAACAAAAGTCGTATAGTAAATCACGCTCACATTGAGTGCAATACAGTGGAAATGTGTTTTACTGTAGGGAGACTTGATTTAGTCTAATTTACACTTTTCTCCATACCGCGCCTTGCGTCTTTTCACACGCAGATGCAGCAGTTTACAAGCTCATCCTATCAATATGAGGCTGTCTCGTCTATAATGGGAGGGATAGCCTAGCATGGCCCCAGTGTGAGGAGGGATAGTGTTTCATATTGACATGCTCAGTGGGATTGTTGGATGAGAAGAGAGGAATGGGATCCCCCATCAGGGACTCAGTCAGGGCCTTCATCATCCACTGGCTGTCACTGGACTACTGCACTGTGCACCATGTGGACACAATTTATCTACAAGACACTTAACAGGCACATAAACTATAAAATGTGTCACTGTAATAGCAAATATATGGCTTGGTAGATATTAAAATATTTTAATGACCAAATATGAAAGCTGTCATTTGAAAAGCTTCTCTTTACTGGAGAAAAGATAAGTCAGAATGTTGCTTTTTTAAATGTTGCAGCGGCTCATTATAAACATATTGTGGTAGATTTTTTTTAATATATATACTTCATGTGGAGTGAAACAGCTTCCAACGGAGAGACTTTGAGTGTAATTTCCTTTGCACAAACCAGTCATGTGATTTTTTTATCTGTGCATGTACCAGAACACATGCACGCACATGTAACTGCACAGAGATGCCCCAGCATGGTGTGTATTTGTTTCAGCATACATTACATCCCTGTATACATTTGAAGAACCAATGTGCTTTGACTGCGTGTGTGCGTGCGTGTGAGAGGGTTGACCATGTAAGCCTGTCTGATGGTTGAATGCATGGCTGCCTCTTCACGCTGGTTAAAAGTCAGGGTGGGAGGGAGAGGAGGATGGGGAGGAAGAGGGCGAGATAGGGATGTAAGTAACCGCACAGACGGGGAATTATAGGGATGGACGGAGAGCAGAGAGCGAACACAGGATGGATGGATGGCTGATCTTGAGATGTGAAAGAGTTAAAGCATTAATGGGGATCATTTGGGGCTGATGATAATTGAACACATGGTTTGAGTTTGGGCAGAAGGATTCCCACAGCAGTGTCTCGTCTTTTTGTGTGTGTGGTTAATCTCTGTCTTATCTCCTCCGAGTGCTTACAAGTTTCTCTGCTGTTTTTGTGGAGCCGTTTTAATCTCCAGTCATACTCAATGGCTTTCAGAGGGATCTGCCATTGACAAAATGACTGATGCAATTAATAAGTGCGTGTGTTTGCTGTTGCCTTAATGACTTATGACTGATTTATGTGTATGTGTGTGTGAGAGAGAGCGTGCCACTGCGGGTTTGTGTTTAAGAGCAGCTGAGCGCTCCTGAACGCCCCTGGTCGTGGCGCTAATGTGTTAATTCATTACTGCTTGTAGTCAGTTGCATTGTGTCAGAGCCGTGTTTCCCATCTCTCTCTGTCTGTGTCCTCTCCGCCTCATAAAAGCCGATTATCCCGCACGCTGCCGCCGTTCCACCCATTCTCTGCTGCCTCTTGACCTCCTCACCCCTCCTGTTGCCTGCCTGCGGGGCGCTCATGCAGGGGAGGAGGAGGGGGAGTGATGGAGGACCAGCTGCCACCAGCCATAGTGCTCTGGTGCCTGGCAGAGGGAGCTACTCCAGCCCCCTGCTTCGCTTGGCCTTCTGGCCCCTCAGGGTGGAGGGGGGGGGCACCAGCCTCATGCCACCAGCCCCACCTGTCTGGCCTCAGGCACAGGAGTGTGACCGATTAGACCCACTCAGACGTACACTGCCACACATATGCATATTACTGCCGGTTGACCCCAAAAATGTCAATTCTCAGCTAACTTTGATATGATCAAACATGCCTTTAAAATATTTCATAAGCTGCAGAATTATTTCAGCCACTAGAAGTGCAAGAAATCCTTCATTTGAATTAAAAACATGACAATAAAATGCACCCATATTTAAATTCAGCTCCACACACACTTCCTTGATGCACTTCCTCACACACACACTCCACTGCAACCCTCCTCACATTCACACACACACACAAATACACAGAGGCACTTTGCTTTGAGGCGTGAAAGAGCGAGAGCTAAGTGAGGCCACTCCAGAGCACTATTCTCTTTATTGATTTCCCATTATCAGACCCGAGTCCCTGTGGAGTCATTAGTGCCGGGATCAAACAGACAGACAGAGAAGGAGACTAATACCAGTCACTTACACCAGCACGGGGAGATCACCTTACCTCCCTGAGGGTAGGAAGGCCAGAGAGGAGCAGAGGAGGAGAGGAAGCGAGGGGAGGGGGGGTAGTGGACGGACGAGTGCAAGGGGCTAACAGATTGAGATAGCAATGTGTGTGTAGAGTGAGAGGAAGAGGGAAGAGGCGGGGTTTTGCAGTGGAACGTTCATGGGCAAATGGCAGACGCTCTTTGATCACTTTATTTGGCCTTTCTGTTCTCTCTGTTGCGGCGGAAATGTCTTGCCTCGCTTTCTTGCTCTCTGCTCTCCTCTCCAGCTGAGTGTCCTCCTTGCCCAAAAAACATGGCCGCCTTTTTGTTACCACTAAATTTAAGTTTTAATGTTTCCACCGATGCTTGGCTTCTCTCTTTGTCCAACCTTGTAAAATGAAGCCAATAAAGCTGCTCGCCCTCTTCGCTGTCAATAATTTTACGGTAAGGATGCAATGATGAATGGTTTTCATGTAACCAGCAGCTGTCCCCACACCAGAGAGAGAAGAATGGAGAGAGAGAAAAAGTGAAAGAGGAATATAAAATGTGAGATGCTCATTTCGGTCCCTCGCTTCATAATTTCAGTGGATGTATTTATTCTCTATGGATTCAGGGGGAGCAATGAATTCTTAGTATGAATCAACACCATCCATCTTATTCACTTCTGCCTGCCAGTGAGCCCTGGAAGTGATGGTGAGGCTACTCTACACACACATGTAGAGACTGAAACACACACACACACACACACACACACACACACACATACAGCTCAGATGGGGGTGACCCTGGCCTGACCCCCCTGCTGACCCCCAATCTGTTCCCCAACCTCACACCACGAGAGACCGGGGCACACCGGGACGGGGACACACACACGTTCAAAGATACACACACATCCACGCTCACACACACGTTGGCGTATCGCACAATGTGTGATCTGATGGATATCTCCTCAGACAGTACCATGTGTGTGGGCAGTGTGCGTGCGGACAGCGTGTGTGTCTAAGTGTGTGTGGTGCCGTACCCTCTGCCCCCTCCCACTGGTGTTAATTGATTCTTGGTGCGCTTTGCTGATTGGTGTGAGGACCCCTAGAGGCGGGCCCAGGCTTCACTGATGCCCCCTCCCCATTTGTGTAGCACCTCTCTCACAGACACATGGGCACACACACACACACACACACACACACACACACACACAAGCACGTATACAGTATGCACCATCCAGATAAGCACTACAAGATA
>JAQLOL010000026.1:13481287-13504017 GCA_029783665.1 Naso thynnoides | reverse complement strand
CTCCGATCTTTTCTTTGTCTTTTTTTTCTTTTAATTAATATCATACACACACACACACACACACACACACACTCACACGCACACACACAAACAGTCATAAAATCATTCAGTGCAATATGACAAGTATTTTCTCTCTCTTCATCTTTCCTAGAACTCCATCTGTCTGGGAGCGGGGGATAAAGCGGTCAGCGAATACAGATCCGTCATCTACTACCAAATCAAACAGCCCCGCTGGATGGAGACAATTAAGGTGTGTGTGTACTGTGGAGGAGGTTGCAGTACGAAGTTTAAATATGTTATGCATATATATTTTCTAGTAAAATGAACCCAAGAATGTCCTGGTATACCTTTAATTTTTCGGATGTATGTTATTTTATATTCTGTAATAACATGAGATATCCTCCAGGTAGCAGTCCCTCTAGAAGAGATGCACAGAATTCATCTGCGCTTCATGTTCAGACATCGCTCGTCCCAGGAGTGTGAGTATCTGCCTCTCATCCTCCCTCTGTCTGTCGTCTGCATACATCCACACTCCTTCATTCCTCTTCTCCGATCCACTGAGCATAATGTGACACTGAAAGGACCGAATGATTGGAGGCAATTTGGAAAATGACCCGAGGCATCATTACACACACTTGATTATACAAATCAGCAGTCTTTCCTCCTCCCATGCCTGACCCCTCTCACCCTCCCTCTTCTATTTCCCTCTTGTGTTTCTCCCCTGACCCTCTCCTTCCTTCCGTTTACACGTCTGTCTCCCTTGTCTCCAGCCAAGGACAAGAGTGAGAAGAACTTTGCCATGGCATTTGTGCGTCTGATGAAGGACGATGGCACAGTTCTACAAGACGGACTGCATGACCTTGTGGTCTTTAAGGTCAGAACCACGAACAGCGAGATAACAGTGTCAGGTGTCTTTTACTGAGAACCTAATTGTTTACTGTCATCCAAATTCCATCTTCCTTTACCCTCAAGTTGCAGAATATTATTACACAAGTGAATAGCAGATCAGAGCTTGTAGACTTGTGCAGATCATTTGTTACATAGGGAGTATTATTTGATGAGAATGTGTCAGAGCACATTAGTTTTGTTGGACAAACCATCAACTGCTTGACTTCAACATGCAAGAAATACCTTCAATATGTTTAAGAAGTAAGTCAGATGAATATGGCCACTCACCAAATGGTGACAGTCAAGAAAACCACCTTTTATGACTTTATTCTAACTGTGCAAAAGGTTCTGGTCATTTCCCGCTTTATTCTGGAGGTCTTTCTAATACATGTGTACAATGGTGGGAAATTAATAGTAAACTTTACCAGTCACTAAGTATTCTGCATTATTTGGCTAAAACATTGTTAAAAACGACTAATAGATTCTTTTGTTGTAAAAAATAGTTAATACTGTGGCAGTAAAAGAAACTTAAGACTTCTGTTCTGTTGCATCCATCATTAAAGCAGACCTAAACATACAGTATAGTAAATCTGAATGGGAGATTATGACCACCCAGACAGGTCGAGTGAAGTCAAATAGATTTCCTGCCAAATGAGCCTGAGCTAAGATTGAATTCCCTTATTGATTAACTGCCAAACGCAATGAAGATTAATTACTCATGATTCACTCAAAGACCAAGTGACTGTGCCCTCTCTCTCGATTATCTCTCGTTATACCTGCATTTCCGTCCATGCCTGTGCCACTCATGGCTTCAATATCTTGCTCCCTGCTTTTCCACCCAAATCACTCATTATTATTACTCATTTGGCATTAGAGAGGGCAGAGTTAAGGTGTGAGGCCTGTAGTTGGCAAATTTAGATCTGGAATATTGTACGATGGGTAAAGTATGATCATACGGAATGAACAAAAGTTTGATTTCTAATTTTTCTCTCCTCTCCTGGCCCCACTTTTTCCAAAGTTATGAGTTTGAAAACTGAAGAGATAAGAAGTTATGATCACAGAGGATCACTGATGTGGAACTGGTGACTTCAATCATTGTTTGTCATTTTTTCCCTCAGGGCTGGCTTGATAAATCACTGCAAGCGCAACAAACCTCAGTGCCTTTCAATCTTCTTCTAATGTATTTGCATCAATACATTTAGACGAAACATAGTAAAAATTATTATTTTCCCAAAGCTGCTGTGTCACCCATCAAACATCTGTGCCATCAACAAGGGAGTTGTAGCATTACTGATGGGTCAGGTAGAAATTATTCCCTTTTATTGTTCTCTCAGGGTGACAGCAAACGCATGGAGGATGTGAACTGCTACCTGTCACTGCCCTCGACCCGCCACCACCACAGCGACCCCCACAAGGTGGCAGCGCTGAGCCGCAGCTCCAGCAGCGTGTCTGGGAGTGGAGGCGGTCTGTCAGTCAGCTCAAGAGACAGCTTCACCATCTCCACACTGGTCTGCTCCACCAAACTCACGCAGAATGGTAGGTGTATACGTGGGTTTGCTTGTGTACGTGTGTGTCTGTGAGGCAGGTGAAACAATGCTCAAACTGCCCCTTTATGACATTGAGCTGATATTAAGCTACTCTTGAGACTTGGCAAGGCGACTCATTTTCATTCAAGCACACACACATGCACCCACACACACTCACATACACACAAAAATTAAGAAAGGTTAGGGCAGAAATTATGAAGAGTGTGAGGGTGTTTGAAATGAAACCTGACACGTCAAATAAACATTAATTAACATCTTCTTTCAACAGACTAATAAGGGCAGTACAGGACAATGAATCATCGGTTAGCTGTGAAATCAGTAGAGGACAAATCCACAACTTAGAAGGTCCTTTAAGGTTGAAACGCTGCAGCTGCATTCCACTTAATGTCTTCTTTGGCCTTGCAATAAAAACCCAAATTTCTTCTTGGAAAACCCATAGAGTTGGTAGTTAGGTGCAGGGAACATTTTTCTGACCTCATTAGTGTTATTTTTAGGTTTAGGGCTAAAAGTTGAGTCACAACGACAGTAGCTGAAGGGTGAGGTGAGGTGAGGGTTTGGATAAAGGATACGTCCAACCAATTAATGGTAAGTACATAACAGTAACAGTATGTTAAGGTTAATGATGTCAGAACAAGTGTGTGTGTGTGTGTGTGTGTGTGTGTGTGTGTGTGTTTGTGTCGTCATGGGATAGTAAGCAAAGTATGGAAGTAAGCTGACATAATGTGTGATTCAGCTGTTTACTTTCCCCAGCAGGCTAAAACAAACCATTTTGTGATTTTTTGCTTCCTGTCTTTCCTCCTGTGCAGTCTCTCTCCTGCACTTTGCTCAAAACATTTAGCTTTCTTCTCTCCTTTCTGCCTAAAGAATTATTGAATTATTAATTTGAACTAACAGTGGACATATCGAATTTGCAGCATACAGGGAAAACATCTAAAGAAAATCATTTCTGTGCTGATTGTCAAAATATTTATCAAATCCTGTTTTCCTGCCTCAATATGCTGTCTCAGAACTTTTTAAACTAACTACAGATTTTTCACAGAGAAACCTACGCCCTGATAAAAAAAAAGAAAAGGAAAATACATCAGTGAAAAGCTAAATAAGAGGCTACCAACTCAGTGTGTGTCTGCCCTGAGATTAGGAGGTTGGGGTTTGATCCCCATCTGAGTTATACCAGATACTATAAAAATGGTACCTGATGCCTCCCTGATTGGCTCTCAGCATCAAGGATTGGATTGGGGTTAAGACCCTGCAACATGCTAGCGTCATGTCCATGGGGTACACTTCTACATTAAGCCACCTCACGCTACAAAAACAGGAGATAGGCTCCTGCCCTATGAGCCTTCATGACTCTCAAAGGCTAGGATAGTAGTTTACATACAGTAGTAAACTGTAAATATGTAGATCAATCAACATTCACTTTTTCAATTTAGCGCACTCTGGATATCCAAGCTCCCCTTTTTCT
Source organism: Naso thynnoides (assembly GCA_029783665.1). Classification (NCBI taxonomy): domain Eukaryota; kingdom Metazoa; phylum Chordata; class Actinopteri; order Acanthuriformes; family Acanthuridae; genus Naso; species Naso thynnoides. The sequence goes on along the minus strand of JAQLOL010000026.1, from coordinate 13,500,120 downwards.
CGTGTGTAATCCGGAATTGCCTGACGCAGCTTGCATTACTGGTTTTTATCAACCCTGGCAGGTCAGATTGATCAATGACACTGACAATGCACTCTAACTTCTGGCTGTCCCTGTTGTTGATTAAGGGGAGTAAGGGACAATTTGTGTAACTCCAGATGATAAATCACAGTGAGGGTTTTTGGCTGCTTGCTGCTGCCTCTTATTGCTCAGTAAGAGAAGACTATTTAAGTAATGTTTTTATACAGAAACACAGTTTCCATGTGCATCTGCACATGTGCATAATAATGCACTGAATATCTTCACGGATCTCATGGTGGAAGCTGAATCAATGGTATTTTGACAAGCATACTCCTCTGTTGTTAGCTATACAAGTCACCCGACCAGCAAAGATTCCTTGAGTATCCACAGTGACATTGCTGTTCTCCCTTTTGCTTGACTCTTCCGTTCTTTGACAACAGATCATGGGTGCACTCCATTTCAATATTCGATCTTTTTTGTGGCATAACACTACTCTGTGATAAGATGTAAGGGACTGGCCCTACTCTTTGGTTTCGTCTAATTGCTGTCAAATTATAGCTTTAACCGGTCAAGCACTGCCTGGCTTGCTTGTCCTGATGGCACACCACCGGTTTAAACAGAGGTTTTATTAGCGGTGAGCGTTGTCATTTTGTCCTACACACCCTGGCAGGCAGCCATGCGAGTACACACACACACACACACACACACACACACACACACACACACACACACACACACACACAAACTCCAGACAGTAAGGTGCATCTGATACAGGTGCAGTGCAACAGCTGTTACTGAGGAAACCAGTCCATCACTGTAATGAACATTATCCTGCTGTATTAATCACCTGTACCCACACACACACACAGGCAGACACACAGTGTTGTTTGGGGCCACCCACCAGACGTGCAGCTTGGCTTGGTGAGTCAGAAATTATTGAACAGGGAGAGCAGTGAGCTTTGAGTGGGCAGCCCTACAGAGATGTGGAAATCTGCCCCATGTCAAACTGTAGCAGAATTAATGACAGAAACTGTGGATTTGAATGTTCAGCTGAAAATCTCACAAAGAAAAGCATAAGGGACGGCCCACCTGACAAATCATCACTTAAAAAATTGCTTCTATTTTGTTTCTTATGAGTCAAAATAATTTGGAAAACACAGAATTGAATATTAAAGAAATGTATATATGTTTAATTAGAAAACAAAACTTCATTTCACTTCATAATTTTCTACTTGAATTAACCAGTTGTTTACCATAAAATGACAAACAAAAACACCTTCCCAACATGTGTTTTCAAAACCTTAAATTTATGGTAATGGGGAAAAAGCAGCAATTTGCAACACTGATTGTTTCTTTTAAAATTCAGTGTAACGATTTCCAGAGTCCAACCTTTTCTCTTTCCACTAGCTAAAAAGTGTCAAGTCACTGACAGGTAAATTCATTTTCAGAGTTTGTCCAACACACACTGTCAAATGTTCAGGGACAGAAAATGAAAAACTGCAATTTAGAAAATTAACACTGTCAACTATGCAGACATTTCCATTACAATAGCTTTTTTCGGCATCCACTTTTAAGCAGACAATATGAAAGGTTAAGACAGCTGAGCGGAAAATCTTCTCTGTGTGTCTCTTTCCTCCTCAGTGGGCCTGCTGGGGCTGCTCAAGTGGAGGACCCGACCTGAACTCCTTAAAGAAAACCTGGAGAAACTCAAAATCATTGATGGGGAGGAGGTGGTCAAGGTGAGTGGTGTAAATACCTCTGTGTGTGTGCTGACGTGTGTGTTGTCTCATCAGACCTCTCCTTCATCTGTATCTGTATGTGTGTGTAGTTTCTGCAGGACACTCTGGATGCCTTGTTCAACATCATGATGGAACACTCTCAGACAGACGACTATGACATCCTTGTGTTTGATGCATTGGTGAGTGTGTGGTGTGTCTGCATGTGTTTACTTAATAAAAGCGTATGTGTGTGACTGTGTGTGTGTGTGTGACTGTGTGTGTGTGTGTGTGTGTGTGTATATGTGTATATATAAGCATGTACATAACATCTCCTCTTTCTTGTGTTTCCTGCTATGAAGACATGTAACTGTCTCTGTTTCTCTCCTCTGTCTGAAAGATATACATCATTGGACTGATTGCTGACAGAAAGTTTCAGCATTTTAACACAGTGTTGGAGGCCTACATCAAGCAGCATTTCAGCGCTACACTGGCCTACAAGTAAGTGACCATAGAATTAACATATTTCTATATCTAAATAGGCGACTTCCTTTCTGTTTTTATGTTGTTTGAGTTTCCTGTATGACAGATGTCTTGTATTCGATTTGAATAACCATATGCTAAACAAAGTTTCTGTACTTTCTCTCATCATAACACCTGATGAAAATCTAAAGAAAAAAGGCATTTTAAAATGATATTTCACACATTCTGACAGAGTAAAACGAAACAAGATGAATAAAAACATTGCAGGCAGTCAATATATGTCTGTAAGAGCAAAATATCTCACACTGTCAATGGGGAAAAAAGTGTTTTTACTCTTCGTAAGTGTTGAAAAAGCAAAAAGTCCAGACACAAGTCAGTATGCTCATGCAAGAAGACATCTCCTTATTGAATTTGCCACGGGTGACTTTATCATGAATAAAACTCACTGAGTGCGACGGGCTGTTTAAGGTTTAAATAATTTTATTGTGATCGCCATAAAATGCCAGCTGAGCACTTCATTAAGGTATGGCCTGAGGGGTTGTGCAAGGACAGAGTTAGACTTCAACAAACATAAAAAAAACCCATAATTTTTCTGTGTGAAACCATCAGCAGTGTATCAGCAAGTTGTGCAGTGTTCCTGTTTGCATTTCAAATGAAGGATTACATGCAATTTCATGAGGCCATTCTTGCACCTCTTGGGAATTCTGAAATCTTTTAAAGCTGTCAGATAATCTCACTAACGCTTTGTCTTCGTGCCAAATAAACAGTTCCTCGACAGCTTAAAGTACACAGCCAGACATGCATACAAAGCGTTAGTGCTGGTTGTCCCAGCTAGAATAAACCTCAGTCCTGTCAGGTATCTCATTCTGTGCCAAGGTGATAAGTGTTAACGTTACTGTGGTAATTTTGATGAAACCTGGAGATCCTCAGATTTAATCTAAATTACCACAATAACTAAATACTGCACTTTATTTATCTGCCACTGGATGTCAGGGTGTGTGTTGGTCTTGAGCACTTGACTGAGCAGGATTAAAGAATGCTACTTCAGTGTCATCCAGCTAGCCTGAGATTTAACTCCTCCCTACGAAGGAGCAGCTAAAGCACTCAGGCATCCTCCCCAAACACTTCTGTCTGCTTCTTCCTCCCTGATAACTCACTTCATTTGTTCCCCCCCCCCCCCCCCCCGAATCTTTTCATGCGTTCCCCCAAAACTGCTTCTCCTCCTCCCAGCTTCTAGTGCTTTTATTCCTGTCATTCCTCCCCTCCTCTCTGAACCACTTGTCTTTCTATTCTTCTGTCTCTCCACTGTCACTCTATTCTCCTTCCTCCTGCCAGTGGGTTGGTGTTCACCCTCTTCAAGAGGGTCACCACAGCTTAATGCCTGTCAGTCCAGAGGCTGTTATGTAAAACTCTCTAACTCCCTCTCACTACATTTTAAACTCCCTATTGCTTGCTCTTAAAATAAATATAATTCCGTCTATGCTTGCTTTTACGACACATGTCAAACCAATAGCAAGGACGGCTGAATGATAAAAACATTTCTAATATTTTCAAAGCGACCCTGATGATATTGAGGGAAAAGAAGAGTTTATTTTTAAGGGGACTTTTATTTCAGAGTAACGTTATTTGATATTTTTAAAACAGTAATGCATTGTTTCCATGTGAGTACTATATATGTACGGAGGCGAGTTAATTGGAAGTCCATTCATTCCTATGGAGATCTCCGATGTGCCTGTTAAGCTCCTTTCCTCCGTAATATTTCGGCCCGGAATTTGGCTCAAGTATGTTCAGAAACTGAATGTTTGCAGTGAATTTCTGAGAGACCACATTACTAACTAGCTAACAGGCTATTTCCTTCAATTCTTTTGCTTATGTTGACTGTTAAGTGAGTTTGCATAATTAAAAAAAAAAAAGTTTATATAGTTCTAACACAATGTGAATCTGAATAAAGTTCTGCTACAATATGCTTTTACATTATATATAATATATTTTCAGATCGTCTATATCAGTGTGATATAAAATACAGTGAGATCGTCTTTTAGCCTGGGCCCTGAACAGAGACTCCGCCCACTCCACAGAGTGGATTTGATTCTCTTGGTCTGGCATTGTGCCTTAAAACTGTGATTTTTGTGGTTGAAAAGGCGATTATCCAGTGAGTGCCGGGGGTTGGGAGCCACGGGCGGGACTAAGCTGTCTGTCAAGAAATATTCAACATTTCAACCAGCAAAGCCTCGTCAAAGGACCAAAAACAGTAATGTGGCTGTATGTGTTGTCTTTGATATGAGTTTAAAAAAATGCCAAAGTTATACACGAAAAAGTAGCCGCAACACAAGGCTCCTTCCTGCCAGCTCATGCCGGTAGGGGTAACAGCGTCTGTCCCAGTCTGTCGTCGGCAGTGAGAGGCAGAAAGCACCGCTGTAGGTCCCGCCATCTACTCACAGTGATAATGTGATGTGATTTACAGTGAAAAATGTTTGTCTCTTTCCACGATGCATGGTGGGTCAGAATTTCAATCACAACACAACATCTATGTGAATATTTAACAGCTTGTGGAGACATTTTTGATTTCGGTTGTCTTGCTTAGCCAGACTTCTCTCCCACACACTCTACAGTAGGCGAAATGCCCCCTGTCAGTGTAATGACCCTTCAAGCAGGTTCAAATAGTAAAGGCAAGAACCGATGAGGAAGAGTTAGGGAAAATCTAATCCCTTTTCTCTGAGAACCACTCAAAGTGGAGGCAATGCCGCACCAAGAAAATCATGTCCACTCAGTGGAGTGGGTAGGGTCTCTGGTTTGGGCCCTGGCCAATCATTTTTATTAGTTTGATATGAATTAAAGTCAGTCACCCCTGGCTAAACAGGCAGTTTCGATCCATTTGTAAAGATTTGCATTGCCTTGCTTTGGACACTAGGGGGCATTATCCATTTATTTGCAGACCTGTGTACGCAGAAATGAGGCATAAATGATCCCTTGATGTCATTGTTGTTTAAAAAAAGAGTCATCACAATGCCAGTAGTCTTAACACTGTAAACCTACAGTATTGTTTTTATGTTGCAAATATGGTTGTATTGCATACGGTTGAAATAATTTAGAGTAAAACTCCGCAGAGATATGCTGGGAAGTCATAACCTTAGACTGAACTCTGTGCCACCCACACCTCTCTCCAACTGCATTGACACACCGGTATATTTATGTGTGTGTCTAAAGAAGCCTTTGGGCTGCGTGTGTGTTGGAGAATGATTTTTTCATCATGCATCTGAGGGCAAATAAAAATGTCTGTGAGCTGTGTGGAAGGTACATCTGTTGAGGTGTGAAATACTATTTTGCCATTTTTCCACCTCTACCTCCCTCCCAGACTTCCTCTCCATCGTCCTTTTACTCTCACTACACTCTGTCTTTCTGCTCTATGAAAGTGAAAAATGGAGTTTGTGATTAACTTTCCAACATGTGGGACATCAAAGAAAAAAAAGACAATTCTGACTGAATGATTTTGGATTTCTTTCTTCCTTTTTCTCTTTTCTTTTCTTCCTCTCTTGATTGTCTTATATTTTCCTCCTTTGTCTCTCTCTCTCTTTCTCTCTCTGTCTGTCTCTTTCTCTCCGATATCATTCTCCCCCAGGAAGCTGATGTCAGTGCTGAAGAGGTATTTGGATGTGTCCAGTCGAGGGGAGCAGTGTGAGCCCATCCTCCGAACCCTGAAAGCCCTGGAGTACATCTTCAAGTTCATCGTCCGCTCACGCATGCTCTACTCCCAGTGAGTTTTTGTGCACCTTTCCATGGACTGATCATTATTGAGCTTACAATGATGCACATCGTGTAGACAAACACACACACATACACAGAGCTCAGTGACACTGCATTGCCAGAGTAATGGTTTTTGACAGCTCTGTAAGAAGAGGCTGCTGATTACAGCACTAACGTTGCTAATAAGCCTTGATGGTGAAGTGCATCGTCCGAATGAGAGCTAATGACAGGGCAGAGCTGCTGAATGGGCAGCCAAAGAGGCACCAAACTGACAAACTTCCTGCAGGAGAGCAGGAGAGACTTATGACACCCACTGTGCTGAGCTGAGAGCTGCACCATATGATAAGTGTAAACACCATTTATAACTGCAGCACCAGCATTGATGCTGGCAGATCAGAGACATGATCCATAATGGTGTTATGTGCCTTGCCTTTAGGTGACTTGAGCATGTGTGTGTGCTTGTGTGTTTATGTGCAGGTATGTACACATAATCGTGTCTGTAATCTAGAGCTTGGTCAAATGTAAATGCAAGGTTAATATGTGAATCGTTATGGATTTTCCGTCTCCGTAAGGAGTGGTGCATTAGGGGTTGTTTAACTGAGTTAAGAGCAGATCACTGTGTGTGTGTGTGTGTGAGTGTGAGTGTGTGTTGATAAATATATGTGTTTGTCCTTTGAGGTCCTTTGGTCAACACAGGTCTGTTGTTTTAATCTTTGAAAGGACATTTAGGAATTTATTTGATGAAATTGCATTGTTTGTCGATGTCATGGTTGTGTTTGTTTATTTATTCACTCTATGTGTGTGTGTGTGTGTGTGTGTGTATGGATCTGTTTGGCTGCATTAGCATGGTGTCCCCAGTGGTTGATTGTGAGTGTGTTTGTTTATGTGCATGTGTACACATACCCACATGTACATTTAAGCACATTTCTAAGTATCAGTGTTTGCTTTTGTGTGTGTGTGTGTGTATGTGTGCGCGCACGCACATCACATTATCGCTCCACTGCTTCTCGATTGACTGTGCTCCAGTCGCCAACCTCCCTTGGGTATCTGTGAACCATTAAATCTTTCTTTCCTTCTCTCTTCCTCTCTCTCCTCCTCTATCTGTCGTCCTCCAACTACCTTCTGCCGACAACTTCAACTTGTTTTGCATCTTAAGTTTTCACTTCATATTTTTCCCCTTCTGAGGCCTCTTCATGCCAACAAGTATCAGGTATTCATGGGAGTCACCAGCACTGTAGGTGCATCTGTAAGACTCCATCATTATCACCATCAGGACTAGCAGTCATTAATAGTTAAGTAGGTGGCATTGAAGATTTATTAGCTTGTCAAAGTGGCTTCGTGTTCATACAAAGTCTATTAGGAGCCTGTGATGTTTACTTGAGAAATATGTAAGGCACGCTGTACCAGATTTTACTCTTTCCTTCACCTCTTTTCTGTCCTTCACACCCTATAGCTTTCATTACTTTGCTGTAGTCTAGTTCATCAGTTTCATCTGTTTCTTTTTCTCTTTGCCTCAAGCACCTGCTGTGTTCTATATTTCTCCTTTGTGTCATCTTCCCCTCGTCCTCTTTTTTCTTTCCATCCCTCATCTTAAAATCTCAACTTCTCTGTTTCCTTCATTTTTCCTCATAATTTTTTCACTCCTTTTCTGTGGAAGCAGAAAAGGATGTAATCTAATCTAAAGATCATGTTCTCATTGATGCAATAAATATTTTAATATAGAATGATCACATTAGTTTCCTATGACATCTTATTATGATTACAAAATCTTATCATATCTGCTTTTTAATTTTGTTATCTTATTGCTATAATGACATCTCATTATTTTGAGATCATTTTTAATAGTACGAAGCAATTTATAGGTCTTTACGGGGGCACAGAAATACATTCAAATTAAGACATTAAGAAAACATTGAAACTGATTTAAATGAGCTTGAAGTTTTAGCAGTCCCTCACCTTGCTTTCATTTAATTATACAAATACTGAGTAAGCCTGTTCCAGATAGCTTGAGGGGTCTCAATGCTTCATAATGTACAAGTAAATCAGAGATGTATTTAGGCCTGAGACCATTTCATGCCTCATAAACAGACAGATTTTAAAATCTATCCTTTGACACACGGGGAACCAGTGCAGTGATTTAAGTAGTGGTGTAATGTGCTCCACTTTCTTGGTGTTAGTGAGGCAGCAACATTCTGGATGAGCAGCAGCTGTCTGATTGATTTTTTACTAAGACCTGTGAAGATACTGTTGCAGTAGTTTAGCCTGCTGAAAATAAACGCATGAACAAGTTATTTTCTGTATGTTTTTTTCATATAAATCTTTCATTGTTCGCTAGGTTTTCAAATAATATTAAGATGATTTTGTTTTTGTATTAATGTGGTGTGTGTGCGTGTGCGTGTGTGTAAGTTGCCTGTAGTTATTTTTAGTTACACGTATATCTTTTCAGTTGGATTAAAGTGGTGCTCTCAAGGGCTGTAACATACTTTAATGTTTTAATGGCAGCCATGCAGTGTGTTTATATACATGAGACAACCTGCTTTTTACAGCAACTCTGACCATGACATATCTAGACATCATTTGTCCACTCACACGCTCTCACACAGACACATACATACACACACACACACATTCATGCACAGACAGAACTGATGGATTAAGCAGGACAATGCGTCTGTAATCATAACTGTACTCTGCAAAGAGCCCAGTGATAATACCTCTGTGTGTTACCGCCTAATCCCTCCCCACACATGCTAAATTTGCTGTGTGCCACATGCTAATCCTTCCCTCCAGCACTCATAACGTCTATTGTAATTAACAACTGCACAGCTCCACTGAATCCCACAGAGATAGTGAGGAGACAGGAAAAAAAGGGGGTGGAGAGATGGATGGGAGAAAAGTTTGCCAGGGGTGGAGGAAGTGAACTGAGGGGTTGGTAGAGAAGTGTGTGTGTGTGTGTGTGTGTGTGTGTGTGTGTGTGTGTGTGTGTGTTTTGTATGTGATGTGAATAGTAGCAACAAAGACAACCCAATTTTTTAAAGCCAGAAGGATTGTTGTAATCACAGCCGTCAGTGCTTATCAATGTTTATGTTTGCCTTGTCAACATAACACTGCATTTTGCTGTGTCACTATAATTGAAAATAATGCCTTGGATTACAAGCATGTACTGTTAAGCTTTAATGCAGTTGTGTAGTATGACAGTTTTGATTTTATGGTCTTACAGCTTTATATGTAAAATTTAATATTAACTTAAGAGTTGAAGTGCAATATTCATGCTGAATACCTTTTCAATTGAAAGATGATGTTTGGAGCTGCAGCTATTTCAGCTGACGCCCCATTTCCGTAGAAACACAGTAATTTAGGTGTGATTTCACTTGTTCGTAGATTGCTCTGAGTTAGCGCAAGGAGACGCAGCGTTAGCTTGATGAAAATAACTTCAAAAACATCATCATTACCAACTTGGAAATCATTCTAAACTTTTATTAAAAACAAAACTTGACTTGACTTTAAGACTGCTATACATAATCTGACCTGGTATTGTAAGGTTCCCATGTAGAGTAAGATGAAGCTTGAGCTTAATATGCATGTTGCTCCTTTGGGTTATGCACTTAGAGTCATGACAAGAATCTCATCATGAGCTCGCACCTGGTTTATGTAAAGAGGCTAGATGATAAAAGGGTAGAAACAAAGAAAAGAAACAAGGAAAGTTATATAAGGAAAAAGGCCTGACAAGGTGTCAGTTATCAGGAATTTCTGATGCTGATACCAGAAGTGACTGTTTCCACGGAGTTTGGCTCATCTATGAGCCAGAAAGCCAGAAAATAGCAAATGAAATAGCAAATAAGACAGTGTAGCCTCTTACTGCTTTTGTTAAAGCTGCCTTCCTGTGGTGTTGGGAGGATGAGACTCTGAAGGACACTGTTGAAAATGAAATATTCTTTCTTTAATAGATTAATTTATTTATAATGCCGAGGTGACTGGGTACAGATACAAGCTGAGCAAGTGCATTAATTTAGAATAGAGGTGTCCTTTATCATGACTTAATGAACACCCTGCAGCCAATCAGAATCAACTATTCACTCAGGCCATGGTATAATGTGAATTATTCCATGAATTAATTGTCCATCTAACTTACAGGCTTTCATCTTGTCATATATAAATTAAACTTAACTAGTTTTGTGCTCAACACTCTATTCTTTCTATATTTCTTTTGCACAAAACATGTAATTCTCCATCCATATTTTCAATTAACTTAAATTTACTGTCCTTTCCTCCTTGTTTTGAGACTTTGTCTCTGATTCTCTCTCTACTTGCCCCACACTCACTCATTATCCTGCCCCTCTGTTGTTTTGTTTCAGCTTTCAATTCCTTTCTTAATATCTTTTTTTTTTTTACCAATTCATCATTCATCGCCATCTCCCTTAATAATCATGTCACGTCATCTTCTCCGACATTCACCACATGCCTTTTTTCTGCCCATCTCTGTTTTTCCTGTTGTTTTTCAATTAATTTTCTCTTGCCCCCCCCCCTTAGGCTGTATGAGGGGAAGGAGCAGGCAGAGTTTGAGGAGTCGCTGAGGAAGCTTTTCGAGTCCATCAACAGCCTGATGAGAACAGACTACACCACCACTCTGCTGCTCAGGGTAACCACGCACACTCACCCTGCACCTATACTTCACCACCTAGTGCTCCTCCACATCTTTATCTTCACTCTTGTTTCCTCCTTTTCTGCCTTTTTGTCTCGACGTTTTCCTGTTGGACTCTGTCTTATCTCCTTACTCCTTCTCAGATTACAACTTCTTTAATCAAATCTCTGTCTGATTTTGACTGCATCACTATTGTGCTTTTTATCTGATTTGCACTACTGACACTGAGGCAGACTTACAAACAGATGTAGTCACAAAAAGTTGGGGCAGACATAGAAGTGGTCTTGTGAAATTGTAACCAATCTTTTCTCACACAGAGAGACTTTGATGGTAAAGTCACCTTCTATTCACCAACTTCCAAAAGACTTTAAGACAGTATTTATAGCTATTTACTTCTGTGTGTGTGTGTCATCAGGTTGCTGCTCTGAAGTACCTGCCAACGGTCCTGCATGATGTTGAGAAAGTGTTTGATGCCAAACTCCTCAGGTAAGCTTACTTTTTAAAGACACGCACACACATGCACACACACACTTACACCTTATCTTTGGTCTCATTCAGGGACACTGACAGAGAGGATATATGGGATCTTTCAGCCCAAAGTTTTCATCCTGGCTTTGTTAGGTGACCCCCATCCTTTTGTAACCCACACTTTCTATTTGAGTCGAGCCTCACCTTCTTTATCAGGCGATAAAAATCTCATCAAACTGACATATACACAAGGACACATACTCGAACACACTCGGCTCCACCCCCATGTGCCCCTGAGTGAATTGACAATTTCAGTGAAACCATCAAATACATCCCATTTGAACCTCTTCTCTTCAGTTTCTCCTCTGCCTCCCGTAGAGCAATATGACTCGGAATGGCCTGCTTAACCTCTTTCTGACCCCAAATCAAACTCATAAAACACTGTTTAGCCCGGGAAATGAACTGAGTGTATGTACTACACCAAACTGAAAATTTCCGGCATTTTATTTGTCCTCTAGCAATTGCACAACCAACTCACATCTATTGTCTTGGTATGATCTTATTAAGTTCCTGGAAGAGGATGTTCATCAAAGTTTTCTTGACTTGCAACGCAATTTCAAACATTCTCGTCCCTGTAATTTCTCTTCTCGCCTTTCTGTGACCTTTTGTGTGTGTATGCAGTTTGTGTTTTTGTGGTTTATCCTCAACTGCCACTGCAGTCTCCCAAGTGCCTCCATGTCAACAAGACATCATTAAGGTGCTACTTTTAACACCTGAGGCACCAGCAAATACACATATACAGGTAGAAGGTGACAAGGGCCAGAAGTTTAAACTCAAGACACATATGCTCACTTTCTGTCATTCATTTTCTTTCTCTTTCTCCTCCACACACACTCACTCACCCTTGTGTCTGTCTACTCCATTTCTTCAGCACACATTCACAAACATACCCGAGCCATCTCAACTTGAAAGAAAGGTCCCCATTGCATTCCTGATCAGAACTGCCTCAGGCAAAGTTTGCAAAAGCAAGCTGTGTGAATTACAATCACTGTGCTTCAGGTGGACATCAAAGCTTTGTCTCATTTTCAGCATAGTCGCATTCCTTGTAAACTCACCTGGAGTGTGATCCATGAAGTGTTACAACCACATACATTGTCAGATATGCAATTTTTTTGGTTTGCTCTTTTTGTTCTTTGCATGCCCATGTGGAAAAAGGCTGCACGATATTTTGGGTTTTAATTAAATTCAGCTCAGATGATTAGTGGGCCTGATAAGCCTCAACTGAGCCTCCACACCCCACCGTGTACTCATGCCAGCTCATGCACAACAAAATTCATACAAAACCCTTTTGCTGTGTTTGGGTTTGGGAACAGAGGTGGTGCATTTCATTCTTTCATGCCATTACTGAAAGTGCTTCCGCAACCTGTGTGCCATAATTGAAGGAGGCAGACAAACAAATGGAGACAGAGGGTTTGCCATGCACTGAGCATTCAATCTTTCTAAGTGGCATCAGGGCTCGGAACCAGCCTGTTTAATTATTCTAAAATTGAATTTAGGGTGGAGGATGACTCAAACCTGTGTCTTCATTAAAGCGTGTTTAGGCTTCAGCCCATTTGCTTTCATGCAGCATGCTCTGCTCATGTCATTCTGCACCACCAATGCTTTTAGTGGCTTTCTAATTCTAATTTTTTTCTAATTCATAAACATAAATAGGAGATGTTTTAAACTTGACTAGCAACAAATGTTTGATCTTTAAATCAATCACATTTTGAAGCTAGTATAGCTCTGAGATTATTTTGTCAAAATTCAAAAATTTCTGAATATTTATTGTGCTTATTTTTAAGAAAGCAAACCTGTAGTTCTTCTTCTATAATGATGTGGCTCATTATTAATTCCCCTGTGTATTGCCTCCTCTTTGCAGTCAGTTGCTTCATGACTTTTACTCCTGCATCCCCCCTGAGAAACTCCAGAAACAGAAAGTGGCCTCCATGACTGAAATCGTCAGCAGCCAACTCTTCCAAAAACAAGGTGTGTCATTTTCTTCTAGACAGAGGCCTCAGCACACAGCTACTAAACTACTGTAGAGAACCAATCACAGATGTGCACAGCGCCATAAAAAGGCAACCCATTCTGTGTGAAATCCTACAGAGCATTAGTGCTTCTTGCTTAAAGGTTGAGATCATATTAAAAGGTCTATTATACAGTGAATAAATTCCAGCCCAGCAACAAGGCCTGGCAGACAGCTGGCAGACAGCTTCACACTGTACTTTATGACCAGTAAGTGAGTTGCTTTAAAGGTTTTATCTCTAGCACAGTGGATAAAAGTGTGGTGCTAATGCTATAAAGGCAATGTCCCTTTTCCCTGTAGGGCAATCCGGTTAAGTAGTCAGGATAAAAGCATCAACCAAGTGGTTAAAGGACATACTGGTGGTCATGCATTTATGTTTCATGTGATTTACCGTAACATGCACACAGTAAATTCAAGTCATTTTAATATATATAGAATAAACTTGACACTTAACACAATTTCATCAGTGTATTTACCCGAGTTGTCTTATATATTCTTTAGTAGATTAAACAAAAGAGTTCCAATTCTTGCATATGCTGCTTCAGCTTGTATGTACATAAAGAAGATATTGATGTTTAAGTTACTTTTCCTCAGGGGCTACTTTCCAGTGAGATAATGTGAGCAGTATTTCACATTGATGCTGCAACACACAACTTCAAGGCTGTTATATTCACCTCTACTGACATTACAATCAGTGCAATGAAACCCAGTCAGATAGCATCTTATTACAATCAGCACAAGTGGCTCCTATTCATGTGCTCCTCCATCGACGGTAAAGGTCACTTCAAGTCATGCATGGTGGGATTCAGCCGTCTGAGGCTAAAATAACATTGACCTAAACAGATATTTGTTAGTCATCGGCAGTGCCTGATGGTTTTCTTTTGTCCTTGTGGCTTTGACATTCCCCCTCCACCCAGAATGAAAATGTCCATGAACCGAGCAGAAAATGAGTATGCTTTTCACGCCTCAGAGCGTGACTGCAGTGGGGAATATAGAGAAAGATAAGTGTTATCCATATTAATGTCACAGGTGATACCTGCTGTCTGCCAAAAGAGGAGAAGTAATATCACCTTTTGTTTTTAAGCAGATAAGACAGGAAGTGCTTTTAGGAGGCTGCAGTTTCATTGTCATTAATTTGTCACTTCACCCACTGTACCTATTCTACTTTTAAGTGATTTTCACCAGAGTTTGCATAATTGCCATGGACACATGAGTATGTATTGTACTTTAAAAGTGCACTGCACATCAATGATGCTCCAATCAGTCCACCCCCTTCCTCCATTCAGCTCTTTTATGTCTGTCTAATTTGCCTGAGGTGGATTGATAAGTGGTGGTTTTCCCTGCATAGGAGCACATGGTGATGGATAGAGTGGGTTAATATTGTGCTGCTGTAAAGTACAGACTCAATTAGGGTGGCCCATAATCTGACCTCCGCAGCGCAAACCACAGAAGTGTTAATAGACTCTGAGTGATTGTGGTAGACCAAATTTGGTTTGAGACAGAAATCCGTTTGAGTGAGACTGAGATGGGATACATGCTGGGATGTGCCAGACAGATTCAGTCACAACATAGACACTGCTTCATCTGTGCATGAATGGACTCACATACTGTATGCACCCTGCAAGTGCATTTGTATGTATTTTTTTCAAAGTATATTTGTGCATTTCACTGTTTGTGCAGTGGTGCATGCTAAATGTGTGTGTGCACTCATTAGTCTGGCGCTGCCAGCCAAGTCAGTGGCTGAACTAGGATACGGTCCTTTGGTATTGATCCTGGCTCAGATGATTGATTCCCCAGGGGGTGAGACGACAGGCTCGGCCCTCTGGCGGGCTGTCAACATGCTCAGAGTCACACTCTGTCACCAGGAGAGGAAGAGGAGAGGGAAAAAAGCGATGAAAGTAACAGGAGAGTGAGCGATGGGGGCGACAGGTAGAGGGAAGAAAAATCAGAGCAACGTTGGGCATCATGCCAAAATGCTTTATATCATTTTTGGCAAACAAAGACCTCTGAATTATAAGTCAATATGCAAAAAAAGACCAACTACTTTGAAAGCAAAGGTTTTGAATTACTTTTAGCAGAAGTCGTGACTTGTAGTGTTTTGAAGTCAGGCCAAGAGGTTCATGCCATTTTGAATATTTGTCCTTTTTGAAATGGTGGAAGTCTCCTTTTGAACTAAAACCGTTAAATGCAAAAAAGATGGTGATAGAGTCAAGCAAAGGTGGCGGAGACATCAAGGAGATGAGAACAAACAGAAGAGAAAAGGAAAAAAAAAATAGAGATATTCAGCTGCAAAAAGATGGAAACAAAAAGAAGATAGGAGGAATCTTTGTAAAAAAAAAAGAAAAGGGGGTGATTAAAACTGAAAAGACATATAAGGGGGCTGACTTCATGATTAGCAAATGTGCTGCAGAGGGGTAAGTAAGTGATGGATGGCAGATGTTGGGAAAAGAGTAAAGGCTGGTTAAGGAAGAATTAGCGAAGGAATTAAGACAGATAAAGAAAGAGAAGAGAACAAGTGGACGTGGATACTAAGAGAAAGCAAAATGGCTTTGGGAGAAATGGAAGAAATAAGAGTTTGGGAGAGTGAGAGATAGACTGGTCTTGTTTTGCTATTAAACAGTCCAGGAGTGATTAAAGTTTTAGGCCCTCTCACATGCAGTTTACCAGCAAACCTGCATGCCGGTCAGTGAGTCATAGCCCCTCCTCTGCTGTCTTCTCTCCATCCTCTCGCCCGGTGTTTATTTATTTATTCCTTCATTTATACATAGGTCCATTCAATCTTGTTCCCTGCCTTGCCAAATGAGGGCTGACACTCCGTCTAATTGAGATGCATTTTAGCACGGGGATGCTAATCAGAAGGCTTGCATGCTAGGGTGCCACTCGGGGGCTGGAATATGCAGCAGAGTTAAATTATATATTTATAGTAGCTAATAGCCCCCGGTGTCCTATCGCTGCACTGCAATACATATTTAATAACCCACACCTGTCTGTCTGACTGTCTGTCTGAGCGGGCCTGCAAAGCTCAACCTCCAGGGAAAAATGTCAAGCCACTGACAGGGTAGGGAAGTCTGTGTGTGTGTGTGTGTGTGTGTGTGTGTGTGTGTGTGTGTTTGTGTGTCAGTGTTAGACAGGAGATCAATTACTTGCTCATATTTGAGTGAAAGTTTTTACTGGACAAAAAAATTGGTGAACTTGTTGACCTTTATTTTGGTAAAAAAAACCAAAAAAACACAAACAAAAAACCCAAACCTCATTAAAAATCAGTAATACAAACATCTACCTGATAACTGGATAATTAAGTCACCAATTGCTGTGCTTAACATATTTTAACCATTTCTCGTTTTCTTGATTCTTTTTTATATGAACTTGGAGGTGCATAATGAGAAGCAAGTTTGCATCGGCTTCAAAGGGTTTTTTGCTGTTGCTGTAAGGTTTTCTACTGTAGGCTGTGCTTAATGCAAATGAGAGTTTACTGCAAACTGCATTGTTCAACTTCTCCTAACAGCAAAAAACAAACTTTTGGTGTGTAGGGCTAAAATCTGGAAGAAAATGGTTTAATCTGCTCCTTTCTTGTATATCTGGTATATTTCAAATCTGCCAAAACTAGAAAACACTGAGTCCTTAACTACCAAGTAAGATTGTTACCTACTTGTGTGTGAGGTTGTTTTTTGGACTTATTCAGTAGGAAAGCTGTTGTTGTTTTTGTAAGTCCTGTCACATGGCCACATTTATTCATTTTTTAACAACCTTGGTTTGAATGGAGTGTGTGTGTGTGTGTGTGTGTGTGTGTGTGTGTGTGTTTGCGTGTGTTTGCGTGTATGTGTGTGTGTGTGCGTGTGTGTGCGTGTGCATATTTGTGTTTGCGTGTCTGTGCCCGAGTCCAACCTGCTGTTTCTGCCCGTCCATGTGCTTGGCTTTCTCATGACTGTTTGCATCCATGGGCAGTGTTTGAAGGGATTGGATTTTTTTCCCTCCTGCTCTAAAATACTCTGATTTATTCAGCATACGCTCCTGGGATTAAGGATCTTGGCGAGCAAATACTTTATACACGCACAGACACACACAATGCACCCATACGGGGACTGGCACACAGGCATAGACACACATGTGCATTCTGTCATACGGGTTAATCTGGTTTTGAGACAAAATTAAATTTACGAGGCGCATTATGTCGCAATTTAGGCAAATTTTAATGCTGTCAGGCAATCACTGTGACAGATTGAGAGCATCAACACTGATAAAGGGTGAAAAAAAGAACGAGAGATCAGAGAGAGCAAAGGGCAGAGGGACAGAGGGATGAGTCTGTCATTTTGTTTGCCCACTCATTTCCCAAAGCTGGTCAAAGTCCATGTTTCAATCCACTAACCCTCTGTTTTTTCTCAGCCAAGCTGCCAGTCCCCCTCCTCTATCTGTACAGCTGGATAAAAGCTACAGTCATGTCACTCGTCTTACAGCACATATTAAACAGATTAAAGGAGACCCCATTCATTTTTGTGTGATGATTTTGTACTGTTAAATTGCTACAGCTAAGTATCTCTGTAACATGACATAAATATAAAACATAAACCAGAAAATCAGACAAGTTGCCTGGGCTGTAAACATTTTTTAGTCATATTAGTGCATATGAACAGCAGCAATCTAATTACTTAAATGGTTTTACTGTAGCTCATTATACAGTGTTGTTGACACTGTTCACACCCATGTCTGTATTCCCCCCGCTGTGGTTACTTAACAGATGCATGTCAGTGCTTGATGAATATGAATGAGTGATGTACTGAACAGTTATTATCGTCAGGATTTAATCAGTGCTGAGTGATCTCGGTTGTCCCCACATTCTCTACCAATCAGCATTAGTGACAGGTCACTTTGAGCCGCAGAGATAATTATACTGCACGTGGTTTTCCCTCTGACAGAGCAAAGATATAACATGAAGTGACCAATTAACTTATTTACTCCATGTGGTCAACATTAATAAAAGCCTGTGTTAGTGTTTTCTTTTTACTAAATCTCCTGTGAAAACTGGTGACAGTGTTTTAATAGCAGAAAGATGCTGTGTGATATGAGGGTTACCCTGAGGGTAAGCAAGTGTTTGCATGCGTCACAAGGGACCTGCATTTATTGTTATGTATGACTCCTAGCGGCTCTCAAAGCAGATGGTTGAGCTGTAATTTCAAAGCTGTCAGCTTTATGTCTGCTCCAGGTTTGTGAGTGTGCATGTGTGTGTAACAAGTTGCTTGGTGGTCCAATAACCCCCATTGTGCCCTTATGCTGCAATGTCAGTTATATAGACATATTAAAAGACAAACATGTGAATCATAAAAGTACTAATTTTCATATGGCTGGTGTGTCCCCTCAGGCTGTCTCCAAAGTGTTTCTCTTGTCTTCTCCTCTCTCATCCTCTCTTTCTGTGCACCCCTTATCTCCTATTTCCTTTTCTCCTCTATTCTATTCTGCTGTGTCTTGCTTGGGTATATTATTTTATGCTGTGTTACTTTAAATTAACTTTGGTTACATCACATTATGCCTTACAGAAACCGCACAGGGATCACACTCACATACGCCCAGCAAATCTGCCCACCGTACCTCACAGAAAATTATGAAAATAAATTGGGAACCAGAGGTGCTGTTTGTGTGGTCAAATGTGTGTTTGTGTGTTTGACAGCAGAGCAGCCATCTGCCACAAATGATTACTTTT
>JAQLOL010000026.1:13444672-13477548 GCA_029783665.1 Naso thynnoides | reverse complement strand
TCCACTTTTTCATTTCTCCTGCCAATATCCCCCCTCTTGCCCTCAGTTGAGCTTGTCAGGGAGCAGGCAGTGTCTCTCTTTAGGCTGCTTTGTTTCAAAATAGCTGTGAGTACGATCCACCAAAAAGACCTTTGCAAAAATGCTGTAAGGTTAAAGGATTAGGGCCATGGCTGAGGTTAAACTCTGCCAATCCTAGCAAAGGATGACGGATTTGTATGCAGCCCGAGAGGAAGTTTTGTCTCTGAAGCTGTAAGCCCAGCAGATCTAGAGCTTACATATAGTACAGTTCCATAAGAGAAGACAGAAGCTTGAGACTTCCTCTCAAGCTTCTGTCTTCTTATGACAACACAGATATGGTGATTGGCTGGATCAGGTAAAAGTGAGCAAATTTGTGATACGTTATTGAAAGTTGATGGTGAAATGAATTAAAAAAAAAATACTGAGGTGCAGAAGCAGAGCTATGACAGACGGAGCAGTGAGATGAGGTGGCAGAAATAGGAATCGGGGGAACGGTATTAAATACACATCGATGGGTCAGCATAAAGAGAAATACGTGATGGAAAACAACGGACAAAAGATTGAGATGAAGATGACAAAGCTTGCGTTATACATGTAGAATCAGTGAATACAGAGATGGCAAAATAGAGATTAAAAGTGGGACAGTCATCATCACCAAGAGGAGTGAGAGGAGGCATAAGCTGCAGATTGTATGGGGAAGCCAAATGTTCAACCTTTTTGCTTTTAAGGATCCAAATAGATCAAGCATTTGTTTTGAGGGAATTAAGTGCATTTTGTCTGTGAGCAATTGCTTTTTACAGGCTCTATAAAAATTCCTTCGGCTCAAACAAGGGCAAATTTGTACTGATTGTTAAATTACCCAGCCAGTATGATAGTCCATTATTTCGACTCAGTAAAGAAAAAAAACCCCACTTAAATGACCTCAGGTGGCTTTACTCACAGTATGTGCCCTTTCTGTATCTGCTGGGAAAAATGACTAGAAATGCATTCATCGTGTTAGGCTGGTTGACTGATGTGATCCACTGTGAGGAGGCATTATTTACTTTTTAAAAAGAGAAAAAGAGAACTTAATTGTTTCTGTGCACGTGAGTTGTTTTTTTTTTTGTGTGTATTTCTCTGTTACTACAAACACATTTCTCTACAGTGTTTTCTTACAGTTGGCCACAGAGCAGCATCTCAGAGCAAGTGTTACTTGAAATGGCAATCATTTCAAATGCCTTTCTTAAAGAATGACTGAGACTTTGGAGCATCACGCCTCTGTTGCTGGCGTTCATACATGACTGAGAACCTGGAGGACTGTGGTGCAGTTCAAAGTTGCCCCTGAGAAAGCTGCCATTCAGGCTGAAGCAGCCGATATTAACATTCCTGATGATATTCCAAGCCAGGCGAGGTGCTGAGAATCACTTGCAAAGTTAAAGTCACTGCTCTGCATCAGTGATTGAAGTCTATCAGCTACACAGGCTGGAGGAGCATCACTGAAGCAGCCTGTACTTCCATATTTGTGATTCTCATTTTCAGCTCCAGAGGCCTTTTTGAAGGGAAGGGGAACCTACGTAAAATCAAAACAGACATCACACACCCTCAAAAAATCTGTCAGAGCAATATGCTGGAGATGAGCAGGCTATTAGGGTGTTCATGATTTTCTTTAAGTTTTCTGAATTTTAAGATGAGAAGCAGCTGCTGACTGAACTGAACTGAAGATGTTTTACTCTGCAAAAAGAAACTCCCAGAGGAGCACAGCTTGCTCAGAGAGAGTTTAAAAAAACACTAGAATCTGGTTGTTTTTCCATCATTGTTCAAATTATTAAAAAAAACCCAACAAAATACTGAAAATACAGTATGTGTATGTAGTACATGCACAGTTGTGATCAGTAGCACCTGCTTGATTAGGCCAAAGTTGAGATTTAATTGGATTATTGACTGAAAACAGGAAATCAGTTTTTCTATCATGTAATCCCACTGAGTGTCAGCAGGTGCTGCACTAATGTTATGCATAAAGATTCAGTAAATATATTCCTCTGTCTTCATGCACATGCACATAAGGTCAGGCAGGCACAGACCTTGACACTTGCTATTGTAGTTTTTCTTTCATTACACCTGCTCCTGAAAAAACAAAGAGCACTCAGTGTGTGTGTTTGTCATGCAGGATAGCCTTTCAACCCTCCCACCTGCTCTCTTTTTCACTTTTCTCTCCCTTGAACATGTTGCTCCCATAAATATCAGCTGGGTTTGATTCTTAGATCAATAGAAATGAAGAAGCAGGTGGCTTTGGGGTCATTTCATCAGGGATTGGAGTTCCCCACAGGTTTAATGGTACATTCAGGCCCCGCAAAGCAGATGGATTAATTCCTGCACATGCAACAATGCTGCTACAAAAACAGCCATTGTTTTCTCTGTGTGAAGGGACAAAAGATGATGAGTTTCTGCTATGATGGATTAAATATATTTAGCCGGGTTTCTACGCAAATGCAAATCTGGCAGCATCAACAACATCGTCTTCCATCTTTTTAAAGAACACAGACCTGGAAAGACATTTTTATTTGAAGTCGTACATTATACATTAGTTTAAACAGTAACTACTTTCGCTTGACATTTAGTCTTTCCCAGTGTCTCACTTTAAGTTCCCCCCCACCCAAGTTGGATTTCCTCCACCTTTCCATGCCCCTCCTCTTTCTCCTCCCTCCATTTGTCTGAGTCATGGAGGGTATTCAGTGACTCATGCATTCCCCCTCTCTGTGCATGTTTGTGTGATGGAGTGAGTGTTGTGATGAGGTTCCACTCAGCAGGCGTGCAGGCTCGGCTCAGTTAATAATGGAACTAACGAGCGTCAGCCCAAATGAGCTTTTAATGGGCTCCGTCTACCTGCGGCTACAAGAGAGGGATGGGCTGGAAAAGGTGGATGGGGGGGCACAAAGATGGAGAAAGAAGAAGACAGAGAGAGGTCGTGGTGGACATTTGGATAAAAATAAAAAGGATTAGTTGTCTTGCATTTACAAATTACATTTCATTTATTTTCATATCTGTTACCGCTTAATACATCATTTCCATCTGATCTTTGTTTAATAGGGTCTGTTTGCATCAGTTCACTGCAGTCTTGAACTGTGATTACCTGGCTTCTGAACATTGTTGAGGAGAATTTAAGTAGGATGACCTCCCTATAGATCACTGTGATAAGTAGTTAAAGAAGAGTGGCTTTGTAACAAAACAAAAATCAATACAATTCAAAAAGACATCTTAAAGGAAATACCAACCTTTTTACTAAGCAGATAGAAGGTTTAGCCTTGCATGTTTTTAGCCTCATGTGACACAATAGTATTCTCTTTATGCTGGTTTGTCATGAAAATAAGCTCAAATTATGTTAAGTCTGAAGTAACATTATTTTGCTTGCAGCTAGGAGCAGAGATTGTTTTTTAAAAAATCTTTCTGGTTGATGCATTAAGAATATTGCGGGACATCAAATGAACACATGCATCAGTCTAAAAAGCGTATAAAACAGTGAGGAAAAAAATACCACCCTTGAATCTTATTTAGTATGTTCCAACAATCTTCAATACTGTAGCAAAGGTGCTGAAGGCTCCAACACATCCTTTAATTCAGTCAGGTTTGCCTTTCCTTCAACTTTCCACTACAGTACTTTCACTACTTTAGTCCCTCAGTGATTTCCTATAATTCCTAGAATGACTTTGGGCAAGCCCCAGAGAGGAGCCATGACCATTATCATCCATAAAGAATTTATAGAGCGGTTAAGCACCAGGTGTGAGAGCTATAAAAATTAAACCCATGTCTTCATGTGCAGCATTTCCAACTACCTATATTTTGTCAGTAGTTTTTTTTTCTCACCGTAGTGTTTTTTAGTTTTGACACAATCTTTTACTAATGATTCCTTGCACATGTGACCAGATTAACACAGTAATTAACACTGGGATGAATCAGAGAAATGGTAAGGAGGAAACATTCATCCACAGTGATTGATGTCCTTGCTGTGTGTCTGACAGAGCAGCACAGAGACAGAGAGATGTGTGCACCTGTAAATAGACACTTGATTGATATCACTCCATTGTACAATCTGAGTGGAAGCTTGAATTTTTAAGGTGCAGTGGCGTCGTCACTCATAGTTGTCTCCACAGGTGCTGCACCAATCCATCTCAGAGTTGGAATTTACAGTTTTGAATGGCATCGCATTAAAGTAAATCTTAATGTTTTATGGGACTGTTGATGTTTAAAGGTAAAGCTCTGATCTTTTGGCGGCTTTGCCTCAGAACAGTAAATAAAACATCACCCTTGCATACACTCACTCAAACTTACCAATTTTTCTCACAGACTGGCAAGTTTTTTCTCTATAGTAACAAAGTGGTCATAAATATTGTGCTTCTGCTCAACCTGTTATCATGCATGTTTCTGGTTCCTCTCAGAGTGCCGTGACGTGTTGTTACCCATGATGCTGCGGGAGCTTAGTGGGGCACTGGCCACTATGGGTGATGGACCTCATGATGAGAGGAGAAATAGTCTGGAACTGCTCAATAACATCCTGGAGGTCCTCAGCAGAGACAATGTGGTGAGACACTCGGCTGTTTTTCAGTAAAGAGCACATGATGTTGTGTTTATATCTTGCATTAAACTGTATTCTGGCTGATTGTTTTGAAGCAAACAATGGTCTATACAACCAAAATGCTCCAAGGTATTAATTATTTGATTGCTCAGGCCACATTCTGATATGTTGGTGTACAATTCCTAGATTAAATGTAGTGCTAAGGTGTATGTTTTTGACCGCACTCAAGGACAGTCGGGTCCGGGCTGCATATAGCATGACAAACTACATTTACAGTTTCCACAGAGGCGAAAGGCCAGGCTTTATGTCTGTCTCTTTCAACACTGTTATGCATTATGCAACCAATTTCTTTTATTTCCATACAGTTTCTTTCATTAGGAGGTTTCTGTGTGGCTTTACCCTGGTATGCAAATACTTTATCAATCCCAATCATCAGCAGTGTCCCACAGGAGCTGTATGGCTGTATGGTTCCTTAATCAAATGTCTGGCTGTGCTTTTGTTTTCCACTAAGTGGTCACTTGAGGTGCACACATTCATCCTGATGCCAGGAACAGGCAGCAGCAACAGCACTTTAGATTTCCAATAGACACAATCTTCACATATAAAGAGATGAGGAGGGCTGGTAAAAATGAAAAACAGCCAAAAGAAAACAAGCTAATAAACACTTGCTGCTTGCGGCTGGGGCCGACCAATCAGAAACTCATGAGTAAACTGTCAAGTATCATTTTCTGTGAAACTACCTGTAACATTTTCTTAAAAAGCATATTACTGAAAAATGTGAGGGTATAAAATATGCAGCACATGAATTATGAGACATTTCCTTTATCTTTTTTACTTTGCTGAATGAAAGTGAACTAACCCTGAGCTTTGTGCCACCCAGTGCAGCTGATCTCTTAAAGAGGAGAGTAAATAGCTTTAAGCTGTTTCGTCTTCAGTCATCCAGTCTAGCAATGAATCAGGCCTTGACCAATTAGAATCTAATTGATTTTGTTACACTTGTGTTGCTTCATGTTAGTGTGTAGGAACAAAATCCAGTTAGCTCCTGAACTAAACACCTTAAACAAAGTACACGCACGCACACACACACATATACACACACACACACACAGAGCAGATACACCTGCAGTATCCAGCCGAGGGCTCTTTAATTGCTCCTGCAAGTTGTTGACAGCCTGCTGAGTCTTTGAAGTGAAGGTATGGCTTTTTGCAGCTCTATTTATTTGGATAACACTAATGAAGCATGAGCCAAAAGAAGAAAGACAAAGAAAGATGTAATGAATGGAGGGGAGGGAATTTGATGGAATGAATTTGCGTCACTTGGGGTATAGCAACAAAAGCAGGTGGTATCAAAGTGTCAGACGGACGTGACGACTGCTAGAGAGACTACAGAACAGGAATGCACAGCAACAGATTACCATCATACTGCATGACGAAAAATGTCTGCTTTTGGAGGATATATATTCTCAGACAGATATCTTCACACACATGCACACACAGTGTGCTGCTATTTGTTCTTTGCACTAAATATTTGAGACACTTGGCACTGGCTTTGATAATTCATTCTAAATTTAAATTTTCTAATTCAAGCATATACAGTGCAGATGAGGTAGCACACACACACACACACACACACACACACACACACACGCACCTTGTGACATCACAGAGTTATACAGACCACTGGACAGAGATCATAAGTAACTGTTATTACTGTTGTTGTACAGTCACAGTTTGTGTGTGTTTCGGTTATAACTCCTTATTATAAAACTGATCCACAACTAGAAGTCACTGTAAAATATGAAGGTTTTGCAGAGTATTAATTTAAAACAGTTTTATTATAATGTATTCTCTGGAGCCCAGTGACACTCTACAGCTCTGGTTTATTGATGACGAAGTGTCTGAACTACACTGCAGAGTGATTATCTAACTGTGACGGTGTCAGAGCTGACTCATATAAATTAGTCCATTGCACATTGAGTGCACATCATTGGGTCTATATTATAAACACTGCATATGAAATAATTGTATCCTCATTACGCTGCGATTTTAGGATCAATGATATTTTTTTTTAAAAAAAGGAGGAGTAGGGAATATTTGCAAGTCAACTGGTGCTCGTAGTTCTAAAATTTTGTCGCACTGTTTCCTAGAATAACAAAATGGTAGCAGTCTAGAGCCCTGTTCTCAGATGCACACAGACATGGTAATTGGCTGAAAAAGTAAAAACAGTAAGGGATTAGTTTTTTAAATCGCCGGGGTACAACGAGCAATAGCACCATCAGCCAGAAAAATGAAAAATGACTGTGCAGGGAAGCTGAGTGAATGAAGCAGGACAGAGAGTTAACTGCTAAACAAACCGAGGTGAAAAGGTTTGTTTCATCGACGACAAGGTGCAGAGATTTACAAGAAAAAACACAGGGAGCTCAAGAGTTGACAGTCTCAATTTGAAAGAGGGGACAAAGAAAACAGATGTAGGAAAAACAACAGAGCAAGTGGAAGAAGAGGTCTCACGCTCCACCTCTTACTTCCCATGTGTTCACTTCTTTATTTTTTACCCTCATCTCTTTTCTCCTCGTTCTGGGTGGCACCTGATTAAGTTGTCACACCACAGATGTCACCAAACCAGAAAGAGAAGCAGAAAAAGAAAGACAAAGATGGAAAGGAATGATGGCAGGATAGACAGATGCTCATGTCTGTGGGAGGGTTTGTGTTGAATTTATAAGTAACTTGGTGCAGTTTTTACATGTGTTTGCAGAGTGTAGGGGTGTGATGAAGGGAGGATATTAACAGGGAGAGACAGAGAGACATGGCTCGCCAAGGCTTTCTTACTTTTTATTTTCTCCGACCCCAAAACGATGTTGTCTGTTTTTTATCATATTGCCAGTGAGATGAAAAACTAGTCTGGCTACAGTTTGAAATAAATAAACAAGAGTATAGACTCAGGCGTCTCTCTCTCTCTCTCTCTCCTGAAGAAGACAGAGAGAGAGAGAGGGGGAGAGAGAGACAGAAAGAAAGAAAGAAAGAAAGAGAGAGAGAGAGAGAGAGAGAGAGAGAGTATTGCATCTTATATCTCATTTTCCTGCTCTGACGTCCGTCTGAGGAACCCTGTCCAGGAGGCCAAAATATATACAGGGAGCCACAAAGTTTTAGGCTTATTTAGGATCAACAGCTGCAGCACAACCTAACTATGTCTGTGTGTGTGTGTGTTTGAGGAAATCTGATAAATAAATGAGATAATACACATGCACACACACACACAGTCACACAGAGAAAGAGAGAGTTACGTGTTTAAAACTTCAAACTTGAGTTCTTTCTACCTACTTTTGTTATTTTTGGAAAATCCCTGTTTTTTATTATCCTTTGCCTAACCCCTGATCAGCTGATACAAGGACATATGCACATAAAGTAAACACACACAGACACACACAGACACACAGACACACACACAGACACACACATTTGGGTCAGATTATGCTAACGAGGCCGTGCACATGCACACTGATGCACCCTGCGGCATTATGCTAAGGTGTGTTTGGATGTAGCAGATGCTTCACTAGTGAGTTAGTGCCTCCAGGCAACTGTGTATGTGTGTGTGTTTCGTCCTGTGCATGCAGTCATGACTCTGTAGAGGTGCATATTTTACATATGCATGGTTACTTTTGAGGGCAGGATTTGCCCTATTTTTATATGAGTCATTAGTTGGAGCTCATTTCTCTTAACCGGCTGTTGGTGTGGGTCATCAAACAATTTGATTTCACCCTGTTTTTATTATCCTATGAAAGCCTTTTCTGTCATCATACACGGACACATTTCTGCACAATCAATGTTAAATTAATACCAAGGACAGTTAAAAGAAATTCAGCAGGTAAATAAATCTTAATAATACTGATACTAGGATAAAAGATTCAGTGTCATCTAGAACTTGGTTATCATGACATAGAGATATGTTTTAAAGCTCCTTACAACTTTTTACAACTCACTCTAAAATTAAAATGATTTTGAAACTGTTATTTGAAGATGAAACGTTTACATATTTTTGTTTTAATGGGCTCATCCTAATGTGTAAAACCTCTCACCCTGCAGATGTCAAGTTAATTTGATATTTTAACCAGGACACAGTGATTTGACTTGGGACAGGTCTGAGCACAAATACAAACACACTGTTAGATGCATCTCGTCCCCCTTGGATCCCTCCGGGCAGAGTGAGGAAAACAAACATGACAGAACAGAGGCTTCAAACAGCTGAGAATAAAAAAAAGCAAGTCTGCACAAAAAAATCACATCTGAGTGTCAAAACCTTTGTGGTTAAAATGTCTGCACTGAAGGTAATGAACTGAATGTTCTGCTAGGGCTCATTTTCCTTAAAAGTGAACAGACTTTACATTTTTCTTTAAATTCATTATTTCTGTTTAATTCGATCTGCAACCTGTTCAGAGCCTGACTGAGGCTTTGGACTGTGTGTGCAAACTTGGTTATTTTTACAGTGAGGTGCATTCATGAGAGGCGAGAATGGCTTCACAACAAAAAAAGATTTGTCTCTGATCTGCATGCTTTAAAAAAAAAAAAAATTGTTTCCACCTTACAAAGAGTGTGTTTTTTCCTTGTCTATTTTCCCTCCCCATCCTTCCTTTTTCTTAATCTCTCTTTCTATTTTTCTCAGGGGGAAACATTTAAACACATCCAGGACATCGTGGTGTCCCTGCTGGGCATCATCAACCGCACAGTCATCATAATGGGTCGAGAGCATGCCCTCATTGTGAGTACATGTCATTTCATATATGCTTGACTATTTGTGAACCAATGAGTCAAGCATGACAGAATCTTCCTGTGTCTTTTTCTGACTTTGTCTGCTGTTGGTGGTGCAGCAGTAGAAAATCGGACCGTCCATCAGTTCTCTGCTTTGAGATTTCCTTCTAAAACACAAAGTATGTCAACAACAGCACATTTTGTTTAAAATCCACACTTTTATTGTACTGTACATACAAGGGGATGTTTGGGAAGTAATGGGCCTGGGAGCTCACAGACTGTTATACTTAATTAGTAAGAGTGGCGTCAGATCCAGGATTCTAATTTGTGGCAACTTGTCACCCAGAAGCAGCTGAAGTCGGCCCTTGTGAGTTCAGTGGTTATGCTCTAAAGTGCTGTGAATTAATAGTGTGTGTTTGCAACAGGGATAGACTCACACAGATTTCTACAGACTTTTAGAGTTTTAATGTCTGATTAAATATACATCTGCCAGTGTATTTGTAATAAGATATCTTATTCTAATACTAATTGTGTTGCAAGTTTACAAAGAAATTGTTTATTGGTTAAGTTTCAGTCTTAAATGTATCAATTGGATAAAGTATATTAATTTTTGTACAATTTAATGAGATGTGTATGTTTTTAGCATCACTTATTGTAGTTCTATTGTAGCAGTGTGGTCTGAATGCTACAGAATAAGTTTATAGATATGGTGATATCGATATTAAGGAATCACTTCCCTGTAAGATTGAGCATGTTTTTAATTTTGTCTGTTTATTTAACTAGATACCTTGCTGTAAGCAGTCACATGAAACTGATGGGTTGGGCTCTCCACCTGTCACATGACAAAAGAGCATTGTTTTGCACAATTTGTGCTGTGTGAATAAAACAAACCTTCAGAAACACACAGCTAGTTTCACTGCAGTATAGAAATGCCTCATTAGCTCAGACTTCGCAAATTTTAATATTGATACTGATACATCTCTGCAACAAACACAAGCCAATAACTACCTGTGATGTTAAAATTGGTCTACCCCTAGTTTGCATTGGTTCACAAGTGTATGCATCTATATATGTAGGTGTGTATGTGTCTGGTGTGTGTTTACTGCTTACTGCATTGGTGTGTTATAGCCTGCATGCCTCTTTGTGCATGTATTTGTATGCATGTGTGTATATGTAAAAAAGAGAAAATCCTTGAAACAAGATTGAACCTACATCAAAATTCTTCCCTTTTCGATGATAATAAAGGAGAGAATCAATCACTCTGTCAGTCAATTTTTAATTATCTGACACGGCCTGTCAGTCTGTGATCAGCTGCCTATCACATTGTCTCGTAATGTATTCTTAATACAATCTCCTCTGTGCTCTCCGAAACCCTGATATCCATCCAGCGAGCTGTCTCATTGCTGCCAGAGAGCTCATCAACTTGTTTTCCCCGCATACCTTTTAGCTCCTCAGTTGCTGCTACATTCAAATTTTGGCTGTTAAGCCTTCCAGAGACACAGTATTCCGATTTGTTGTTCATTTCCATGGATTTCAAAAACTGTTCCGATTCCCCTGCTCATTGCTGTAACTTAGCAAAAATTATTGTAAGCATTCTTTTTCAGCTGTACGCCCATGTGAATCCATCAAGGCTTAAATCCATTCATACATCTATCCATCTGTCTAGACAGCCACTCAGCCAAGTGACAAACAGTACGCCCGTCTGTCATCCAAAGTGTCAGTGCTTCATTTCTCTCACACAGAAGCGTTATGGGAAAATGGTATCCTCACTTGGAGTCAAAAGTTAATCACAAATTAGCCACTGAGGTCTGGTTTGCACTGTGGGAATGTTATGTTGAGCTCAGTCTGGATCATCCACTTAGATGAGAGGAAAGCTCAGCAGCTTGTCTGGCCCTTTTTGTCTTCTTTAGTGCATCTTTCTGGCCCCCTGGTGTATATTTTTAGAGCTAAGGGTGGATTGCTGTGGGAAAAAAGTGCCATTTACAGGAATGCAGCATGGAAAATGATTCCACAGATTTTAATGACACTTAAACGCACCCACGAGACCATGAGAGAGATGCTTTATTCCAAAACTTTGAACTCTGGAGTCTCCTTTACCATTATCATTAGGTTTACAGCCACCAGAAACACTTCTTGCGAAGTTTCTTGACACGGGCCTTCGTGCTGGGGCGGCTTGAGGAGGAGGAAGGGGCGAGTGTGGGCTTGGTCAGAGTGGGAGGAGGCACGTCATACTCCCCATCTAGGGCCTCCATGATCCCCTGCAAACGTCCCTCTTGCTGTCGGAAATCATGCTCCACACTGGAGAGGAAGAGAGCAGTTGAAGGGAAAGGAGGGAGCACGATTTAGAGGTTAGGGTAGTGTCAAATAAAGTCAAATTTATTTCTATAGCTTATATCTTGCAAAAAGAGATTAGATGTGGGGGCAGAGAGTGTAAGGGGGAGAAGAGATGAGCAGAGGGATGTGAGGACAAGTGGAGGTCTGCTGAGTGGAAGGAGATTTTAGAAAAAAGAGGGATTGGAAGATAGGTGAGCGAAGGAGTTTTAAAATGTAGTTGCAAAATGCTGACAACACCTCAAAGAGAGGTTGCACTTACGCATAATGCAGTTTTATATAGAGATCTGAAACTGTGCTCTTAACTTAGATATATGCACCTTCAGCACACGCACACACATCCACTCACACAGGCCGCAACTCAGCACCCATTTCACGTCCATAGTATTCTTCTGCACTTCATGCACCAATAGATCACAGGCTGGCAAGATGAGAGGAGTGGGAGGAGAATGAAAAAGAGAGCAGGAAAGGAAAAGAGGGGAAAAGGAGAGGAGGAGAAGAGGTACATTTGCAGAATGGAGGAGCTAAAGGAAGAAGCGAGAGAGGAACTTCTTTTTACTCCTCTGATGTGTTCAAAGCCAACCCTCTCGGCTTTCTTTTTCTATGCTTCTCTTATTCCCCCTTCCCCCTCTAGTCTCCCCCCATCTCTTTTTCCTCACTCCCTCTGAAGTGTCCACTGCTGCAGGTCATAGTGTAGTAGACCTGCTCCTCGCTTAGTAAATGTGTTTTTGTGTGTGTGCGTGCATTGAGTTGGATTATAGGGGCGGAGCCGCATAGGGCTTGGCATCTGGAGTTAATGAGCCACATGATGAGGCAAGGAGAGCAGAGACAGCTACACACCCTCCCCTCCTCAAGCATCCCAGCATCCTAACACACACACACATGCTGTACAAACGCGTATGTGCTCCCCTGACATCCACCGTGTGCATCTTTTACAACAAGCCCATGGCTGAGTGAGGGGAGAAAAGAAGGAGCATACAGGGACCTGATAGAAGGAGAGAGAAACTAACTCTTCTCTGGGAGATGGAGGGATGGATAACTGAAAGAAAGATTTAATAAAACAGGGCAGGAAGGTCAGTGCAGAATAATGGAGAGGAAAGAATAAGACAGAAGGAGGAAGTGAAGGAGGAGAGGATGAGGGTCACCAGAGATGGGAGAGGGGTGGGTAGAAAGGTCTCGGTTGCCTGAGAAAGAGCACAGAGATGGAGGGATGAAGAGATGGAGTAAATAAAGATGGAAGTAAAAGCTGTGGTGGGCACAGAGGAAGGGAGATGGCTGCCATGAATAATTAATAAAGGAGATGTTGTCTGACATACACACATTCAATATTGTTCACACAAACATACACAATATATACAGCGCATAGAATAGCCTATATAGTGGTGCCCCTTTCCTACATCCACTTGGTTTATAGTGTGCCTTGTATGAGAATAGAAAACTTTTCTTTGTGAGGTCCCGTTTTACCCACCAAACTTTACTTAGTCTAAACCTCTGCCTCTCTCAATTTTTCATCTACCTCTCTGCCTCTCTCTCTACACATCTCTGCCTCTCTCTCACTATTGTTCATGGGATTTAGGCACGGTGGGAAAAGCTGCTGTTCTTAGTTCGTTCTGCAAGCTGTCATCTCCAGCATCTCTGCAGCTGCCTGTGTGATTGTGTGTAATTGTTGCCTTTATCCTTGTGGGAAGCTATTTAATTGTTAAACCTTCACTTTTTTGATAAAAGTGAGGGTGAGGGTTAATCTTATACTATTAAGGACGGGGTTCAGATTTAGTTTTTGCCTGTAGGGATGTGTTAATGTCATGCAAATTTGTGCAACTTTCTGTTAAAAGAACTACTGCAGGTGTGTATTCGTTGTGTATGTTTGTGTGTGTGTCTGTGTGTGTGTGTGCATTTGAGCTGTTAAAGCTTTGGGAGAAAACAGAGGGGCCGTCAGAAGTTCCTCTCCCCCTTGTCTCTCTTCATACAGATTAATTAGGACTGACAATGGCAAAACATCTTCAGGCAGTCATCTCACATCAAAACCCCCTTTTTCACCACAAATCATTAGGACGGATGTTTCAGTCCCACGCGCAATTCATCCTGCATCTGCTGGTGTGTCTCTCTTTCCCTATCTTCCACCCTCTTTACCCAGAATTCTCCCAGGGAGTTTGATAAGGCTGTTACTGTCCAATCAAACAAATGGAGCTCTTGTACTTCTTGTACTTGTGTGTGTGTTCGTCACAATGGGTTGCTGAAAAAGTTTTTTTCTGCATATGTAATGTGTATAATATTCTTTCATGGGAAAATTTTATTGGTATGTCTGAAGGAAATGCAGTATCTGCATATCCGTCCAAATCATTAGCATCTACCACATAGTGTGAAATATAATCTTGTCATTTTTTTTCTCTGTATGTAAGAGTGTGTGCACAGATTTGCACAGACACAAGATAAAAACAGCCGTTTTTGTTAGGATTGGATTAATCACCATGTGTTTCTGATTAAATTTGCATGTTTTGTAAAAAATGAGTGAGAAAAGGAAAGAGGGTTTATTAAATTTGTGAGAAGTAGCAACTTACTCCTGAGATCAAAGTAGCCCTAGACGGATGAAGAAGTTCCAAAAATGTCTCAGATTGTCTAAATTCAAGGCCTTGGAAAGTATTGTAATGTCTTAAGTGCTGTTGATAGATGTGTTTTGGTGTACTGAAAAATTTCTTTGCACTGCATGTTCACTATTACCTTACAGAATAGATGAATTTTATAAAAAGTAATGAAAAGGAAGAGTAATTAATGTTCTGTAAACATTAATTTTGCAAAATTTCCTAAACTGCCAATGTAGGTATATTTAAATGGCTATTTAATTGGCTAGATTTATATTTAGAATATCTTTTTAAAGTATCTTTAAATTCATGTTAGGATACAATTTTGAAAGAGTCAATTTACCACATTAATGCTCTTTGTTTGCATGAGTATTCCCGTTTAAGTGTCTGACTATACAATGCAAGTTGTTAAACCAAATTATTATTGTAATCTGACAGTTATTATCTTAATGATTTTCTGTGAAGTCTGTCGTAGTCTGTAAAATGTCAGATAGTTGTAAGCAAAGCCCATCAATGCTTTCCAAAGCAAAAGTTCAACAGTCCTAAACCTAAATACTTACAGTTAGGATTCAAAGGTATAACATGGGGAAAAGTAATAAATACTCACATTTGACAACAAGATCCAGAAAAAAATGTGGCATTTTTGTTTTACAATTAGTCAAATAATTAACAAAACAGTTGCCAATTAGTGATCCTGTTGATAGACAAGCAATTAATCAACTAATAGTTTCAACTCTAGCTTGCTGAAAGGCATTATTCTTTGAGTGTGTAAACAAATGTTGCCTGTTTGTGCTTCCACGTCTTTATCTTTGTGTGTATGCGCTTGCGTATGACTCTGTGTGAGAGGAGATTGGTATATGCATATGCATAACTACATATATGTATATATAGCTTGATGAGTATGTTACCACAAAGCAGTTCTTTTCCCCTGGTGTTCATTACAATACCCTGGGAGAAGGATCCTGCTGTGTTAATTAAGATCAAGACAAGAGGATGAGAAGGACAAGGTAGCTGGAGAAGTATGTGAGGAGATGAAACAATGGAGGAATAGAAGGTAAAAAAAATACCAGAGGGATGTAGATTTGGGGCTGCTGGGAGGTGAGTGTTTATGTGAATTAGAGAGAGCTAGAGAGATAAAGGCATGTAAAAAGCATCTTCATCCCTTGTGGCCTACAAGGGAGGTTTAGATTGTAAACAAGCAGAATTAGCTCCAGGCCTGGCTTTGGTCTGATACATGTGCACAGAAAGTTCTGGACTTAAAGAAGGTTTTCATGCCAGACAATCCAGTTATATCAAATAAATATTATTTATTTGTTTTGTTTTGCTTCAGTGTTTTCTGTAAAGCTGCTGCGTATGTGAGAACACATTTCCATGTTGTGTGAGCTGTGCAGAGAAAGAGCAGGGTCTTGGAGATTGGGTGGGAGTGGGTCACAGGTGATTATTGCTTTGCCCATTGACGGATGGAATGAGGTAAGGATGTATGGGGGAAGTGGGTTTGATTGAAAGTTAGAGATGACAGAAAGGGAGATCGAGCAGGCATAGAATGAAAAGATGGAATGATTTACATACTGAAAGGATGAAAATGAAAAAGGGATCGGGTGGGGGAGAGGAGAGGATTAAACTACAGTATGTGCTATCAGATTGTGAGGCTGCAGCTCTGTAAGTTGCAGAGGATCTGAGAAGGCAATTATTTATTTGGGTCACACATACAAGGGGCAACTGAACAGGAAAGACACATCATTTAGGTGCTGAATTAATTTGTTGGTTTGCATAAAACACTTTTTTGTGCATAAACATCTTTCCTGGAGAGGGTTTTCTCCTCTAATCTCATTTTAATATTGATGGGGGTGGGGGTGGGGGGATCAGTCATATGTTCACATTTTTCATGTAATAGGAATTTATTGTAGGGGTAGTACAATTATCAGAGTGTGAGAAAAGGGCAGAGACAGCACGATGCCAGATGGAAAGGCTAATGGAAAATAAAACAAATAAAAGAGATCTGCTGAATAGGTGATGAAATGGACAAAAAAAACTATGGGAAGGGGAACATTTTCAAGGCTACAGAAGGCACAGAGTTTACTAGGAGAAGCTTCAGGGTTGTTTATCATGCTACAGGAAAGAATGAGTTGTCATTGTTGCGTAATAATGCAGTAAGCTCATTAACTTGATCAGGTTACCTGTAGATGATGCAGGCTGTCTTTTGGCAGGTGGGGCAGTTGTTAATGTCCTGACCAGTTCTGTATGAGCTGCGACTGCAGAGACAAATGTAAAACATTCACACATGTCCGCAAGAGATTTACTTAACACAATTTTGGTGTTACAAATACCTTTTTTTTGGACTATTGATGGTGTGTTGTTATTTCTCTCCTTTATAACTACACACACTATGTCTTATGCTTAAAGCCCTTCAGAGGAACTTTCATTTTGTGATGATTTTGATTGCATGTGGACAAAATCGGTAAAGACCCTAGCCCGAGCATTTGTTCTGGAAGCGAGTGAAAGAAATATCCCACTTATTTGCACAATACCAGTTTGGTCATAAACACAAAATACTGAAATTATCTAAAGAAAAGTATCCCCCTGCTTTCAACCATAGATAATAGTAGCAGTAAAAAAGAGAACAGCGGATCAATCATGCTCATGAACAACAAATCATCTCTTTTGGTCTGTGTGCTGAGAGCATTTTGTAGTGTTTCCGCTGACCTAGCAGACCAGGGAAAGGCATTGAAAAAGACTGGGCAGTTATCAACAATTTCTTTGCTGATGGTCTCATTTGCTGATGTAGGTAAGATGTGAGTCATCAGTATTAAAGTTTGACTGCTTCAAAATCAGTTG
This sequence comes from Naso thynnoides, assembly GCA_029783665.1. Lineage (NCBI taxonomy): Eukaryota > Metazoa > Chordata > Actinopteri > Acanthuriformes > Acanthuridae > Naso > Naso thynnoides. Next base: position 13,460,493 of record JAQLOL010000026.1, on the reverse strand, counting down.
AAAGTTCCTTGTAGGGACTTTAAAGAAAAGCTTCTGAACTGACGTCTTTGAAATATTATGGCTTCTGATTTTGGTATCAGCCACTGAAAACTAAAGTCTTTCTAGATTTAACACTGTGGACTGATGTTCAACAACACAGGAACAAATGTTAGAAATAACAGTTTTGCACTTAAAACAAGCCATAGCTTTCCTTGAGAGTCTTGCACTCTTGACTGCTGGAGTCACAGTTGTTATTGCGCTCTCCACCTACACATACTCAGAGCACATCAGGTGTGCTATCTGGGGGTTTCAAGGGCTGAAAAATAAGCTTGTAATGTTTGGTGTGTGATGTACCCGAGCAGGAGTAGCAGGACATCACCTGAATAATCCTGGTAGGGTAAAATCTGCCTATTTGGCACCACTGGCATGTGTAAATAACCCTTTAAGCATTATTTGCAGCGACTGTGGGAACCAAACATTACATGATACTAATTGTATAAGCACATTGTTTAGTGAAAGTATCTCTTTTTCTCTCATTTCTAGAAAATAGCTGTGCCGAAAATTGGTCCACACTACAAAAAATGATTGCAGATGCAAACCGTGTTATCAAGGTTGAACAAGACTACAGAGCTGATGGGGAAAAAGTCAGTCGGATTTTAAAAATCCAACAAGCTCATGCTGATCGTCATGTTATTAAAACCCTTTATTTTGCCAAGATATTTTGGCTGCCCCTCCACTGAACTGCATAGACGCAGGAGTAGCTATTTTATGTTGATACAGTTGACATTTTAATTACATGAAGAGGGACTGTGTGACTGGCAGCAGTTTCTCTACCCCACCACTCTTAATCAAAGACAACAACAGCAAGAAAGGACAAGGATTTGCTCCAGGACAGAAAAGAAAACAAGGAGCTAAGCACAGCAACCACCTTTTAGCTCAGCTGTACTTTCATCACAGCGGCCCACTTGAGTGCTTTCATTTCTGGCACAGCATCAGGTTCATGTAGTCCCTCTTACTTGCTGGTTCTCTCACTTTTCTCTCTCTTTCTGTGTCCTTGTACTCTAAATTGCTTTCTCCTTCTGTCTCAACTTTTCTCCTCTGTCTGCTTCTGTATGCCTTTTTACCCCTTTTTACCCCATTTGTCACACACAGAGCATGACATGAGCATCCTCACAACCAGCAAACACACAATGAAGGATATAAATGCATAAACAGTCACACACTGGGGCAGGACAGCCTGTACACTGAGTTTGGGAGCCATATTGTGCAACTAAAACATTAATTGCATTTCTCAAAGGTAATCTGATAAGGATTAGTCTGGAGCTAGAGACATCTGCTAACCTCCAACAGGAAAAGAAGGGATGGAGGGAGTAAAAACCTGTAAATAGGAGCCTAATGTGGAGTTATAGTGCTCATTTTGAGATGATGAGGCACACAGATGTGAAATTTCTCTGGGAAGAGGAGAACCAATGGATGTAAGACATTTGGATGGAGAAAGGGGTTGAAAGTTAAGGAGGAACTATTCAAAAGCTATTGACAGTAAAGGTGAAATTGTGGGGAAGAGGAAAAGGTGAAGAACAGGGAGCTACAGAGGGCAGGGGAAACAAAACAGAGTGACAGCCAACACATGACAGTGGAAGAGAGTGATGGACAAGTTGTCTGAGCAGAGAAAATGCGAGGATCAGAAAATGGTGAGAGGGCGTGGAGGTGTTCACAGTTGTTGGTTGCAGACATGATTCACATGTGACAGTGCAGAAAGAAAGAAAGATTGAAAAGGCATTAACTAGGAATGGAGAAAAGAGAGGCATGAGGGCAGAGGTTGAGGCAGGGATGAATAACTTGATACCAAAAGAGCCCTGGAGAACCAGGAGGGCGTTGATTTAAAGTGAAGTGCGTACAGAAAGTTAAAGGCGATGCAAGAATGGGAGAGAAACAAAGGATCTGAAGCAGGAGAAGAGATTTGTGAATAAAAGAGTTAGCAGGAGAGAGAGATGAACCGATTAGTTTAACTTGGAGTTCAGAATGATGTCTCTTTGGAACGCTGTTACAGTGGGGAGCACATATCCCATAAGGTATATAAGACTAGGACACACTATGGATCAGGTGGCCTTTACTGCAGGCTGGTAGGCATCATATATCTCTACAGGACTGAATCACACACACACGAAGACACACACTTGAGCAATTCTCCTCTGGCTTGCCTGACATTTAAAATCTATTACATGGACTTGAAAGCCTGTCGGTATATATTGCTTTAAAACTCAACTATGCTCTCTTCCTAATCTTGTGCTCTCCCCTGACACCCTCTCTTCTCTCTCTTTCTTCTCTTTATCACTCTTGCTCACTCTCACGCTTACTTTAGCTCTTGCAATTGCAGCTATGTCTGCCTCTCCGTCATCTCTTCATCCAGTTCGCTCTCTCTCTCTATTATCTTTATCTCTCCCTCTTGTAAATCTCTCTCGGTGTCCAATCATCATTCTTGTCTCATTTTACACTTAATCCTCCTCTTTCATACTCTTCCAGCTCTCTGTCTCCCCTTTCCTCTCTCCCAGTTTTCCCCTCTACATCTAGCTTCTCTCACCCTTCGCTGAGCGCCTTGCTCCTCTCCAGGTCTTGAATGACGTTGAGAAGAACCTTGATCTTCTCCTGATTGGACAGGAGGTTCTCCTCCACACTCTGCAGCTGCCTCTCCAGCCCTCCCGGTGCGTTCCCTGTCTGTCCAAACAACAATCCTCCCGGAGCCCCATTACATTGTGCTTTCACATGAGTCTTACAAGGCAGTGTGTGGTCGTCAAATGATTTGCTCTTTTGTTTCGGGTAGTCCTTAAGTTTGATCCGTTCTGAGGATGTTTGTTTGGGTATATTCTGGGTCTCCTGGGTGTTTTTGGTTTTTGCCACAGGTGTAGCTGGTTTGGAACAGGTGGGTTTCTGAGAATTTTTGGCTGGGAGGGGTGGGGTGTAGGTAGAGTTTGAGTCTTTGTGAAGGGAAGACGCTAGAAGTTTAGATGTGATACGGACTGATGTGTGTTTGTGTTCATCAGCAGGCTGGGTTTTAGCCAAGTCATTCTTGTATTTGTCAGTTGAATGTGGCTCTGTCACTTCGGCAGATGGTGTGTGCGCTTGTTGCGTTTGTGTGGTAGCTGTGGTCCTGTCCATGTTGTTGGGTATGTTTGTGTCTGTTGTTTGTGTGGCTGAGTCCTTGTAATGTGTAAAGTCTGCAGAATGTGGCCTTGACTGCTGCTTTGAATCTTTTGTTTTGTTCTGAGGGTGTGATGTTTGGTTTGAATGTGAGCTGTGTGTTTTTGGTATAGTGTGTGATAGCTGTGGTGTATGAGTCGGCTTTATTGAATAATGTGTGGAGGTGTTTGCTGTGTCTGTGTTTTTGCTTTGTGACTGAGAGTCCAGAGGAGATGCTTTCCTCGACTGGCTGGAAGCTGAAGATGCTGTCCGTGGTGGATTTGGTAAAGTCTGACTGGCTGATATTTGGTTGACAGCCCTCCTACGACATGCACCTGTGCACGGTGTAATCTGTGATCGTCTCCTCCCACACGTCCCACACAGGTGGGGCTGGGAAGCCGTCATGACTCGACAGGGCCTTGGTGGGGTGGCATGCACAGTCGTACAAATACTCCCTGTCTTTAATACAGAGCGATGGCCCTCCCCACGTAGAGACTGCACTCTTCTCCTCTCGACGGCTGGCTCCTTACCCTCTGTTGCCTCAGTGCAGACCCCTCCCACCATATCAGAGGCTACCACGCTGCCATTTGTATACCGAGCTGTCCTTTTTGCTTTGGTGTCCTTTGGGTTTGTCCGTATAGTTTTAATCTGGCAGTAAACTCCGCTGCCCGACCCCTGTGACCCCATGTCGTCCTGTGTCAGACTGTTGATCTCGTTCTGAGATGTCTCCTTGGACACCGGCAGACTTTTGCTGTCACTTCTGATAACTCCCACTGTCTCTGCTGTATTTGTTTTTTCTGTTGCCATGGCGAGGGGCAGATGTGTGTTGGTTGGTTGGCTGCCGTGTCGTTTGATGGAAGGGAGAGTCCGCAGCCCGGGAGATGTTTGCACCCCGACACTGCACAGTGGGCCCCATCGTCCCCCTGCCAGGGGAATCCCCAGCGCAGGCACTGGATTGGTTGGGTCAGCCACCCTTCTGCCCATACTCTTGCAGGTTGCTCAGCCCCCTGAGGAGCTGAACGGAATGGAGGCGAGCGGTGACATCAGCCAATGTCAGCAAAATTATATCCAATAGAAAGTAGGAATGTTTCCAGCTTTAGTTTCCCAATACGAATTTGTGTTTTGAGGCAGTGTGAGAGAGTTTGTATATGGAAGCTTGAGACAGAAATTCAATATCCAATGATGCTATACACCTTCAGTGTCTTTCCTTCAATGACCTCCTTACTACTTTAGCTACTTCTGATTGGACAACACTTTCACAGCTCCTCTCAGGCTCCAACCAGTGGCCCGCAGATGATGAGTTGGATGGATTCTCAGGGCATTGTGAGTTTGTTCTGGAAAGAGAGAGCAAAAGAGAAAGGCAATGAATGAAAGAAACGACAGCAGAAAGGAGGAACAACAGGGAATAAATGGTCAGATTGGAAAGAAGACACAGACATTAGGCACGTTAAGCACCATATAAAAGCGTTGACCCCAATTGAGTGCACACAATGACAAGATCAATAGAACTCTATCAACCCCTTATTAGAGCAGCAGGTGGGCTGGAGTGACAGAAGCGAGACTCTGAATATAATAAAGCTGCTTCTTTTGAGGGCACAGATAAAAGACACATTTTAAGCGTAACAGCATATGCCTCTATAAAGTTGCACACTAACCCCAGAAGCTCGGTCAATAAATCGTATAAATGTAAGACTACAGATGTTGTTGCAGTCTTATTACGCAATGACACAATGTGACAAATTTCAAATGGTGTTATCTCTTCCTTCCACGGAATGTAAACTGATGAAGCATCCAGGCTTGACATCCCTCATGGAAGGGGTTTGGGAATCTGCCTAATGAGTTCAGCATAATGTTTAGCTCTGCAGCATTGTTTCTGTCCATCTTCCTGATTTTTAGTGGGTTAGACTGGCGTCTTTTGCTTTGTGTTTACTTCTTTCTTGGCAGACAAAATCCTTAATTGCTTAACAAGCTTATGCTAAAGTTTTATCTGGTTTTGTATGATTATGCTCAGTCAAAAATTGTGGATTGTTTGGGCGAGGAACAAAATTAGCCTTTTGATCTTCATCACTTTAAATCAGTTGAAAATTGACTCTGAATACATTATTATGTTGCACTTTGACAGTGTAAGTAGCTGATAAACTTTGGGCAAGATAATATATATCCAATTTTTCCTCAGGAGAAAATTGCGCCAATGCAGCAGTACTTTTTGACATTGTACATCAAAGAAAAACAGACATAAATAGGAGTATAAATGGCGGTTGCTTCAGTAAATTAATTTAATATACAATAGTACTTCATTTATAGTTTATTTATATTTATATGTTTCTATATACCTATGTACTGTAGGCTAAAATTAGCTAACTTGCCAATCCATCTTTTACATTAGAGCTTGGTTCACCTATTTTTCCTTAGTGCCAGTCTGAAGGCAAATTGCTGTTTATTCATGAACATTGTTGCTTTCCAACAGATGTCTAAAAGACAAAAATGACAAAAAAGATAATACAGGCATCAAATTAATTTAGTCAAAGAATCATTGGCAGACTGAAATCTTGTCTTGTCTATGTCTCCATCAATATTTTGTTTTTCGGCTGGCTTTACAATAGTGTTGTCTTTTATTGCAGCAACTGTTTAACCAGAGAGAGAAGGAGAAAGAGACTCTTTCATACCAGCTGGTGCAGCATCACAACACACATTCTTCCAATATAGAATCAAGGTTAAACAGTGCAATATTTTGAAAATAAAGAAAATGAAGTGTGGCCTTGTAACCCTGAGATTGCAGACCAAAAACATTTTCATTAGGAAGCTTGTCTCAAAAACAAAGGTAAATGTCAGATTCATGCTCAAGGTCTTCCATAATTTTTAGAAATATGCCTGTTATCACCAGTGGCCTTAACTCATACTGACTGTGACGAGTCTGACTTATGCACTAATAGTTGATATGTATTCAGGAACTGAGTCATGCAAACATTCACTCATGCCGATGCTTTGTGTGACCTATATCAACTCATTTTGAAGCCTGGTGTCGTACACCATTTTCACACCATGAGCAGACGGCATTTTGCCCCATTTATTCTCTCCTCCCTGACAGCAAGTGTTATTAATATTGTCAGACTCATTGGAATTTCAGGTTTTCTTTAACATCATTAAATATTAATGCTGACTGAATGCAGTTTATTATGCTGATGGGCCTGCCCATGGGCTGTAGCCAAGAATTGGGAACAGTTTATATTTAGACTGTGTTCAGTCGGTTTTAGTCCTGCCACAGCAGTTGATGTTGTGTTCGGGCATAAACCGATTACTTTACATGCCCCCTGTCCTTACCATTGTTTTCCTGTTTTTATTTTGGATGACAAATGCTATAATTACAAACTGAAAGTGTTCACTGCTCCATGCAACAGAAGCAGCATGGAGTAGCAGGAGTCAGATTTTACCTTTCACGTGGAGAGGGTAAGGAGAGTTGACATTGTTCACAGACAAGATGATGGCAGAGGACTGGGGCTCAAAGCAAAAAGCAAAATCCCCGATTAAGCAATATATCCGATTTAAACTCAGTGCTAAAAGGGAACCTGATAATGTCAATGACTGAAAAAGGGGTTGGTTACCTGGCTGAGAAATTGAAATTTGCGACCTGTCGCCTGCAGCTCTTCATGTAATGGCTCACTGTGGCTGCTCCATCTGGTTTTATTGGTTCCTACAATACTTCAAAACTATTCCACCATCAAAAAAGCCGAAAATAACCATTATCTTGTTTTACACATGCAATTTTAAGCTGTGCTAAATTCGCTTATATGTGGAGGTGACTACTTCATGATAAAAGTCAACATGTGTTTCACCAGATAAAATGAAACTGCAGCAGTGGGGAATGGCAGGTTTGCATCAGCAGCACTCTACGGATCTAGTATTTCTTTATAGTATGGTGTTGCAGATTTTCTCACTGCTGCATCCTTAGTCTGTATCTCTGTTTCAGGAAGCATTTCGACGTTTGCTGAGACAATCTTCCCAGCAACAACTCATGAAAAAGTTCCCTGCAAACAGTTGTGGCCCAATCAAGTCTTTTCATTGACTGTGGAGCTTTGAAATGTAATGTCTTAATGTAAAACTCTATAAATCAAAAGATCATCTGCCAGTGACATATTGCTGCTATTTTTGTGAATATCTTGACAGTGTGTTTCGGCCCAAGGACTCCTACACGCCCGACAGCTAGCAGGGGGTCACACATAATTGACAGGCCAGATTGTTTATGATTGGTTACTATAGAAACTGTGGCAGCAATTGTCCTTGAGTGGACCACACAGGTCTTGGCCCAGAGTTTACTCATCCTACAAGGTGTGTGTGTGCATGTGTGTGTGTGTTTGTTTTGTCTCTTAGTGTGGGAGTGTGGTTTCTTCTGTGTGTTTGTGTTGCTGTGTGTTTGTTTGTGTATGAAATCTATTTGCAAAGCAAGCCACAGCCACCGGGTGGGTGAGAAATGGGCAGAGATGTGTTGTTTGTGAAAAAGAAATTGCAGATGATGATGATGTTTTTTTTTCTGGGAGAAAGAGAGAGGAGGGAGCGAATGAGAGAGTGAGCCAATGTTTGTGTGTGCAGCGGGGAGAGTACACAGATGTGCACACATTTATTTGGCTGTGTGTCTTGACAGTGTGCGCGCGCGCGCGCGTGTGTGTGTGTGTGTGTATGTGTATGTTCTGTCCAGCAGTTTGCCTTGGGATTCAGGCTAAGTCAGTTGAAGGTAATTTCACTGCAGCTCATTTAGGAGCATTTGTCTTTCCACTAGCAGCCACACCACATACTGGAGCACCTGCTGCAAAAAAACTTTCTCCCCCTCTATCTCTCTCTCTCTGTCTTTTTTTTTTGTTTGTTATCTATCTGTGTGTGTGTGTGTGTCTGTGTGTGTTTATGACAGAGTGTTGTGTGTTTATGTGTATGCCAACCATCTCAAGTCTCACCCCTCACCTTTGACCTGCAGGCTGTCAGGGAGAAAGTAACACCACATCCTCAGAAATCAGTTTCTCCGACTCACACACTTGTCTCTCTTCATCTTACTACCTCGCCCTCTCTCTCTCTCTTTAAGCCTTGTTAGATATCACTCACCTCTCGTCACTCTCATCTCTCATCATTACCTCTGTTTGTTGACACACTTTTCTACTTAACACCCCCTTTTCTGTCTCTGTCATGCTGTCTTTGATTTTCTGCATGTTGTCTCTCCCCTCCCTCTGTCTCTATATTTAATCCTAGTCTCTCGCCCACATCGCACCTCTGGCTGTGCAAAATGAGCAGAAAGGGGAAGGGGAGGTAAAGCTGGTGGTTGGGGGATGAAGGCGAGGCGGCGACAGAGCCAAACAAGGAATCAGCAGCGCGGGGAGGTGTAGAAAGGTGGTGGAGGGATAAGGCGAACAGAGTAGATGAAGGAAAAGGATCGCGGACAAGATGAAAGTGATGCGTTGGAGTGTGAGTGTGTCAGAGGATGAGATGTAAAGGCCCATTTTCCTAAGTTGAAATCTTAAAAAGTTTCTGATAGAGTTGGTGAAAGTGAAAAGAAAAAAGTACAGGAAGAGAGAGATGTGTTAAGAGGCAGACATTAAAAGAGAGGAGGAAGGAGGAGGTCTGAAAAGCTGAACACACTGCTTGCCAGTAATCAATACACACTGCGAGTGTGTTTGAGCATCTGTCATCACACACACAAACAAACACACACACACCCTTTAAAAACTGCAGGGAGTTTCTTGACAGGGTGCAGCTTTTTATGAAATCTGTTTGTATATACAATGAGTTTAAATTAACAGTTGGTGGGTTTGGGTTGTTCAAGAAGTGTCTACCAGGCAGGCAGTCTCGGAAATGCAATGTGTGTGTCTGTGTGTGCGTGCATGTGTGTTTCAGTCTGTGAATGAATGCACAACCATGCCTTTGCGGTGGTAACAGAGCCCTGAATGCTCTGGAGAATTGAGTCCCTTGTCGTTTCAAGGTGAGTCTCATTTTTCAACTGCCGATTGACGGGCCCTGTGTGTGTGTGTTTCAGGGAGACTGAGACTCGCTTTACTGCTCTGTAATCACACTGCTTCTTTCTGTGCCCATTGACCGCCACAACAGAACAAACGCAGCACTTTATTGGCCCCTTGAGACAGTGCACAAACTGCATTTTGGGTAGTGTAGTCATTATTCCCCTCTGCTGTCAGGTCCAGTACAACAAAAGACAATTTTTCAGTTGTGGCATTTTAATCTTATATATTGCTAAACCTTTATGTTTTATTACCACTATTTCTCAGATTGTACAAGTCCAAAGTTTCAGTCTGACACTTAATTCTATCAGGCACACCTTAAGTTTAAAAATTTGGGATCTTTCATTAAAAAAATGATAGTAGGCAGTTAAATATTCTGCTCATGAATGCACCTTTCAAATTATTCTGAATCACTATGCAAGAGTTGTCATAATGCTGCGGTAAAAATACATATTTCATATTTGAGTGAACGTGAATCATGGCACAAAATCAGGCCTAATTTTCAAGACAGCTTACACAGGCATTTTTCAATGAATCGTAGGAAGAAGTTGGAGTGATGTCAGCACAGGTTGTCACAAAGAATTACAAAGTATGAGTATGAGCTGTTAGATTATTGAGACCTCGTCTCTGGCTTGTTTTAAAGTGATTATTGAAAATGACTGCTGATATGAACAGCAAAGAAGCTGTCAGACGGGTGAGTCAGACTGATTGGATCTTCGCAAGTACGACTTCACTGCTTCATCTGAAAAAAACATAATACTAAAGAAGAAATTACTGAGAATCCCTCCTCACTGATGTAGAAACAAAAACCAGCTTGCGATTTACCTCTAAGGGAAATTAAGATTCCTCTGTGTGATAAGTACACAGAGAAGAGGGTTTATTTTGTGTCAGTAATCGTAGTCTTGTGAAATACTTGTACCAAAATGTGTCCTTTTTCTACCTTGGAATTAATATTGCATGTTTGCAGATATCTAGTATTTGCATGCTGCATTGCAGATGTCCTGCGCTGTTTATCAGTTGCTCTTTTATTTCCAGTTGGTTACTGATTTCATATTTTCATAAGTATGATGGTTTAATATTTATTGCTGCACCTCAGACAGAAGGAAGAATTTGGTAATGATTGTCGAAACAACAGGAAACCTGCTCAGTTTTCTGCAGCCTGTTGAGCATTTTAATTTTAATTGGGAGCAACTGTATTTTTCACGAACAGTGCACTTTAATCAGCATTTCAACTGCAGAGACAGAAGCCTCAAAGGCTAATGTTCATATCACAAAAGCCAAACATCCCAGCCAACCCAGTAAAATCCAAGTTTGCTTCTCATTGAAGCATTGTATGGAGCAGATTGTGTGTACCTCACTGATAGTCAGGGACCCAAGTTTCTCTCTAAAACAGCTCGCTCGTACTTTTATTGTCCGAGAAAGAAATGTAGGCTTCCTACACAAACTTACATACAATTAATTTGATGAGATACAGTAATTTTGAAAATTACAAAATTACAGCAGTGGAATTATTATTATTATTATTATTTTGACAACACCCCTTCAACAGAAATGTTCTGTTATGACACCACAAGCCATGAAGCCCCAAATATAATATTAATATATTATATTATATTATATTATTATTGCTTTTCACAGTACTGAATTATTTATTTTTTAAAAACTGTCAGGGTCAAAGTGGTTACTTGTTTCCTTCTGTGCAAGATGGCCAAATGCTTATTAGCTAACAGTAGGCCTATAATGACATTGGTGCCACGTGGTATCTCTTATGTCTTCAGTGACCAAGATCAAGTGAACAAGTGGTCCCTTAAGTTAGACCTTTAAAATAAATTTTGAGTACAGTTACATACCTTATCTTAACTGTAGTTCTTTCTTTAAAATTCACAATGGCTAATTACATATCTACCTCTATAAGTAAATATTTAAGGTGCACGAGGACAATCAAACAAAACAAAAGAAATAAAGTTTGTAGGCATTTTAATGGGACATGTGAGCCTGCTGTTGATGTGGTAAGAGAGAAAACACAACTCACACATCTAAAATCACTGACAAGTTGTTTCCTGTCCTGTTTTCATGTACACCAGAGATTTGAGAGAGGGATCATCCCACATATATAGTAAGAAGCTTTTTCCTAGGAACAAAATCTTTTGTTATTTTGTTAATGTTGCTCATTTTTAATAAAAAAAAAGGTTTCAAAACATTATTAGAAATGCACTATGAATTAATGTTAAATCTTGCAGCTGCCTTGGCTCGTAACTAGAGGCTCAAACTTGAGATGCTTTGCTCTTCAGCACATTGTGTTCTGTGTGTTCATGATACATTAATGCTCCAATCTGGCTCAGCACCTTTGTTGAGAAGATTTCACTTTGTTCCTTTGTAAACATGAATGATGATCAGGATGCTGGGTTTTGTGTTAATTTTCTAAAGCTCACAGTTAGGTAATGAGGAGTAGCATCTGGGTGTATAGCTACAGATTGTGAGCCAACACTGTCAGCTCTGGGACAAACTCCTCTGAGTATCTTTGCCATGTGTGCATTTGTATGAACATGTCTGGAAGCGGTAAGACAAAAGAAGAGAGTTTTATTTAGATATTCCTTAATTCTTCATCAGACCTGTGAGAAGAACCAGCCTGGACTTGGCTGCCTTTTCACTGAGAAACCCCCCAGATAATAATGATTAATTATTGATTTGAATTTGAAAAGGTTCTCGGTTGTACTTTTTATGCATCATAGTAGACATCATATTAAGCAGTCCTGCAAGTTTTTTTTACGGGATGCATCAGCCATCACTGACCGTTTTAAAGGATTTTTCTGAATATAAATTAAGCCTTAAGCTCATTTTCACCTCCACACGGATGAAATTAATTGTGAATGTGTTTAAACTTGTCTCAGGAATATCTCTGCAAATCCACTTTGAAAAATTAATTTTCTCGAAGTTTAAATCCATTTTAACCCCTTTTACTTGTTCATGACAGGGTAAATATGAAATAATATGATCTCCCATCCCAGTCAGAGGGCCCTCAAAGAATTAAAATGTGAGGTCTCTGTGGTTTTATGATGTAAGCCTTAAATATAGACAGGAAGCATATCATTGGCAAATCCATCTGCCAGCTTAATTATTTGTTTTGTTGATGGTTAGAGGAATGTGTGTTTGTTGAGCCTCACAGATGAAACCAACATAAAACTGAATTTTTATGAGATACTTGCTGACAAATATTTAATTATCAGGGATAAACATGATTAAGTGGAAAATGAGATGCTGTTGGCCAACAAGGGAAAACAAAGTGGTGAAGGCCTTGGTGTCATAGTATTTGTAGGACGGTTTATTTTTTCAAAATGCTCTTTTCTGTGCATTTTGACCTTTTGTCCACACACAAATGTAGTTTTTAGGTTGTTGACAATGGATCTTTTGGAAAACTCCAGCATATGTGAAATTCAGAAACTTCATTTGTACTGTAGACAGGGAGGATTTTGGCATGTAACTACAGGTTTGTGGCCGTTATCGCTTTTATTTATGTTGCTGGTGCTCACTTTGCTAACAAGACTTTTATGTGTTAACACATACTGTAAATTAGCAATTCCTTCAATTTGTTGAGGAACAGAGGTGTCACAATGTTCTATGAGGGTCATAGTCTGAATCTCACAACAATGTGCACACCAACAACATTGCTGGTCTTGGATGAGAAGCATTCGCATCTGTTTTTGCGGTTAGCCTACTCAGGCTTCTGATGAGCAAGTATGGCTTTAGCTTCAAAGTTATGTTGCCACCTGTTTTTTTTTCATGCTCTTGACAGCCCTTATTGTATTTTTGCATCTTCATCTGGATGAAGATGAAGAATTATTAAACACAATGCATTTGCTGATGGGATTGTTTTTCGAAAAGGACAGAGGGAAAAACCACTTTTTAAAAAATACCCACGTACGCTTCTTGTGGATTAGACCAAAGTTAGAGGAGGAACTGCATATGCACGACCACACACACACACACATCTTATCGGCATAACTAACAGAGTGTGATATGTACTGTAGTCTGAGTTTTGCATTTTTGCACAAACTGCACAATCACTCTCTCTTTTAGCCTCTTTCCTGTCACCTCATCTTTTCATCCTGCCTTTTTACCCCTCCATGTCCTCTCCTCTATATTCTCTTCTATCTCATCTCTCTCTTCTCCACCATATCACTCATCCTGTCTGCATGTCCAATGCAATCTCTCCATCATTAACCCCCCCAATCTATTTCTCCTCCTCCCATCTCTTCATCCTGTTGCCCTCTCTGCCCTCACTCCCTCTACCTCATCCATCTTCCCGCCCTCCTGACTTTCTAGTCCCTTTCTCTTTCACCCCATCTCATACCTTTCTTATCACCTGTTTGCTGTCTGTCTGGTTAGCAGAGCAGTTAAATTGTCACTGACACACAGACAGGGATGCATATGAAAGTGCAGGCACAAACACTTCTTCTTGCTCTGCCTCACAGTTGCCCTTAACCTTTATTTCTCTTCCTCTCCATCAACTGTCAACCTCTGGAGAAAAGGGATATAATTAAAGTCAACACAGTATAATGTTATAACCTATTGATTTTGTCTCCCTAGTCTGTAATTTGCATTATACCCCTTCAAATTGCTTCTGTCGGTGCTGCAGTTGTTTCCAGTATACACACTGCTACCTGTGCCTGCCTGCATTAATTATTTTTAGGCAAAGTTTTGAAAAGCCACCAAAATAATCCAAGTCTTGTTTTTTTTCTCTCGGTTGACTTGATACAAAAAGTGCCTCCAAATATTGAAAATGAGACAAAACAAAACAGTACAGACCTACAAAAGAATCTAAATGTAAAATGTACGTACAAGAGAAACTTGTAGGAATCTTTAGAGATTTGATTAGCACTAAATTAAGTTTCTTTCAGCATTTGCTGGCTATGCATCATTCTTTGTCCAGGAATGAAAACAGAGAAATGCACTTAGCAATTCTCTTCTGCATCACTAATACCCAAATGCCCACAACAAGCTCCCTATACATCAAAGCTTTGTGACATAATTAATTCAACAATGTACTTCCATTTCTGTAAGTCCAATATTTATCAATGTCCCTTATATTTCTCAAGCAAATTTAACCAAATTTTAAACTTTAGGAGTGGCCTCAAAAGCAGCTAAATAAAAGCGAACAAGATTATTTACGTAGTCTTTGTCTTGTTGTTTTTGTGCAAATGAAATACCATTGAAAGTGTAACACAGATACATGCACACACCACACACCAAGCACCACACACACAGGCATATGTGCCCACATTTTCTCTTCTTATTTTCTTTCATTGAGATTGATGTTTCAAAAACGACTTAAGGTTATATAAATGTTAAGTGCACAGGTTCCATATATCCACACTCATTTGCCTGTGCTTTCTCTCTCACACACACACACACAAACAGACACACACACATTCACAGATGCATTAGTGTATAAGAGACGGGTTATTGCAATATAATCCCATATTAAAGCTACACTAGCCATTCTGACTGTTGATTCAGAGGCTTTTAATAGCCATTGGCCAACACACACCCGTACACACGTAAATAAGTCGCCAGAAGCGTTTGCAATCCTTGTTAAAAGCAAAAGTTGTAATTAATGTTGCATGATAAAACACTCGATAAATAAGCACAGCATGCATACATGGTCTGAACACAAATGCACACAGACATAATCATATGCATCAAATCTTACTGTGACAGATGGATGGGATTACTCACCTGCCACACACACACTCACACACACACGCGCGCATGCAAACAGCCTCCCAGAAGTAGAGGTATACACACTTCAGCTACTGAGTCTGAAACAAGATGTCCAACAAAAACTAGACACTGTTTTGTAATTTGTGTGTGTGTGTGTGGTCCTGAGGTTAAGCCTGAAAATTTTGTTCATTTTGTCCAACTGGCTTGCTGTCGCTTCCTCCCATACAATCAACATTACCTCCATCATACAGCGCAGTCTGACCAGTGTCTTAAATTTTGAATGAACTGCTTTGGAAATAAAGTACCAGCTGTGAACTGTGAGGCTGAGAGATTCCTCAGACAGTTATAATAAAGCATCTTTACCAAAAGAAGAAAAACATTTCAGGTTTTCATGCAATCACTGACATGCACACTCGCTGTACAGACACATGACTAGTCTTCTCTAACTGTGTTTCAGTGCTTTTTCAGTCACTTACCTTTTCTTGTCCTCCTCTTTGGTCCGCATGCTTCTCCTCTCCCCTGTTCTCAGTGTCTCTCTCGTCCCTAATAGTCCTTCAGTCCTCAGTAGCTCTCTCCTCAGACTCTTTACCGCTCTCTATCTCTCTCTCCGTCTCATTCTGTTGCTGCTGATCCTCGCATGCTCGCAGAGCCCAGTGATCCTCCCTCCTCTCCTCTCTCTCTCTCTCTCTCTCTCTCTCTCTCTCTCTCTCTCTCTGCCTCTCTGTAATCTATCTCTATTTTTTCTACACCTACTGCTTTTCTCACTCCCTCTGTCACTTTAGGTTTACTGTCATTCATTCCTCCACCATCTCTCTCTTTCTTCATCATTATTTCACCTCTTGTTCGGTGGTTAATCCAGTGCCATGCCCTGGTTTTTGTGTGTGTGTGTGTGTGTGTGTGTGTGTGTGTGTGTGTGTGTGTGTGTGTGTGTGTGTGTGTGTGTGTGTG
>JAQLOL010000026.1:13395507-13407437 GCA_029783665.1 Naso thynnoides | reverse complement strand
TCGTTCAGCGTCCGGCTTCCGGGCTCCAGCATTCACACGTATTTCCTTCAGGAAATGCATTCTCTAGTTAGCCCTTGTGTTGCATTTTAGTCAGGATTAGGCCTACATTTTGGTGAAATTGTCCTACAGTGGAAACTGGTTAGCTGCCTGATGTTTCATGTTTGGTTTTCACGGATTTTAAAAATGTCCCAATAAAAAATAACTAATGCTAAAGATCCCCTAAAATCAGTCTGTGTGTATGTATCATTTCCATTTCAGCTCACTTTTTCCTTCTTCTTTTTCACCCCCTATGAATTGCAATTCCTGCTCCTGCCTGTAGAGTGCAGTATTGAAATGTGCCTGCACTGAGCTCTCCACCCTGGTTGATGGCAGAAGCTGATGTCTTGGCAACGTAGGCTGTTGAAAAGCTTACGCAACTCCATAAATCAAGTCTGATAACATGCTAGTTATTAGCCATCCTTCTCCTCTTCCTGCCCTCCTCTACTATCAGTTCAGTTTCCTCTGCTTGCCTCCTCCTTGTAATTGTCTAGTTCTCTCTTTGCCAACACTTCATCCCTCTCCTGGCTCTTTCTAACACATTTTGTTGCCCTCCCTCTAACACTCTTGATATGCTCTCTATCTCTCTGACAGGTTTCACAAACAGCTGATGGGGGGCAGAAAGTGGAACAGTGCTGCTGTGAGTTTTAATGGTGCTCCTTGGTAATCCTTAATCTGACAGCTCATCAAAGCAGACCGTGCTGCTCACACTCCTTCTTTCTTGGATCACACATCAGGATGTATGTGAGTCTAATGTGCATGTAATCTGTGCCTGGAGGCTTGAGGGTTTGGGTTATGTATATATGTATAACATTACGCAGCCCATATACTGTATAATACACTGCGGCACATGGATCAGACTTAATATTGCAAAATTGCAGTTGACAGGGTGCTGGAGTCTGTCACTGGATAATGGATAGATAGAGATGAAAAGTAATACAGTATTTGCAGAGCTAATGACAGATTTCAATGCACAGTTCAATTCAAGAATTACTGTTAGACAGCTGAGGAGTCTGTAGACATCTATGAGTCTGCTTTCTTTCAGATAAGTCTGTGTATTTATATAGGCCTACTTTGAAGACAAAGACAGACATTTGCAACTGTGTCACATTCAGTATTTCACCTTGGTCAGTGTTAGACATTAAATGAACAAAATATACAGCTGTTTTTTGTTGTTAAAAAATTTCACACAAACAAAAGCAAGACCAGGGAGAGCTTAGTTCCAACCCTTAGACCTGCAGTCAGCTGAATAAAGAAATTGTGACAAAATTCAAAGCTTGTGGATCTTATTTGGTCTCTGCATGATACCTTTTAATGTTTTGCACACTCCAGCAAACTTACTACACTGTGTGTAGAGGGGAGACCCACTCTTTTTATGAAAAATCATCAGAATATGTGTATCCCAGCAGTTAGTCCACCTGGTACGCTTAAGTAAGCAGCAAATTCTAATTAGCATGAATCAGTAGCCCCTTTAGTCAGGCGTAGCAGCCCATTCATTTATAAGTAATCAGTGTGTAGTGGCCGAGCATTCATAGCAAAGGAACCTAAGCTCTGATTTCGGTGACAGAAACCAAAATGGATAGTTAAACCATTTGGAAAAAGTCCTTATTACACAAGAAGATTGATATCACTCATGTCTGTATGCTAAATGTTCAGCTAAAGCCTGCAGCCAACTGGCTTAGCTTAGCATAAAAACTGGAAGCAGAGAGAAGCACTAATGCTGGCTCTTTCTGGTCAAAACAAATTTGCCTACCAACAAGTCATTGCTCAGTAACGAACCTGTTCTATCTGGTTTGTTGGGTCAAAATTGCATATGGTCAGATAGGCTACTTTAGTTTATAACCACCTGCAAAACCAGTAACAGCAGTCTCAGGCAGGTGAACTCTATGTTAAGTGCTAATAAGCATGCTTATATCCTAAACTAAAGTGGCTGAATGAGATCAAAGTTGTACAACATGGCATGTAATGTCACCTCTGTGAGCATGTTAGCATTCTGTGAGCCGTAGCCCCTTGGTTTCAATCTTTATGCTGAGCTAAGCTGATGGCTGCTGCCTTTTTCAGGTAGCTTGCAGAGCTATCCAGTTTTTAGCACAGCCCTATTGCAAACTTGTATGTAAAAGCATATGTGTTTTCCCCTGACAACATCCAGTCATGCCCAGTCCACATTTTGCCTCTTTGTCTGAGAATTTTAGACAAACTATATGATACAATACTTGAGCCAAACTGCTGCCAGAGCATAATTCCAGGTGTAAATACATACACTGCAGTACTGCAGCAGGAGTGAGTGCATGAAACATCAACACTGAACTGATGCGAAACACTGTCGAGAGCAGTGTTGGGGTGTTAGTTAGATATAGTTACATATAATGAAATTACTTAATTTAATTACAAAATTTTAATTACAAAATAAATGTAATTGTAGTCAGTTATGGTAACTTATGAAAATGTTAATGATTACAAAGGAGGTTACAGCTGAATATTTTCTTTTAAAAACTTATATATGTTATATATGGCTATATGTTGAATAATATTCATTTTGTTGCTTTGCATGTTTTGATGTGCACAGTACTTTCTTTTGCCATTTTTAGTCTGGGCCATAAAATAAAATTTGATGCTTCTCTGATGCTTTTGATTGGTTCCCTTGTTTTATTTTGCAATGCCCCACATCTACCACTGCCTGGATTAAACATTTGAAAATGGTTAACAGTTGAAAACATTCTTTAAAATTTAAAGAAATAATCAAAAGTAATCAAATGTAATAAATAACATTACTTTGATAAAGTGAAATAGTAATATTACTTATCACATTTTAAATAGGTTAACTAGAAACCTATTACATTTCTAAGGTAACCTTCCCAACCCTGGCAGAGGGGCAGAGTAAAATATTACAGACAGAAGTTTCTCATCTGCTCAACAAGTAGGCTAAAGATGTAATCCAAATGTGACAAAACTCAATAGCTTTATTGAGGCATAGATCTATGACAGACAACAAAAACAGGATAAGATCTCATGGCTCAGTCTCACTGGTTACTGCACGCAGACAGAGTCAGACATCTGATACAAGACAAGAACAGTGAGGACAGCAGCTGTTCCTCACTTTGACTGAGAAAAATCACTATTGGCCAGAACAAAAAGTTTGTGAGAGCATATCATCCTGCAACTTGCTTTATTAAAGTGACAGTAATAAGAATGACATTCACAGCTAGCAGCAGGACAGGTGATGAGTGACTTTGCCATCTTAAATCAACCACCTAATTGGTGACGGTCTTACTGCAAGTGAAACCACAATATGTGTATGTGTATGGTCTCTCTGTTTGTGCTCTGTGGCAATAAATTTGCTATCAGATATATCTTGGCCTAATGACAGTCTGTGTTCACCAGAGACATAATGGCTCCAGAGCAGAGGAAATGGAGAAAGAGGAAGATGGAGGGAGAGCCTGAAAGGAGAGGATATTATCTGTTACTGGAAGAAAGAAATAGCCAGGTGTTTTGTGTTGAGAGGTTTGCACTGAGATTGCATTTTAATAAAAATTACACTCAAAATATATATTTAATTCTTTACCTGTATGCTTGAATGTTTTGTGCGTAAATAAAAAAGCATCTTAGATCAACAGTAAATGTTTGCTCTTTCGTTTCCACAACTTTCAAAATAGCTTCTCTGGTCTTTTCTTCTCACCCTCTCTGTATGTACACACTTACACACTCAAAGGTGAAATTGCTTTTGTTATTCCATGATAGATGTTGAACAATGCAGTGTTAACCCTGTCAGTGTTGATCCCAGAAGGGGGATCAAGTTGATGCCTTTATGGCAAATTATCTGTCACTCAAAGCTGTGACCTCTGATCAACCCTCTGTCAACAAAAAATGCCACAAGCCTGAACTGAACAGCTTGTCTTGTTATGAGCAGGACCTCAATTTATCAAATGAGACCCCAAATGAAGCCTATACCTCAGGGCCTAAGTGTTGCTCTGAGAAACCTGATTTATATGGTGTTTGCATTCTTGAACTGAAGCAAATATGTAACATGTCTTGTATTTTGCCATTGCTGTCAGCTTATTGGAAAATTTCCATGTTTTCCTCCCCAAGCAGACTTCCTGGTTTACACCAATCACAGTTTTCTATTGACTCATTGACTGGTGCTCCAGAGATAGTATGGTTCTCAGTGGCCTGTACCATGGGAACTGTAGGAGTTTTACACCACAAGGAAAAACTGACACTGTCAAACAGTTATGAGTTTCTGCACACTGAGGATGCACCTAACTAATCCTGTTTAATTTTAGCTTTTACACCCCCCAAAAAATCTGAATATAGCATTGCTCCCCTTTGAAATAATATATATTTCATAGTGTGTTCAAGTGAGCAAACTAAAGATAAATACCATATATTATTTTCAGAAAATACACAAAATTTGTCAGAAACTATCTTTTCATCAAATTCTCTCATGAACTATTTGATGTTTTCTTAATCTTTTTCCATGAAATCTAACATGGGATTGTGATCTTTGCATGATTCTTTAGGGTTTTTCCATAAAGTAAAAAAGTAAAAATGACACTGGCATTACTGTTACAGGATAACAACTCGTTGAGCTACTTTGATTCAAAGGAAAGCTTTACTGTCACACATTGCTGCTATCATTTCTATTCTTAGAACAGTTTCAATGTATTTTGCAAGAGTTGTATGTCTTAACGAGTTCATTTGAGGAATTTTATCTGGCATAATTTGCAATTAAAGTTAAATTCTAATTGCCCGTTTCAGGTGGAAAACTAAAACTTTTAATGCAAACATTTGTTCTTTCATGCGTAATATAATTTTATAAATAATACAATAATCTGAAGTCCCAATGTCTGACTTAAGCCTCAGCTAAACAAAGTGTGCATTTAGCAAAGTAGCAGCATTTGTCCAGATTTCTTTTTGAAGGGAATGAGTGTAAGTCACACCTTGGCCATTAATGTAAAGTAGTTCCAGTGATCCTCTGGGGAAATGAGCGCACATCCCTGGGGAATCACCCTGGGTATATCTGACTGTCCGCCCACTGATTAGGCAGTTGTCACCAGAGGCCTGGTTGCCAAGGTAACCGCCCTCTGTCACCTCCTGTGCTGATTTGCTTCCTGCTGCTCTCCACTCTCCGCTGCGCCCTTACACTCCCACAGTATCCTTGTCTCTCTCTTTTCAAAGGGCAAGTGCAAACTTCTTGTGCATGCATCAGCGTGTATGTGTGTATGTGTGCGCATATGTCAGTGGGTGTGTATAACTGTATGAATGTGTGTGTGTGTGTGTGTGTGTGTGTGTGTGTGTGCTAACAGTGTGTCTGTGTCACGCAGAGTGGCCACTGTCTCCCCTGGTGATGGATTATGATGCCAATCTGTTGCAGCAGCTCACAATAAGTCTGTCAGTTCTGAACTGGAAAGACAGAGAAAGTGAGTTTTCTTAATTCACTCCTCCATTTTAATAACTTTCTTCTTTCCCAGGTTATTTTTTCTTTTTTTATCGTTGTTTCATTTTTCTCCATTTCCATTTTTTCCCTTTTTTCCATTATTTCCCCATTCCTCACTTCCCTCCTTTCCTCCCCATTTCCTTCCTTCCCTCATAGTTTCCTCTTTTTTTTCTATTAACCTTTTCACCCCCTCCATACTTTGTCCCTTTCACTTTTGTCTTTCTGCATTTTTTTCTTCACCCAGCTTCTCCATGCTTGGCTCGGTGAGTCCTGTTATCATGTCTGAAATCTTACATTACCCTGAAATCTTAAATCCCCTCTTCCATCTCCCAGCCATTCATGAACACTTCCATTTTGTTTGTCCTTTTCCCCTCTTTCTTTCTAGGCCCATTTATTTCCTCTCATCTGAAGGAGGTGAAGGGAAAAATGGGACGAAGGGTTGCAGAGGTATGGAAGGACTGATAAAGAATGATGATGAAATGAAGAAGAGATAGCCTGACCCTAACTGTTGCACCAGCGCTAACCATAATTGGAGAAGAATCAGGGGATAATAGAAAGATTGCATTCACGCAGAGGCAGAGACGAAGATGGTGTGTGCAAGATCCAGGAACAGCATCTTTATGTGCAAATGAGGGTTATAGTAAATATGGCTATTTTCCAGAAACTTTGAGGACTAACAATAACAGCGTAGGAGAGAGATTGTGGTGTAGCTGTAGCAAAACCAACACAGTAGGCACCATGAAATTTGGAGATAAATTATACCAGAGAAACACATCGGTGGACCTGAGCACAGCCACGTACCTGTCCTTGATATCTGCAGAAGACTGTGAGATTACTTTTAGATAGTAAGATCTGCTGCTGGGAAAAATTGCAACCCTACACAAGATTGAGAATAGAAAAGGAGAAAAGAAAGGGCCCCTGTGTCACCATCTGAGTTCACAGTCACACCCTTTCAAAAAACTCCAGGACATCCAGATCCAGAAGTAACAGGCCCAGAGCCCTCAGAGACTCATCTCTCCAGCTGTGTGTGCTTGGCTGCCAGATGGATGCAGAGCTCTGCCCGGTCTGCAATCAGAGCAATGCAGACATAAACTTATGGCTAACCACCTGGAACTGTGTGCATTGCAGAATATAGTCCTCTGTCTTGCTGTTTGCTGCTTTTTTTTTAAGCATCATTCTTAGCGTAAATACAAATTCTATTAGTAATGCTTGTTCTACAGCATGCAGGAGAGGAAATAGAGGTCACAATGAATTTGCAAATGTGTTGAGAAAAGTTGGAAAAGTCCTTGAAAATCTGAGATGCTGTGAAAACAAAGTACAGAATGTTCCCTGCCCACTTAGCCACAAGGACATCTACTGCCATGCAAATAATTTGATTTTCTCAATTCTCTGTTGTTCACTTGATCCCCCTCCATAACTGTTTTCTTCTCGCAGTAGAACAGTAATTGTTGTAAGAGTTCATGAAAGGACTGGCAGGTCCCACAGGATGGTCAGTCCTCTGTATGAGTCTAATTAAACACAGCTTTCTCATCGGTGCCCCTCCTCCTTCTCATCCCTGTCTTCCTCTCCTCCCTCTCACGTCCCTGCAATGCACAGTGGGCTAATTAATTACTCTGGAGTTTACAGATCAGCATGCTCTGCCTCAGTGTTGTTCAGTGTGAGAACATACAACTGTACAAACACACGTGGAATTATATACAGTAGCACTGACCTTCCGTTTGCAGAACTATTCATGAAAGGCTGCTGCCTCAGCTATTGTTTACTTCTTCCCTGTCCAGATGGTGTTCTCTTGCATTTTCCCATAATTGAGTTTGTGCCACTGATTTAAAGTGTGTGTCACAAAGGTGTAATCATCATCCCCTGTTCTCTCAGAGATGCAAGAACAGAGCTCTCTCATCTCCCCAAGTGACATCCGACAACCAGGAAGATAAAAGGAGTAAGATGCAGAACAAAAAAGAAAAATCACCAACAAAAGAGCCATTCAATCGCTACCATTATAGGAAAAACACTAAATTAAAATTTAAGAAGACTTAAGGGGAAGTCATTGTTTCACAACATTGCAAAGAACAGAATGGTAAGAAGAGAAAAAGAGCCCAGCTAAAGAGCAAAACCTTTAGAATTTAGTTTGTGGCTAGAAAAACTGCCAATAGGGTGGACAGCTGTGACTTTATAATAGCTTTTCCCAAACTTAGGGTCACAACCCAAAATCAGTCTAGCCAATTAGCAGAGTAAAATGCATAACAATACTATGGTATGTCAATTCATTTTCCTAATTATAAGAGAAAAAAGACATTCTTTAGCTTAGCTGTTCTTATCAGCTCGGATGCTGTGTTTAGGGACCTTTAAACATGCTTGCACTATGGCTGAGGTAATGCTAAGAGTAACTTTTGTGATTGCCTTACTTGACTGCGTGCATGATGTCAGAACAAAAATATAAGGAACGAGTTTGAAAAAGCCTGCTCCACCAAAGTCAATTGAAATGCATTGCAGGTGATGCTTTGATGTGTTTTTTATGGGCAGATACTAAAAAATAAAAGCTTAAAAATGAACAAATTGGACAGACTCTCCAAACAAATGATTCCCAGCATCAAGGCAAATCAGAGGAATTCTCCTGTGCGAAGGAGAGACTTTGTTTTGAGAATGGAAAATTAAGTCATTCATGTTTTTTTTTTTTTCAACATTCTGTACTTTTGTATCATTAGGTGAACAATGAACTTTACTTAAAGATATCAGCTTAGAGAAACTGGAGTGTTACATTTGCTTTCTAAGTAAAAGCATGTTATGTTTAGTTTATAGTTGCCAGGACTTGAATTTACATTCTTTGGTTTTCATTTAGACACATTTGTTATAACTAACATGAAAGTAATGTTACCTTAAGGCATTGCAGCTCCCTTGGTAGATGTGTAGGGAAAGAAAAATGTAATTATGTGCTCACACTGTTAGAATAACAAAATCTTGGAACAAATCTCCCACTGACAACAAATACATTACTAAAAAGACTCCACCCTGTGAAAATGGATATTAACGCTTCAAAAATAATGCAGATGGTTGGTTATATCAACAGTAAAGGGGAATGAAAGAATAAAAGGAAGTCTCAGGGTGAGCTCAAAAACACAAAAGCTGAATCATGTCACAATCAGCAGGGGACTTCCTCAGAGACTTTGTCTCTAAAGTCAGTGCCACAGGTGACATTTTGATGTGCTGCAGGGGAGCGTCTGAAAAGTCCTGCAGAATGTATTATCAGAGCAGTAGGATGTACGACACTTAACTCTCAAGCAAGGAGATGTTAAGTTGATCCTGTTCAACATCCTGGTACTGTGTGAGCAGATTTACTTTGGCACATAATGAAAGTGAGTCTTCATAAATGTCAGCCTCTCAGTCAATGTCTGCTGTCAAAAAGGTTGTTGACATAGGGCTGCAAAGGTATACTCTCCACTGGAGATTGGAAGGGGAATAAAGGATAAGATGGTTTCAAGCATGTGTCATTAATTTCAAAATGTGGGAAGAAACTGAAAGTGTGAGGAGGCAGTGAGTGAGAGAAACTGTGAACAAAATTCAGAAAAATTTTCGAAAGGAAAATGGAATGGATTAATAGCATTGAAGGTGTGTGTGTGCGTGTGTGTGTGTGTGTGTGTGTGGTATAGAGGGAGAGTGAAAGTGTAGCAGGACATCGGCCTCTTTGAAAGCAATTATCCTTGGAGCAGGTGTCGTCAGATTGGTGACAAGATTTGCTGGCTCTTACCAGCACATTTGTGAAACAGGGCATCGAATCTGTGATCTAGCGATGCACTTCAATTTCAGGCCTCAATAAATAAAATAATATCACGACAACAAATAAATGAATAAGGCCAGTATCAGTTGCAGTGGGTGCAGGTGGTAGAGTGCCTGCTGGTCATCCAAAAAGACAGCAGGCAGAAAGCTTTTCAACGAGCAGTCAGGATAGAATTAAAGATGGAAATCCACAGAGAATAAACAGTGAACATGTAGAGCAGCTGAGGGAAAGTTAAAGGAAACTGTCCAAGAGACTGGTGATAGCATATACTGCAAATACATCATTTATTTTCAGAGACATTGCTTTGCTTGTCTTATATCGAAGGGCTTAACAGTTATATATTCATTACAACAGACATTTCCTTTGAATAGAGCAAACATTTAATGTCTAAAACCCTACAGATAATGTTTTCTATTAAAACCTGTGGACATAAAGTTCTCATACAAAATGTGCAACGACACTTAAGTAAAAACTGCGGATATGTTAAAATTTTACTTTTCATTATTTTAATTTATCAACTGTTCAACAATGAATATCAAATTGTTATGGTTTAGATAACACGAATATGTGCTGACTGTCTCATTAAGAGGAGCAATGGACAATAGTGGTGTGATAGCTAAGTGAAACAGCTGCCAAGCAGCATACCACTTTACCAGACACACACTTGATTACCTGAGACCACTGCATCTTCTGTTTCAACAGACAAAACCAGAATTTTGCATGGCATATTTGGACATTTTCCAGCTGTGTCTGTGGCAGCAAAAACAGGCATTTTAAGCCTAAACAGGATACATCCCTGTTTTCGACAAATCAGGCAATTTGTGAATAAACCTACAGTAATTTGTCACAATATAACATTGAATGTAAAGAAACATAAAGGTGTGATTGTTTTCACACATCAGCTGCTGAAATTTATGATGTCAAGCAGTTTACTCTGGCAGTTGGGTTGTGGCCACCGTACCTGGACAGTGTTTTGTCTGCTTGAAGGTGTGTGTTATAGGCCTAAAATGACAAATGCTACTGCTGTGACACTGCAACATGGACGGCTGCTGTGTAAAGTTCAGTCACACCAAAAAGCAGCACAGTGAAAGTCATGCTACACTAGTCATGTCTAGTGTAGGACCAGACTTGGACTATCATTTAGGCCTGGAATATAGAGTAAAATATAGCCTCAGCCAGGCCGCTATTTAAGGGGCGGCCCTTGGGCCTCTTCTTCAAGAAAGACTTAATTTCCTGCTTTCTAAAAAATATTAGCGCATATGAATCACCGACTAATGAGACCAAAACCTGCTTAGTGCAAAGTACTTTTATGAACCTCAAATAAAACAGGTACTTATTTTTAAAGAGGGAGACAACACAGGGACTAACATTTCACTAATGTTTATTAAATAATCAATAACAACTAAAAACTTGTAGCAGGAGTCAGGAGGGATGGACAGCTGCTAGATGAAAGGGGGCTATAGTGCTGAATCCCGATGGGAGCCTGATCCCGATACTCAGTCTGGAACACACTGTGGAGGACACAATGTAGAGGTTATAGAGGAAATGGTGCATTCCAGAAACAAAGACACAAACACAACAAAGTACATAGATCAGAATCAGTTTTATTGGTCATGTAGTGTAAGTATACACATACCAGGACACATACTAAGAATTTGATGTCTGTTTTCCATTGCCCTCAGTGTACTTACAAGCACAGACTCAAACAGGGACAACAAGGGTGAACAAAGGCAAACATTAACATTTAACAACTATGTATGGATCTATAGAAGTATAAAGTATTTTTTTCCTGTAACTGTAATAACATACAGTTACCTTTTTTTCTGTATCCTAATTATGTAGGCCTAATCCTGGTACATGTAATCTGTTACTACCCACTCCTGTACATTACCCATCAAAAGAACACCTGCTAAAGAACTTTTTTTTTTCATGATTAAAAATAGCCTAGATTATTTAAATTAGACATAAAATATGTTTTGTTTTCCCAGGTTGCTGTAAAGTACTAGACATCTCTCCTCTCTCTTGTCTCCTTGAACTAATGTTACCGCGTTACCACAGGTAACATTACTCTCTAGCTAGCTAGCATGTTTACTTAGCCTACACTTACTTGACAGTGACTCAACTGGTGCATCGATTTTTGCACAATGAACCGCATCTCCTGCAAGTCCACATTTACATGTTGTCTGTTATTGTCGAAGCAGGTTGAGGAGTATCGCTCTAACTTTATTCTCTCTGTAATATTACATTTCATTAACGTTACGTTACGTTAGCATTGCTTTCCACACATGCAGGCCAAGATGCAAGTATAGGTGGGCACAGCATTTCTGCTCTGGCTTCTTTAAAATAACAGCTCTCCATAATTACACAGTGCTAATGCTTAGCAAAAGGACACATAAAATTACCCGACAGTGCCATGGAATTGCACAGGCTTGTCCTTCCACTGCACTGGACTGTGGACCGCAATGCGCAATGCGCAACGCTGCGTTCACGAGACTTTGAATAAAGAACACCTCAGGCCAGCTGCTGGCCAATTAGCAGGCCAGGCTGCTGGGAAACTTCCCAGTGCTCCCAATGGCCTGTCCAGGCCTGTTTTAGTGTCTTTTTCCACATTGGCAGTGCTAGAAGTTTTATGACATTTGGTCTACTTACAAACGAGGCAACAAGCTCGCAAGCCTGGAAGTAAAAATT
>JAQLOL010000026.1:13366620-13387449 GCA_029783665.1 Naso thynnoides | reverse complement strand
TGCAAAATTTTGCAAGTATTGGAATAAATTAGGGTTTCAAACAAAAGAATTCTAAATGAGGAAATGCAACTCCACCAGTCCGGTCATTAATGCTGATGTTGATGAGAGTGTCATTAGGCCCTGTAGGGGCAGCACACACTGCCCCAAAGAGAGTGAATTCAAATTTACCACATCAACAATCCCTTCGGCCATGAGCAGACTTTGTTTAATTTCTCCCTTTGTTCTAGATTCTAGATACTACTACTACTACTACTACTACTACTAATATTACTACTACAACTACTAATAATAATAGACAGACACAGACATACACAAACTGCAAGGTGTGCCTCAGCTGAACCAGAACACTTGCCAGCTCCTAATATATAGACTTAAAGTTGTATGTCAAGGTGAGGATGTACATCAGGGCATCACCATGCATAATGAAGCAAAGAAAGACAAGCATGAATTTGTCCTATTTTAATGCAGAAAAGTGCACAACATACACACATACACACACACACACACACACACACAAACACTGCAGTAATGCAATAGCCACCATGTACATTTATTAATAGCCTAATGACCATTGCTAAATGTACATGTTGGCTATTGCATTACTGCAGTGAGTGTGTATGCTGTGCAGGCACCCATGAGTCTGAGTGTGTGCGTTAACAACATTAGATAGTAAGTAATAGTAATTAGATTGCCATGGCAATTGCTGCACACTGTATGGGAAATTCTAACATTTCATGCCCTTTCTAATGTTTTCAGTGCGTCAGAAGAGGCTGTTAATCTAATAAGAGAAGACACAGAGAAACAGATGAACTAATCTCCCAGCATTTATATGTGTAGATTTGCATATTTGCATGTGGAAGTGCACCATTGTGGGTCTGTGGTTCACTTGCACACAACTTAAAAAATCTAAAATGTTTAGTAAACATTTTAGACTTTTTGTGTTGGCACCATACCTCATTAAATGGTCTGTCAAAGTCATTTATCAAACCTGGCAAGCAAACATAAAAACAGTTTGAAACACTTCAGTGGTTCTCCTTTATCAAATATGCATAGAGAATGGATTGACTCGAATATCTGCCTGCTATTTCAATTCAAACTCAGCTGTAAAGGATCGTACTGGTTTGAAAAGGAGAGAGGATGGAGCACACATGTGGAGTAAATTATAGAACAAATGTCTAGGGAACAATGAGCGTCATCTGCCGTCCTCGGGGGGTGCTGCCCTAATTGATGGCATGTCATTGATCAAGTCACCAATAAAATTATCATAGGTCGATGGAGCGAGTGGTGTGAGTGATTGGCTTTTGTGTCCTTCCTCCTCCGACACATTAACAGTGATTGGCCTGTTGAAGTCAAAAGGACAGGAAGGTTGCCATGTTTCCCAGTGGTTGATGGTACCATCGTAGCATTTTTAAGTCTCATTCAGTTACAAAGACACTTTAAACAGTGAGGTCTGTTAGAGTCCACAAATCCTCATCTCATTTTTTTTTTTACACAGTTCATCCCACTCATGAAGCTTCAAACTTTTTCAGCTTAATATTTACATAGGTTATTACTCCAACATTTGGTTAACATTAACATGTTGGTGCCAAAAATGATGAACCAGCTGATTGAAGGATCCACATGCCAATTGCCAGAAAAATGCTGGCACTTTACATTGAGCGTGCAAACCATCAATATGTTTAAACTTTGCATTTCTTCACATTCTGGCTCCCAGTTTTAAGTTGTGATAACACTGTGGTTCTAATCTGGTTAGATTTAGGTATAAAAAACACTTGGTTATTGTTGTGAACAGATATTTAACTAAATAATCTTAGTTTTGCTACCACAAACACATCTTAAAAATGTCCCAATGTCTCGTTCAAATATCTGGTTTTGTCAGATAAAAATAGGAAGCAAACGATAGACTGAAAAAGTGGTCTGCTGCTGCCACCATCCATTCCTCTTCTTGATGATTAACACAGTTAATAAACAAGTATTCTGAACTAATGTCTTTACACATTTTGTAAAAATCTCAATATGACACATATGAAACAAACAAATTTACCAGATCCATACTTTGCATGATTTGCAGCTTTATTCTGGCAGCTGAGTTGTAGGGTATGTAAATCGTATATTTTACATGATTAAAAAAAAAAAAGTCTTCTCCTACTTTTATCATTAGGCATCAGTAGATGATGTCTCATAACCACTAGAATTCCAAAATGTCTACATTTCCTTAAAGCACCTCCATTAAAAAAAAAAAAACTAATCCATACAATTCAGACTTTGAAAAAACAGTGAATGTAAAACTGAAATGCAAAACTCTGTAATTCTGTAATTTCATGTTTTATGCATTTGACCAGCAAATGTGTTCCTCCAGACCTGATAGAAGAGTGATAGAAACTGGGCCGTTAACTGATGGGAACAAAATAAATTGAGCTGAGAGTGAGGCAATGATCGACAGCAAAGGAATAACTTGAGGACAAAATGTGAAACAGGGGGGTACAGACACTAAAGGGATGAAAAAAATGACACAGGGACCCAGTGGATGATTGATTTTTGTCACCTTTTCTACCATCTGCCATTTTCTATGAGTGCAAATCTGTTTCCTAATAATGCTTTTCACATTCAACAACATTTGCATAAGCATATTGTGTTGCCACCCAGATGATTATTTTCTTGTAAACACAACAAAAAAGCACATCATAATCACATCTAGACTCAGGTCAGACAAACAAGATGGGATGACTTGATTCGTGTCATTTAACCAAAGCTACAATCTTTTCTCAAAGATGTCCAAGTATTTACAAATCAGACAACATGTAGGTGGCAGAAAACAACACAGCCATCAGGTGTCAGACTTCTCTGCTTTGAAAGTTACACTGATTCCTGCTTACCTATTTTGACTTGTTTAGTAGGCTAAATTTGTTTGTTGCTGCAGCATTTTTTTATTTCTTGTGCATAAGCTGCAGGTGTGATATTATTTTTTTTTTACACCTTTATTTATTCAGGGTGGGTTCTACCAAGTGCAATCTCTCTTTTTCAGTGATTTGCTGATCACATTCACACAGTTACACCTTACACATTGACAGCTGGAAGTAGCACAGTACCACTACAGTCCTGACTGCAGCCACTGAGCAGCTGGAAATAGAGACTTGTTCAAGTGCCCTCAGTGGTGGCATATGGGCGGGGCAAGCAGTTACCTTTACTTTCACCACCCACATTAATCCTGCCAGACAAAGGTTTGAACGGGCGATTCTCCAATCACAAGCTCGCTTCTCTAACCATTAACCATTGTACCATATATATACAAATATATTGTGAGCTTGAATGTGTATAATTATGTTCTACAATTTGTGTCAGTCTGCATGAACATAGATTGGAAAAGAAAGCTTATCTCTCTCATCTTTCAATCTGCATTTGACCTTTATTCTTCTGAAGTCTTGAACTTTCTGTGTTTGTGTGTTTATGTGAAACAGGATAAATTAATATCTGAACAGACAGAGGAGAAGAAATGATTGTCTGCCTAATTCCACTTTTAGTACAATCCTTTTGAATTCAAGTTACATTTCCTCCCCTGTCTGTGACATCATCAGCTCCCTGCATGCAGCAGCTGGTAAGAAAACAGCACATCTCTGATGAGGTCCCCCCGGTAGCTAAGTCAGTCTAGTCTGTTGGACAGGCTGTTGGGTGGTTTCCATCCTCTGGTGACAGCAGATGTGCCAGTATGATGATGCCAGCTATCACTCCCTCTGTAGGAAACAAAGACTTATTGGATGAAGATTTACAGTCAATATAGAAAAACGTCAAAAACTCTGTTAACTGCGGGAGGCAAATGAAAGCAGGTGCCCTAAAGAGGAAGGGAGTCAGTTGTTGCACCAGGTCTCCCTCATTTGTTTTAATACGAACAGTTGTTGCAATGTATTTAATGTTTGGGCAGCCAGAGAGGTTTGGAGTTGTGTTTATCATGACCCTATCAAAATCCTTCCAGGTAAGTCCTGCCAATCAGCAGCCATTTTGGCAGGGGCATTTGTTTTAGGCTGACAGGACCCTGTCCCTTTTTAAATAAATGGGGAGAGAGAAAAAATTTCTTTCAATTGTCAATTGAAATTTCTTTCAGTTGGCATCAGGATAAAAGCTGCATGTATGGAATCAGTTGTCAAATCAAAAATATTTTAAAAGTTTGGTGACTTTGTCTGGAAAGATCGATTAAAATGCTCTTTTTCCAAAAAGTTATTCGTCTGCAAAAGCGCAATAAAGTTTCACAATGTCAACTACTTTTCCAGCTCTGTCCAGAGTTAAAATACAATAGCACAATTGGCTCGATGTGTTCCCAATAAGACAAAAAGCTTTAGATGCTTTTTCTCCTTCTCCCTACCAGACCTCACGCCATCTCTGTATCCTTGCTTTTTATCTCTGCCCAGTTCTGTCTGTTTTTGTAGGAATACAAGATCCTAACTCAGATTTCTCAAGCAGACACATAATTCATTGTAGTATTTGATATGTTACAAACCCTCCATATTAAATGCATGTTAACCTGCTCTGAAACATTCATTTCACACTGAATTGTGTAAGATAGGAAGGTGCTGCTGCACCGTTCTCCTTTGATTGAAACTTTCAAACATGCAGCTTTTCTAAACACCTACAATCAGATTTCGCAGCAGGAGTTCTACTTGTGACAGACAATAGAATTTCCAGCTGTGGCTCCAGTGATTGAAGTGACGCCAGAATAGTGTACCTCACAGAGAAACCTTACATTATGAAATACCGATAAACCCTTTTGTATGCCCAAATAAGTAATTTGATTGTTTCTGATATATTAACATTCCTAGTCTGGTCTGTTTATCAGGGTGCTGCAAATTTGCAGTGGCCCGTTTGTGAGAACCTTGAAGATTAATAGCGTGCCATGGACAACTCGAATACTACGTAATTGTTACACTTACTCACTAAGACAAGGACTTGCTTCTTGAATGTTGTGCTTCCTTTAAAGGCAGTTTAAATGCAGTGTAAGCCTCTCTTGTTGTCAAAACAAAAAGTAGTGAGGATAAAGCTTTTCTTAATGTGGCTTGCTGTAGCTCTGTAATGCAGGACTCGTAACAACCCTTTTCTACTTCAAAAGCTCAATGAAATATGAGAGGAGAGGTACAACTTCGCTACAACTAGACTTTCACACACACACACACACACACACACACATATAGAAAACCACTCAGTACCTCTCGACATTCACTCTGGACTTTGAGTACAACAGTACACAGTTTCTCCGGGTTCTCACTAATCTCTGTTTGACCTGTGAGCTCAGACTTTAGATGACTTATGGGGTAACTTCGGCAAGGACGATGAATTACCATTGGATGTTCCTCCCCTCAAGGTTGCAGGGCTTCAATGTGAAGAGCATAATATGAAACCCAAGCCAGTTTTAATTTTTTAATGGAAGCTTGCCAAAAGTAGAGTGACAGTCTTGGGGTGTCTTTTACCACTTCTAAAGTATCATTAAAATATCCATTTTCATACCTGTAATTAATCCTGTAGGACTGCTTTGCTATTGCTATCATTTGAATCCTATCACCCTAATATTGGGAGAATGAGAAATTCTGAGGGGAAAATATTTTATGACTTAATTTCTTTTCAGAAATTTAAATGTAGCTCTTATTTCTTGAAATATTTCCTGAATATGACTTTGTCATTTAGTTTAGCAATTTCCCACTAAAGTGAGTCAAAAGTACATTAACCCTGAAGCTTAATGGAAGCTGAACAATGTTCTTCATCCTGTGTTTTTGTAGTTTACAGAAGAGCAGCGAAAACAAAAATGTGGACAGTGTATTTTATTTAGAAAGGAGTACCTCTGTGATTTATTAAGAACAAAAAAAAAACAGTTAGTTATTAAAAAAACATTTGAAAAAGTTCCACAAAGCTCAGTAACGTTGTGTTTCGCCAAGAAATAAACTGTTAATTCTGGATAATCTGCAGGCCTCACTCCGTACAGTTTGGGAACTATTTTTGACAAAAATGTAAACACCAGTAAAAATAACTTGTCATGTATTATGTGTGTTAACTTGATTTGTGTGTGTGTGTGTGTGTGTGTGTGTGTGTTTAGGGTGCATAGATACAAGGATAGATCAAAGAACTGGGATGGGACTGGTTATTGTCTGTGTGGGGGTGCAGGACATATCCATCAAGACTAATGGGTCTCTTCCTCTAATTACAGGACCACACATACACACACACACACACACACACACACACACACACACAAAGGGATACAGGCTGACAGAAAAACAAACATGGCATTACTTTATCTGTGTCTTTATACTTGAAGACTAGACCTTATAAAGCTTCTGGTTCCTCTAAACATACTGAGGCACCCCAAAGGCCTCAGCATATTCTAAAAAAAAACCCTGCCATTGAGATTACATGTGGGTTACTTACATAAACCATTAATTGCTTGTTATTTCAAGCCCATAACCAACACAGTGGCACGTGAACACCTTCATTCTCCACTTCACTCTTCCAACATCTCATAACTGGAGTCTCTTCCTTCCTCTGTGTCCCTGTCCCTCTCTCATACCTGCAAACAGTCTCCTCACACTCCAGGTTTATTTGGCAGTAGTTTACTTGCCCGGGTCACTTTTCTTGTAAAAAGTCGGCTTTGTGTACTTAGTTGTCAGTAAGAAGTCAGATTAGTTAATGGCCTCTTATAATTGTAGTTTACCAGAACATGTTGTAAAACCTGTTTTGTTCCAGAGACATTTTAAAACTTTAAACTACAGACTGAAAATTCTAAGCCTGCTGTTTTTTTCCCCTTCAACAGTAAACATAGACATAATATGTTATCATTTTGTAAACCAATTCAATGTGTAAACTGAGCTATATTGTGATGCTGCCACTTGTTCGTTTCCCCCATTTTGTAAAGGGTTGGCTCCCTGCGCGCGCACTGTCGGTGCTCTAATTGGTGCGCGTGCTCTTGTGTAAAGGTGGAGGCTGAGCTCGTCGCTGCTGCTGCGGGGCTCAGAAGTAACTTGTGCGGTTGAAACTTTGGTAAACATCGTTAAATGTCTGTCACCTAGCTAAAATATTTAAAG
Source organism: Naso thynnoides (assembly GCA_029783665.1). NCBI lineage: Eukaryota > Metazoa > Chordata > Actinopteri > Acanthuriformes > Acanthuridae > Naso > Naso thynnoides. Next base: position 13,380,388 of record JAQLOL010000026.1, on the reverse strand, counting down.
TAAATGCTACGAGCGAAATCTGACAATGTCTGAGGAGGGAGAGGAAAGCGACAGCGGAGAGAGAGGGCACCTCTCCGAGTCTCCCTCCCCGCCGCTGTCTGTCTGTCTTCACCGAGAATCCCCTTCCTCTTCGCGGCCCCTGGACCTCTTCTCCTCCGCCTCTCCGCTGCTGGGGGACACAGACCCTCCATACCTCGCCTCTCCGGAGTGTCTACATGCGTCCTCAGAGGACCGGGAACCTGACAGCTCCCCACACAACACACCGCCAAAGTTCCACCATGGCACCGGGGACGCTGGCTCTCCCTTTGCTTCGCGGCGGGATGTGCGGGTAGACGCGGCATTCGACCGCTACGATGAACCGTTTCCCAAGTGGAGAGGACGAGGGTCGGCAAAACCTGAGCGCTTTCAGCACCGCGGACAGAGACTCCGCCGCGCTCCGGAGCTCTCGGACCAAGATAACCACTTCTCTGCTGAGCACATCGACACCGAGTTCAACTCCGAAACCAGGCAACCGTGAGTCGTACTTTTGTATTTACTTTCAAGTTTTTGCATATATTTAGAACCATGATGCACCCTATAACTGTTATGAACATTTTGTGGCCTTGTGCACAACCAGTGTGCTTATTTCGAAATTTTGCATGTTTCTTTGAAGCAAAAACGCCAGGGAGTGATAGTTTTACAAATGTCAAAGCTGCTGGGGTTGAGAGAATTCGATCAGGAGAGACTAATCCACCTGGAATGTCAACAAGTAGGGGCCAGTTTCGGAGAGAGCAGAGTAAAGCAGCCAGGATTTTCTCTGAGCCAGCTTCATTCACCTGACTGTGCAGCTGTGGACCAACGAGTGGCACTGGGCTGTGCTTTACTCTCCGTTAGGGACCACATCAAGTCGACTAGACTGCAGTATAGGCCTACAGTAGACTGGTATTAGTGGAAGATCATCATGTATTTGCTGTCATGCATTGTTTCAAAAACTGTTATTTCATAAATACAAGATTTGCAAGAGGTGCATCAAATAAATTAGACATATGTTATTATAACTCAGCATGTGCCTCTGTTAATTATTAGTTAGGAAACAACTTTCTCTCCCACCTCATTCTATTAAACTGACTGTATGTGGTTGTGGTGTTCAGACAATTGTGGGTCCCCTTGTGAAAGCATATATGTACAGAAAGTATACATGAGAAAGTACAGGGTAGTGAGTTTGATTGAGGTTTTCCATTACAGCTCTTACATTGTCCTTGTGTTAAGAGAGACCTTGATTGGTTCCTGTGTATGAATGCATAAGCAGCAGTCAACAGGGATTGTGTGTGTGTGTGTGTGTGTGTGTGTGTGTGTGTGTGTTAGTCTTAGTAAGAGAGAGGCACCAGGGTAAAGCCATGTGACACTGAGCTTGAGCAGACAACAGAAATCGGCTTGCACAGTTCCTCCCTACAGCGTCAAACCCAACACACACACACACACAATTTGCACAGACACACATAACATATAACGCTGATTGAGAAGCTCTTTGCCATCATGCATGGAGTGTCTTATATAATTTCACTCGATCCGTCCTATATGTTCAACCTCTTTACTATTAGATAAGTTCTCACAAGAAGACCTTTTGTTGGATGCAGTCCATTGCATTCATACAGGACACATATACTGTATGGCTACACTGAATGGATGTTCACGTAGCACTGCCGGCTTAGTTATGAACCAGATTTTTGAGGACAGCAGGCCTCAGTTTTGCCTCTTTGATCTGGTCTGCCCCTTTGATAGATCAGCGTAGCTTGAAAGACCTTGCATGGAAAAGAATCAAGGCTAAATGTTGTACGTGTGTGTGTGTGTGTGAGAGAGAGAGAGAGAGAGAGAGAGAGAGAGAAGAACAGGTGAACATGCCTGTTTCTCATTACCAGCGAAATATGGTGAGCAACTCACCTTTGATCTCAGAAATTGGTAATTTACCGCTTGAAAGAGTTTATATGCTTGTGTGTATTTGATAAAGAGAGAAGAAGAGACGGAGCCAAGAGTATAACCCCTCAAAATTATTCTGCTCATGTGTCAGCACTGATAAAGTACAAATGTATTAGTCAGTTCTGTAAACATTCCTACCAAGTTGAAACTTCCTCACTCATTATCGTCACATTTTGATGTCAAACCTGTTTGATCTTTGTTTCTTTTTTTGAGGTTCACCGGTAAATAACCTCCCCTCTCTAATTGAACTGAAATACTTGGTGGCACAATCTCAAATCATTAAGCTGTAAAGAAAGATGACATTTTGAACAATTCAAAAGTGATTCTAAAGAGCTCATGGCAGAGAGGGAGATTGTAATAAAATAGTTCAACAAAAAAGAAATAAAGAAAGGAAAAAAAGAAACAAAGGAAATGCACCAAGAGCGCAAATCTGTGGTTCTGCTAATTTTACACCATTAATCACCCTTACATTACTCTTGTCATTCCAAGAAAACCAAATGTAGATGAGTTTGTTTCCCACCATTGATGCTTTTCATTCATTCATTTTATACATATGTTGTCTAGCAGAAAACATTGTCTTCCTGTCTTGATATTTCAACAAAATAGGTCACAATATCAATTACTTTCTGGCTGCCAGCCTGATTTCATTGACCCTTACTACCTCTACCAAGCAGATTATGTTTTGGGGTTTTTTTGGTTTGTTTATTTGTCCATTCATTAACAGGATTATGTAAAAACAAACAAACAAAAAAAAAACAACTAGCCTAATTTTCATGAAAATTACTGACGGGTGTAGCAGGGGTCAAGGAAGAACTTGTTACACTTTGAAGCGGCTCTGAATCACAGAGCAGATACAGAAATTATATTTCACTTTCATTAACATTGCAAATAGGACATTTGGCCATAAATTCTATTAATTTTACAGTCAGCAGTACAGTTTAATTGTGACCAAACTTAACCAGTTGTAGAAACAGGATAACTTCATGTTATAGTCCACACCAGTAAACATGTTGTTGCTTAAACTAGGGCTGGCTAATACATCGAAGTATCAGTATCATTTTAGATATGTGTATCCTTATAAGGTTTATATTGTGATATTGCTTAAGTGTTGTCTTTTCTTGGTTTTAAATGCTGCATTATGGTAAAATGATGTAATTTTCTGACTATTCTTATTCTAATAATACCCTAACATCCAATGTGATCTGTCTACAATCAACTCAGAAAAAATGTCTTTACTTTACACTTCAAGAGAACACCATCAACCTAAAAGCAATTAAGTATCAAAAAATACAAACTGAAGTCATTCCGTATGAAGCCATTATTTCTCTTTGGCATGTAGCTTATTTTGCCAATGGCCTTACTTTACATTAATAATGCTTGCCAGTGTATTATAATCCTTACACAATGTAATTGGTATGAAAGACGTACATGTTGGATGGATAAAGAAAGATGTCTGAAATTGTGTGCTGCAGTGCATTTGGAATCACCAGTGGCAGCAGTGCAGGATAGTTTCTCCCTTTTCTGACTATTTAATTGTTAATAGGGTAGGGTACTGCTTTCTTGAGCAGAGGGTCTGAGCGATATGCAGCAGCCTTTAACTTGGATGCAACAAAATGAGTGCAAACAAACTCTGGCTATATGAAAGGACATACCTGTCAGTCCCATCTCTTGCTCATTTTTACTCTCGTTCACCTGTTGGTCTCTCTTTTCTCTCCACACATACGCAAACCTTCTTCATCCTTCCATCCATCTCCATTGTGTCTTCCTCATCCTGTCTTTTTGATTGTAATTCTAAACAGAAATGATGCATGTAAATTATATTTTAGATCAGAATCACAAACAGTCAGAGATGGATGGAGAGGAGCATAAAGAAGAATGGACGAAGGCAATTCATTACCTGAATATAAAGTTAACTAAATTCCCTGCAGCCAGACTGTCCCCTCATTTATGAGGAATAGTCCCAGTGCTTACAAATGTGTGTGTGTGTGTGTGTGTGTGTGTGTGTGGAGATTGGAGGTTGGGGGAGATAATAAGTCCACCTGCAGCATAATGCAAATCAACAATGTGCAGTATGGCCTAGAAGTAAAAACCAGCTCCACTTGGGCAGCATTCAGCATTGTTTACATCCCATAGATGGATTATATTGTTGCTCACACACAAACACACACACACACCGCCTTGGTGAGCTCTCTTCATCTTTTCAGTTCCACATCCTTCCACGCCCCCCTGGGAATGTTTTCACCATGAACAGGTTTCCATTTTCACCTTTACTTTCAGTGTCCAGCTGTTTGCAGATGCACACACCTAAAGAAACAAGCAAAGTACACAAAGTTACAGGAATTAAGAATAGCTTGAATTCTAAACTATTTTACACGTTTTTTATTATCTGGTGGCAGGTCTTATTGTGAAGCTAGATCCCTTGTCATTTACAAGGTCAATACACCAATTCTGAGAACATTGTGTCTTTAGTAAAGATGTCATTCCTTTCTGTCCACTCAGTGAGAATTTTTTAATTGCCCTTTGGTTGCCATATTATCATATTAGCATGTTTTAATTTAAAATTTAAGTCTAAATTGGTTATTTTACACTGGAGAACTAAACTTCTTGGATGATAATTTTCCACCAACATTACTACTAATTTTCCATTTCCAATTTTTATTTCAAAGCTTACCCATAAACACTATCTCTTCCTCTACCCCCACCCCTGTCACTCAGTCTTTCTCCCGCTCATATTTCCTGCTTCGGGGGAACATCAAGGCCTTTTTTTTCACAATGAGGGTCAGAGTAGGTCAGGCTGCACTGCAGACGCAGTCATTGTGACAGATCTTTGTGTATCTAAAATACAAAAGGAGAGTACAATAGTTCCAGTAAAATGTATTTTTTTGTGGTGATGGGGTGATTACCTGCGCTTCTGTGAAAGGTACAGTTGGTTTCATTTAAGAAGTTCCTATTGAGAGAAAAAGGGTTTTACCTGCTTTGTCCTGCAGCAATGTGATGTTGTGTTATGGGAAAATTGCTCTATTTTGAAAATGCAACAAATTAAGACATTTTGAGTAGAGCTATATAAGAACTAGAGCTGCAGCAATATACAGTGTATGCAGCACAGTTTCACAGTATATTGTGGTATGAAAACAATGATCATACCATGTACATTTGTTAATCTACAGTTTTATAATCAACTGTATGTTTTTAAAAAAAAGTCAAGTTTATAGAGAGTTTCTTGTCCATCACAATGTAATATTATTTAAAATTATAACCAAACGCTTATTCAACCAAAAAAGCACTTTTGTTTTCATTCTTTTATGGGTGATTGTAAAATGAAAATGATAGAGGTGCACCGACTGAGTGGCCAGCCAATCGATTGGCCCCAAGAGGCATATTTTGCCTCGACTGGTGCTCGGCCGGACATTTTCTTTGTAGCCGGTTACATGTGTGTGTTGGTTCAAATTGCACGTCAGAGCTTCACAGACCAAACAACGCGTGTTACAGCTACGGCGAGGAAAAGCACTACATTGGAGCAGCATGCTCATTTATAACGGTAATAACAATAAAGTAAGGTCGCTCAATTCCTCCCGTCATATTTATTCATTTTCCAGTATCAGCAGCCTCCAGGCGTTATATGAATCTTTGTTTCGTATGACTGGATCATTCACTACTCTAAAAACACTGCTCAGCTGATTCAAGGAACCTGGCTTTCTTCCGCATACCAGTGGACAAAACCTGCACTGAATCTGCAGACTCACTGGAATGGATTTGACTGACTGACTAAATGAAAAAAAGCTGTTTTCTCTTTTTTTTCTTCTTTAAGGCCGCTTTTGCATGGACTGAATTATATTTGGAATTGGCAAAAATCGGTATTGACATGGGATCTGCCGAGAAAATTGCAATTGGTGCATCCCTAGAAAATGATAACACCAACAGTGTAAACTATGATATGGTGAAACTTTATGTGTATTTCTGAGATGCTTAGCATACCATGAAAATACCACTGCAGCCCTAGATAAATGTTCATGCCTGTGTGCATGCATGTGTTGAGAGATAAGACAAATGCACCATGGGCCAGAGAGTCTCTTTGGATTGGGGCAGTTCAAAGTGTGAGTTTGTCATGCCAAAACCAATTAAGGTGACAGCTTCATCTCTTTCTTGCCAATCAGAGCTGTTGACCTGAGATGGCCCCCAATGATCCTAGATCCTGCCAGCAGTTCATTGATCTGACCAGGGACAGATACATCACAAATGTCTTTGTGTTACTTTCTCTGGGGTCAAGGGAGAAGTCTTTGAAACGCAGTGCATATTGTGTTTGACCAGTCCTTGTCTGCGCAGGACGTCCACATGAGGAGACTGATCTCTCGGCTTGCTCTGTTATAACGTCAGCTTGACGTTACTAATGATGTTTTGTTCTGCTCTTTCCTCTGTCATCTACTCTCTGGCTCTCATTTCTATCCCTCAATGTCCATTACTTCATTGCTCCTTTCCTGTCTCCTCTCCTCTTTACTGTTTCCAGGGTGGAAGTGATGCATCGCCGGCACACCACTCTGAGAGAGAAGGGGCGTCGCCAGGCTGTGCGTGGCCCTGCCTACATGTTCAATGAACGCGGCTCCCCCCTCACTGCAGAGGAGGAGCGTTTCATGGATGCTGCCGAATATGGAAACATTCCAGTGGTCCGCAAAATGCTGGAAGAGTCCAAAACCCTGAACTTCAACTGTGTGGACTACATGGGCCAGAATGCTTTGCAGCTGGCTGTAGGTAATGAGCACCTGGAAGTGACTGAGCTGCTTCTAAAGAAGGAAGGTTTGGCAAGGATTGGGGATGGTCTGCTGTTGGCAATCTCCAAGGGTTATGTTCGAATTGTTGAAGCCATTCTGGCCCACCCTGCATTTCGCGGAGGTCTCCGACTAGCTTTGAGCCCTCTGGAGCAGGAGATGCGTGATGATGACTTTTATGCATACGATGAAGACGGAACTCGTTTTTCGCATGACGTTACACCCATCATCTTGGCCGCTCACTGCCAGGAGTACGAGATTGTCCACATCCTTTTGACAAAAGGGGCCCGCATAGAAAGACCACACGACTACTTCTGTAAGTGTTCAGAATGTGTGGAGAAACAGAAGAAAGACTCATTCAGTCACTCACGCTCCAGGATGAATGCATACAAGGGCCTGGCCAGTGCCGCGTACCTATCACTCAGCAGTGAAGACCCTGTGCTGACCGCCCTCGAGCTCAGCAATGAACTAGCAAGACTGGCCAACATCGAGACAGAGTTTAAGGTACGGTGGTCTCTATGTTTTTCCTAACATCTTTGTTTATTTTTAATTTCGCGGTTTTAATCCCCCCACTTTTAAATGCGTGAACAAACACAAGCACAGCTGTTTTATATGGATTTCCAAAGGTAAGATTTCACACAGTCTTAGAAAGAAGAAAGGTGGAAAAATGGGATGCCCTTCTTTAAAAGAAATGTATGCATACTCACAATACACTTAGTTTTAAGAGTTCAGAATGACCAATCAGCTTTATTGTTAATGTAGATTAAAAGTAAAGTAAGTATGTAGTCCTTGATTTTTATATTCCCTGACATATTTTGTTTCTTTTTGTTTTCATTAGTTTAGACAGTATAGACACTAAAAATGTGTTGATCCTTTTTGCCAGTGTTTCAAACAATGGTACTGCTAGTGATTCATCTTAGTCACCAGTCAAGTTTCCCGGAGCACTCCTGGCTTTCAATTACTTTTTTGAACTGTCTATTGCCAATGCATTCTCCCCCCAGCTTGTGCTGAACTAGGGATCATAAAGTGGAACGCTTTAATTAAAGAAAATGAGCAATCTGGGGCTTTTACAACTAGAAAATACAAAAATTCTAAATAATGCAAATCAGTGTGTGTGTGTGTGTGTGTGTGTGTGTGTGTGTGTGTGTGTGTGATGGATAAAATTGTGCAAATGCTCTACGTATCTTTTTTAAATTTTATTTATTTATTTTTACAAGGAATCAAACCTGCCTGAGTGTGCTGGCAGCAGGTTGATAAGCTCGGGCCAGGGGCACTACATGCCTGCTCATTTACACTGTGTGGCAGGTTTGGACAAGCTTTTAGTAGTGGCTTAAGATGGTGAGGGAAATGATTACCGCCTACTGTGCCAGCTGGTACACCTGTCTCGAATCAGTTGGCTTGGGATATTAAGACCTGCACACCCACTGACAAATGAGTCCCATTGAGAAAGAGGAATAACCACATTGTAGACATACTTGAAAAAAGAACCAGTAGGGCTGGTTAATGTATTGAAATCATTGTTGCTGTATTAATATAGGATTGCTTCTGTTATGAAGATGTATCAAAAATGACGAATGAATGTAATAACACATATAAAAGATTAAACTAAGGTTAGTTCCCAATACTTTATTTCCACAACCTCTGTGGCATGCCATCACCATATCTGTCTCCCTGAGTTGGCTATTTCTCTTACTGTAATTATATAATAATGTTGAATAATGGCAAAAATGCCGTATTTAAAAAAAAAATATTTCAAGAGGCCAAAAACTTTATTAAATTCAAAAATATTTGTTTTATTTTTCAGCCTGCTCAAATTGATCATTTGGCTTGAAAAATGTGTAAGATCAAATCATCACCATATTTAGAATATCAAGAGTGAGCTAAGGGGCTCAAACAGCAAGAAACCAAATGTGAAACAATTGGATTAGTTTGCACTCTACCCATGAGCTTAGAGACACACTGCCACCTTGTCTCCATCTGTCAAATCTGCTTTGTTTACTGTTTTCGATGTGGTGATAATTGCATGAAAACTAGTGAGCAACAAAGTCCCACTTTGTCTCTCTTCATTGGCTTTGACGGACTTTGTTGTTTGATGAGGACTTTGTTGGCTCCATGGCACTGTCATTTGTGACTGTTCTTTATTCCACAGTGTCAGTAAAAATGTCTTTATCTGTGTATTATGTCCAAAGCCAGCAGAAAGCTTAGCATTTACTGCAGATGATCCTCCTCTTTTGCTAGACAATTAAAGTTGGGGTAGGCAGTTTATCTTTGGTGTCATCGCGCTAAAATTCTATTATAACCTTGCAGCATATTGTAGGCTAATTCAGGTGGTCTGACAGAACACTGCACCTCTCCATGGCTCTATATGTTCTGTATTCAGACCGTCATTGGGTGTTTTCTTCTGATCAAGGTAGTTTTAGAGAGCATGTGTTCCTATTGGCTGGTGTTCCTAAGGATGATTGATAAGTTCATAGCCTTAGGTAGAAGGAGTGCATTTTAGAAAACCTAGCACATTTATTTTTCAACAGTCAACTCCTTCATTTACACACTTAGTCCAGCGGTGGTGAAGCATTTGGATCCCTTCTTTGTAGGAGTCAGTGTCTTGAACCTCCTGAAAGTATTCCACAGCAGCAATGATATCATCTTTGCTGTCAAAGTGGTGACCACTGCTCTTCTTCTTCATCTTGGAGAAGAGGTGGTAGCCTGAGGGTGCCCAGTTCACATTTCTGGACGACTGAACAAAGGCCTGACAGAGTTGAACTGCACATGCGTGCTACGAGAGCTCTATAACTCATCTCCTTCTACCGTAGGCCACATTATTATCAATAAACCCTCATTCAATTTAAATTATAGGACCTTGTATATGTGAATGTTTTATGTTTTCCCCGAGTCTGGCCATTTGTGTTGCAGCATTTTTCCTACGTCTGTCTTTTCTTTTCTGTCCATCCTTATTAGTCGATTTCTCAGTTTTCTGCCCACATTTGTGTTTGTCATTCAGCCTTTTTGCATGTCATTCTGCTCCCCATTTCCAGACAAGTTAATGAGAAGGGCTCACCTGAGGGACCAGAGTTGTGTCGGAGCTCATCTGTCTCATTACCATCTCATTATCACCCCCCTGTCTTCTCTTTTTATTTGACTTCCTGTCCCTCTTCACTTTATCCTCTCATTAAGGTTAAACATCAGATAATTTCAAGACTCTGTGCCAACATTTCTGTTTCATATTTGAAAGTCAAACATAGGGAATAAGAGCTGACGGACCATTTTACTTAGAAAAATATAACATCAGCGAAGGAAACTATATTTTATGACACTTTCATGTCATCTAAACAAGGATTTTAAGAAATTTCAGACTTAAAACACTGATGCCAACAACAGCACATTTTAGAAGTTTCTACCGTTATTATTCACATTCCAAAAAATTAAAATTTCCAGACTTTTATTAAATGCCATTAGACAATATTTCCACCTTGACACTGGCAATTTTTTTACTTTTACCTTTACAGTATATGCAAGAGGTAACCTGAGCCAATGAGGGAAAATGTCCTCTCCAGCTACAGCAGTTCTGTTTGTTTCTGAAAAGCTCATAGTTGGAAATTTGTGGTTGTTATATGAGAAACTGGTTCCAGGTCTCTGACACTGTCATTCGCACCACTCTGTAAGCAGACTGTGGTTTGTTTTTGTGTTCCCTCAGTTTGCTTCTTAATCTCAGCCTTTTAATGAAGAAATCCAATTTCCCATCATCTGAAATGTGACAGCCAAGTTTGCTTCTTCCTGTCGTTTGATGTTTTGACAGTGTACTTTGTCAATTACACATTATTCAGGCACTAACATTCAATTTTCAGAAGTTAAAGGTTTCTATAATCATGTGAATGATACACATCAGTCACAAAGAGAAACATGTGTTTTCTTTAAAAGAAGTAAATCTATGCATGCTACTTGGTGCAGGTCTACTGTTATGCTGCATGTGCCCATGTTCTCACACATAGGCGTCACTATTAAGAGGAGAGGGTTCCCAAAAACATTATTTAAAAACATTGTAATTAGCCAATAAGGCACAATGAAAAGAAGTGAACCCCTTGGTATGATAGTCAGAAAAATAGACTTTTTTTCAGGGAGGGAAATTTAAGTACTTTTGATATTCTCGTAGGCTACTTGTATTACATTATTACAGAGTAATCTGTTATAAATCTAACGTAAGAATAGGATCTGACTGTGTTCCTTTTTGCTTCTCTAAGCACTGGTACTGCTGTTGCCAAACTGCCTGTAAAGTTAAAAATAACACAGATATGAAATAATAAAAATAATTAGTACAGGTTTCAGATCCTCTGCATGCCTTCCACAGGCGCACTGCACAAGCAAACACTCTTTCATTCGTATGGCACCTGTGGCTGTGTTTTTTATTAACAGAAACCAAACAAACATCTGTCACTGAGGAAGACTGACCTCAGGATGATAAATGAACAGGTCTGTCTGTGTAAAGAATGAACAGAATTATTGTGCTGCAGCTGTGTCATCTCAGTTTGATGACACCAGTGGTACTAACGTAGGCCTATGAGATTTGATTGTAGTCTTATCTTTGAATCAGATGCTCACAGATAGTTTACTGAGGAGTAAATTAGCCAGATGAGGATGTTTTTATTTGTGCCATTCTGTTGTTGGATTTTAGCTTGTGAAAATACATGAAAATATAGCTTCCCCATATCCGATCAGAGTCGTCTATGTTCCAACAGACACATGACCCATGAGCAGTCTGGCTCCAGAAAAAGCAGCTTGATCAGGCCATTGCTCTCCTGGTTCAAGTTTTGACAGATTGCCATTAAATTATGTACAGAATCACTGTCCTGATTCCCGCCAGGGTCCTGCATCAACCTGTTTGGGTTCTTTTTGCAATAATGACCGGCTCACTGGACATTATCTCACTTATTACATGGCTATTTACCAGAGAAGTCAAAAATATTGATTGAAATATTATTTTATTGATTTCAAAATAATTTTATATCTTCCACTACAAAAATAGTCCATTCGATTCTACAGTTGGAGCTGCTTGCACAGCAGAGTAGTGTTGAGGTCAGCTGTTTCCTGTTTTGGATCCAGACCTTGGTTGGGAAACGAGTTAAAAGTTTCTGCTTAACTCTATCAGCAGTAGTCAAACTGGACTCTTGAGAAGCTGCTGTCTTAATTTACCCATAATTTAAGTTGGCACAGTTCAACGAAACAACTCCTAAACTAAGTGCTAACTGCCTGCTCTCTTCCAATAGCTCCACTCACCTTTGCTCTACCACACTATCTCAAAGGAGCCATGGTACTCTTGCAATAGTTGGCTACAAGCTCTATTCTGAAAGAAAACTCCCCAACCAGCAGACATGCCTAAAACTGTGACACTTAATAATGCACTGAAAAGATGCCATCCTCAGCCTGTTGCATCACCTTTTCACAAAGCTAAAGAATGGATGATCAATATACAGACACTGGGCTACTTTTCACAGGATTGATGTGATAGGATAGGATGTGACCCTCCAGAGCCTGTGGATGAGTTGGGTGTGAACAGCGTCCCTAACAATGGTCTCATATTCATAGTAATAATCTGCTACAGAATAACAGACCTTAGAATGATGTGATTGACCAATCAGAGTCGAGTTCAACAGAGCCATGTGGTGAAATGTTTTTATCTCTCACTAACAAGGTGTAGGAATTTCGACTTGTTTCGGCTCTTTAATTTAACAATAACTTCCACCTCCAATATTTTGAAAGAAATGCAATATAGCATACTCATGTGCTAAGAAATAAAATGTTGATAGTCGCTTGTTAACATGCTAAATGTATGGGAGGACACAGGTCAAGTATATTTACGGAAAATATAAATGTATACACACGGACACATAATCCAGTGCAAGCAAAAACCACTCTCTCATGCGCCGACACTCACACACAATCTGTCAGAGTGCAGAGATGAGAGTCCTGCTAGTGCTGCACATGTTTATGTGCGTACTGCTAAAGGCATATCAGGACCTCCCTAACAGCCTGACATTTATCTTCAAACATCTTGCTTTCCAAGACAGCCAATTTCCCACAGGAGCCTGTGGACACATGTACAGACACACACACAGTGCAGTGACGCAGCAAAAGGGTGAAAGAAACTAACAAAGAGGAGTGTCCATGCATGAAGTATAATTCATCTACAGTTGTTTACACTGTATAATGAGAATTGCTTTAGCAGGTACTTCACGTACCGAAGGTCCAAATCACCTTCTACTCTTTTGTCATGCCAATTTTAGTGTAATTTAGTTTAAAGTCATGCCTTGTCCACGTCTTCATGGCTATTTATAAAATGGAGATTTTTTTTGTGTTCTGTCCTATTGTCCACACACCAATACCATGTGAAGTCAATGAAAGTGGAACTTATGGAAATCTCAGACTGGGTTGAGAGTTATTCAGAAATTCAGTTTGCAGTGTTTTAGGGTAGATGGTTATAATGCCATTTTCAGCTAGTAAGAGCAGATTATCAGCGTAATGTTTCACGATGGATTGTGCACCGTCATCTATTTTGCTATATGAGGTAATATAATGCTGGAGCAAACTTTGCTAAGAAGAGTTTTACTCATAAATGTAATGTCATTCTTCCACCAAAAAATGTAACAAAGCATCAGAATGCACCACGGAAGTCGCTGTTCAGCACTTCCACGGTCTCGCTGTCAGTGTTGTAGGTTTTGGGCCAAAGTTGGTCAGACATTTAATTAATGTCAGCCTGTTAGTAATAGCTTTTGGTTTCAGGCTTCCTTTTGGCCAGTATGACTTTAGAGTTAAGGTTATATCTTCTGGTTAGTTTGGCATGCTCTTGACAGCACATTAGTTTTGTTTTTACATTTTCATGTGAGATTCATTAAAATTATGCTTATATGGAAAAAGGTCTTTTCTTGAAAGCAAAGAACAAAAAGATTTGTTTTTTAAACAACAAAACATTTAAAAAATATCTGTGTGAGTGTGTGTGTGTGTGTGTGTGTCATGGGGTTGTGGCGGCAGATTATTGGAGAGACAATTGGCTGTACGGC
>JAQLOL010000026.1:13337687-13349422 GCA_029783665.1 Naso thynnoides | reverse complement strand
GTCGCAAGATAATTGACGTCATGCCTCAGCGCACACTGAGGCGACTACCCGGATATGAACAACGCGGATGCCGGTAAGTTTGATTTTGGTTAAATTATCTTTTTAAACGAATTTTAAAATTGAAGCAGGGTTAGAAAATGAGAAAACGTGCAACCACAGAATGATTTTAAAATATGTCCGGTGCTCATACGTACACTTTTACTCAGCACTGTATTCTTGAACAAAATTAATATAAATGTCCACACGCTGCAGTTGGGTGTGTGGATGGTATGAGATGAACTGATCATAGGTGACTTGATTTATGGGGCAAAAATTGATTATGACTGGAGATGCCCTTTAATTTTTCTCTGATTGTGGTCTTTGTGGTACTTCATTTATCTCTTTTTGTATCTCAGTTTTCCATCTGTCTCAATTATCCTCTCTGTCTACATGTCTAACTGTTCTACTCTTGGTGTCAGTTCCTATTGTTGTCTCTCTCTCTGTCTCTCTCTCTCTCTCTCTCTCTGTCTCTGTCTCTCTCTCTGTCTCTCTATCTGTTCTATTTGATCCCCCATCTGTCTCCTACTTGTTGCCTTTTCTTCTCGTAGAATCTGTCCTCTTACTGTACCATCTCCTGTCAATCTCTAAAATGCTCCAAAAAGCCAAGATTAAGCTCTTCAGGAATCCTTTGCAAACGTTAGGTCTCACTGTAACCAGAAGGAGCTCTAGATACTAAAAAGAACATTTTTTTAAAAACTAACATGAGAAAAAATTTAAACCCTAAATCAACATATGCAGCTGTAAAAGCCTGTGATCCATTATGAAGGCTGTTCCAGTAGTGCTTTTGAAGCAATACTTGCATAGCTAATGCATCGTATTTTATTCAGTGTAAAAATGTTAGCTGGTTAAAATCTGATACTATTCTTAATCTTAACCCTTAAAAACCTATTAGGTCACCTGACTGTGTCACTTTAAAGCTGAGAAACTTTAGTTTCAATAAGCATGTGAATTACATTCATATTTCTAAAGTTATTACACATTTTGGACCAATAGCGTTTTTTAGCTAGTTCAGTAAATAACCACTTTCCTTCAAAATCCAACTCAACCATCTCTGGTTTGACTCTGCACTTGCTCCTTCAGATGACACTTTAACAGCTCACTCAGGCGCTCATGTATTCTCTCTTCTCCTCCAGCCAGGAACAAGTGGCGTCCCTCAGATCCCCAGATTATCTCAGAGGGCCTGTACGCCATCGCTGTGGTGCTGAGTTTCTCACGCATCGCCTACATCCTGCCTGCCAATGAGAGCTTCGGCCCGCTACAGATCTCACTGGGGCGCACAGTCAAGGACATCTTCAAGTTCATGGTCATCTTCATTATGGTGTTTGTGGCCTTCATGATTGGCATGTTCAACCTGTACTCGTACTACCTAGGAGCCAAGTACAATCCTGCCTTCACCACGTGAGTTAAGCCTGACTGAGAGTGTTTTTGGCAAATGAGTGTGACTGTGTGATTAGATTGTGGTTGTGTTTAAACAGATGTTGTATATGCACTTTAGAAGAGACAAACACAGTGCGGCTACATGATGATGACACTCCTGCTGTTTTATATCAGAATTATCTGCCAAAAGAAAAAGAATTCATGTCAAAAGTATCATTTATGGCTCCCATGTTAATATAATTGCCAGACAAAGCGATAGAATGAGGAAAAACACTATAAATCGTCATTTATCCTCCTCAATGAGACTGTTTACTGGGTTCATTAAAGGCACGGTGCTTTATCAGTGGTATGGATCGAACTTTAATCTTCCCTCAGGCCTAATGCTGGCAATCGGGCTATTTGGTTAAATTTAATAAGGAGGATGTTGAATGGGATGGCAACTCATTGAAATCTATAAAACACTGGTGAATTGTGGTTTATCTCAGCGATAGAAATCAACCTTTTCCCAGGCACCATTTTGTGTTCAGTGTGAAGTAGAGGAGAGATCCAGTCTATTGTATCTCAAACATAAACACAACTATTTCTGACTAAAATTAAATTGAAAGTCAGTAAGAAGTGTCAGAGGCAGATTTTGTCTGAGTTGGGGGTAAAAAATATGTATCAGTATTTGTAGAATTTATTTTCCTGGCATTTAGTTTAATATTAATTTGAAAGCAACAAGAGAACAAGAGGAGTTATTGGAGATGGTTTGTGTCGCAGAGGCCTCAAACTGTAACTGTAACCACAGCTCCCTTGTATGCGGAGGAAGCTTTCAAGAATAGGCTCATATTTTTCATCTTTGAACATATCTTTGTCTCTTTGTGAAGCAATCTCTTGCTATAGTCCTTGTAATGACTTCAACATTCTGGTTAAGCAAATCAAGTGCAAGAGACTGTTGTGGTATTTGATCATTGAAAATCATCCAACCGAGATTACAAAGGGGGTCATAACACCACTCACCCAGTACTCTAAACGCACTTTGTGTGCTGAAGTGTTGTGTTTAACTTCATTATCAGGGACATCCATTTGAAATGGTCAAAAGCACGTTTCATCTGAAGAGTCAGATTGCACTTACAGGCTGTAGTGTATAAAAGCAATCATACAATGCCTCAAATAGGTTTTTAAACATTTTCCTCATCAACAGTAAGTGATTCAAAGTCTATCAATTTCACTGCAGTATTTACAGGGAAGTGGTGTCGGTTTGTAAAGCAATCGATCCCTCCACAACACTTTAATCCGAGCAATCGTTCCTTTATTTTAGTTTCTCCTCGTGTCCATATGCTCGTCCTTTCACATCAGCTGCAAACACAGTGACATCGGATCTTTCACTGTCATCGTCTCATTTGTAGGAAAGAAATCCATCCTGGACTGCTGACAGAATTTTTCAGCAAGTCTGTTTGTCATCATTCACGTCAAAATGAAAACTCTCTCTGTGGTCTCTCGCTGTCACATATCATTATTCATTTTCTCAGAGGAAGACATCCACTGATTTAAACAGATGACATTACATCTTTTCTGCTCCATTCAATATAGAAAAACATGCATTGCAGGTTTTTCTATAATTAAATTTCCCTACACTGTTGTTTTTTTAGTAACCAGGATGAAAAGTCTGTAATTTCAGTTTTATTTGGTGCATAAATGTCCATGCAAGAGATCCTGGACTAAAGAAGTTACAAGTAGGTCTCTTTTTGCAGGTTTGGTAATCAGACATCCCACACGTTCGAAACAAATCAGTACACGCAGTGGAGCACGATGGTTTTGTTTATCCTCTTTTGGATAATTTATCTTAAAGGATTCTCATATCAGCAAAAAACACATAAGGTCTTGAGTGTGACTTGAATTCATGCCTTTGGTTAATTTTCTATTAGCAGGCTTTCCAACCATGACAAACTGCTGGCAGATGTTGACATCTGCCTCCTCATAAGCATAAACCTCATGCTGTTCGCTTGTTTGCTGTTGCTGGTTTGGAGCGCTCCCAGTAAACCACACAGTAGTTTGATGGACTACAGACCTGCCTTTTAAGATTCTTGGGTCCAGATATTTGGCTTGCATCCTCTTCACAATAAAACAAAACCAGAGGATTAAGTATAAATAAGTTGGAATGACCTGGGCGAAATGCCACTACTCTGTTGTCTTTATTGTTTCTAGTTGTTTTGGCAAGCTGTACAATGATTGTGATTTAGTTTGGCTGGCAGACCATGTCCATTTGTCTGCCTGCCTGCTCTTTTAATTTGGTTTTCACTTGTCTGTCCAACTGCCTGTGTCCACTTGATTCATCCGCATTTCTCATAACATATATATGGCTATGTATGTTGCTAAGTTTAGCCTATAAGGTCAGAGAGTTGTAAAGTTGCCTCCATTTCCTTCAGGTACTTGTATTTCACACACTCACAGCTGATAAGCTACATAAAAGTAGGCCTAGATGTTGCGAAGTACCAGCTGCAATGACGCCATATAACATTTTATGTTACATTTGAACAGCCTTAGTTGTTCAAGTACATCTCACATTTGACCGCTATTGTCTTCCCGTAATAATATCACCTGTGTGGTATGTGAAGCCTGGGAGCAGTTTACAAGTTTATTACCTGCTGAGCATTCACCTCAGGTAGAATCATTGATGATAAAAGGTTCGTGATTTGACTTGAAGTGTAAGCACTCTGCTTTCCCATGCTGACTTAACCTGCACCTCTGTCCTGTGCATATACAGTAGCTCCTCTGTTGAGCCCCAGAACAGGGGTCTTGGAGACTGTGAGTTCTGCTTGGCTGCCCACAC
Source organism: Naso thynnoides (assembly GCA_029783665.1). Lineage (NCBI taxonomy): Eukaryota > Metazoa > Chordata > Actinopteri > Acanthuriformes > Acanthuridae > Naso > Naso thynnoides. The sequence goes on along the minus strand of JAQLOL010000026.1, from coordinate 13,345,194 downwards.
GGAGCCAAAGATCCAGGCAACGTGATGAGGAGACGGACTGAGCAGTGGCATGAGACGGAGTTAACAGACAGAAAGGCAGACAGACAGGTAGAAACAGGGTCTAATGGAGTTGAAATGGACAGTCAGAGAGATTGTGGTCACAAGCCAAGAGACAGACATAATGAACACTTCAGAACAAGCAGAGGACAAGTGCAGAACAGACCCCGGGCTCTGCAGATGGAAGTGCTTTATCATTACTGTTCTCTCTGCTTCAGAGATCAACATCAAGGCTCATTTCAAAAATCAGCATTAGCAGAGCCACGTTAAAAATAGAAACTGCTTCTGCTCAGTTTAATAACTTCCGACTTCATTTCTTAGCCAAGGATTTTTATCGATTAATTTAGGGGGGTGTCAAAAATGTCCCTGAATAGCTACATCTAAGCAAGCAAGCACTGATGTTTCCTTGACAGTTTTTCAATTGTCTGCTCTGACATTTGGAACAGTATAGTGATGTGATGACATGACAGGAACCTCTTAAGTTCTTTTGTTGTTCAGTCTCGCCACCAGGGGTCAGTCTGGTTTTAAATCCCAACCTGTTTCTATAATGGTTTACAGAAAAATGCCTGGACTGATCAGGGAGGCATTTGTTTTGTACTGTGTCAAAGTATTTCTGCTGCATCAATCTAATCAAGTCTTTTGTTTGATATGTTGTCCATAAACGTCTCACAGAATTTACAGCCTGTGCAGTATAATGCTTTTTTGTGTCTGTGCACATAATTTTTTCTGTCCAACTCAATTTAAAGTGGGACTGCGATGTGTTTTGTAAGACTATTATATTAATAGTCCACCCGTGTTGTGCACAGACTATGAATTGTGTGTGTGTGTGTGTGTGTGTGTGTGTGTGTGTGTGTGTGTGTGTGTGTGTGTGGGTGTGTGTGTGTGTGTGTGTGTGTGTGTGTGTGTGTGTGTGTGTGTGTGCGTGTGTGTGTGTGTGTGTGTGTCTTGGCTGTGTAACTGCAGCTATCTGACAGGACCTGTTTGATGGAAGGGAAGGGTTGGTCTCATAGCTCTGATATAGGAAGATGAGGAGGGGGACAGGTGGGGTTGGATGTGGGGGTGAGATATGGTGAGGGAGTAAGGAAGAGGAGAATGTCACTCTTTCACTCACACATGCATTCATTTACATAAACCTATGCACACACAGATATACACATAACTGCCCAGCTGGATCAGGCTTAATGTAGGCTAAGCAGAAATAGCAACACATAACCAAACGCCAGAGGCCAAAAACTCAGACGGCTATCTGAGTCCCACATTAAATGTACAGACACAGACACACACACACACAACCGCAACCACATGCTCTTTGCTGAGTGCCTACACAGTCATGTTTTCGAATGTGCAAATACACTTAAGCGGGGACACACACATTCACACATCCTGACTCTCACTGTTTGGTTGTTGCATAATGCTACAGCAGGTGCTTATGTGGGTAAACAAACTTTTATATACAGATCAATTCACACACACGCTTATCAGAATTCCAATTTGGACAGTGCTGGTGAAGCACTGGACCTTTCTTCATGTTGTATTCATCCATGCATGACAACACTGCAGAGAAAAAGAGAGAGAGGATGATGGTGTGAAAGATCGAAAACAGGAGAGATGGGTGAAACAGGAAAGTATTTGGAACTAGTCAGTGACCTTAAAAAAATTCTAAATAATGATTACAATGTGCTGAAGTGAAACCTTCAAAATAAAAGTGAATAAATACAATGCAGTCATGGGGGGGGGACTAACAACAATGCAACAAAGTAAGGAGATAAAGTCCTCTAAGAGGTGGGAATGAGGGACAAGATGAGAACCACTGGGAGATGCAGATGCAGCAATGGTGTTTTTGGCTCAGCTGTTTGTTTAGGCAAAATGTGGTAGACGTGCCAGGATGCGTAGACAAAGGAGGAAAAAGAAGGGAGGGAGAATGAGAGAGGATGAGAGAAGGTCAAACAGACTGAGCCACCGACACAGGCTTAGCACGGATTCCGACTGCACACATTTTGGCAGTAAGCTTTATAAGAAGGTGGGAAGAAATTAGACAATATCTCAGACAGTATTTACAGTATATAGAGTTTGTCAGCTGTTCTTTTGTTACTCACATGCAGTGTTTGTACCACATGAGCTATTATATGCTATGATGGTTAAAGCCGTTAAGTTGCTTTGGCAACATGGGCCTTCTTTTCATACCAGTGGGATATTATTGAATTGAAAGACACAATGAGTGCTGAGACAGTACAGGCAAGATAGGAGGCATATCAGATTAAAGCCAAGGACAAAGCCATGTAATGCAATGTAAATGGAGAGAGATGGAGAGTGAGAGCAGGGATGCAAACAGAGATAAAGGAGAAGAGTGGAGTGGATAAAGGACAGCACACAGAAAGGCAAAGACAAGGATGCAAGCTAGAATATGAAGTTGGTGCTCAAATGAAGACTGAGATTAAGTGTCAGAAGGAAGACGAAAAACGGGGGGGGGGAACTGTTGAGTCTGGAGTGGCGGATGGAGCTGTAACTTCGTGGCAAGACTGGGATCCTGGTGAGAGAGACTGAGGTCTGAAAGGAGGATAAGAAGTGGCTAAGAGAACTGAGAGTGAAAGAGATGGTTGAGACTAAGTCGCGGTGAGCTAAAGAGGGAATTTATTAACTCTGGATGCAAGACAGAGGTGTTATGTTAAGCCTTTAGCAGTCAAGCACATCTAAATGTCAAAGTCAGGAGAGGAGACACAATCACAATTAAAGTCAGACAGACAGAGAGAAGAGAGAGTAAAATAACAGAAAAAGAATGCATTCATGAAGTGTGACCAATAAAGGCTTTTAAATGTCAGTGCTTGCATCAGTAGCCTCAGAGTTTGTGCCGATATTCTGTATTTTCAATATATTTCTTTCTATTATCCAAACAAATAATGTCAAGTGTTCACTTTACTTCTTGGTTAGATTTAAACTCTCTGAAAATAGTAGCACCAAGGCCATCATTCGAAAACTAAATCTTTCAATTTAAATTAACTCCTATAGTTGGGCTCAGAAGCTCCAGAGCAAGGACATTATCCCTCATACGGTCATAGAAACGCTCCGAAACTGCCATTAGGGCATTACAGGAAGAATTAATTAACTATACAGACATTAATAAACGACCGCTCACTAAGCTCTGTCTTAAGTGGGCTGTACAAAGTGCTTTTACTCAATGCTGTGCGTACTCAAATAAGAAAAACATTCAAGATATTTCCATTCTATGCAGCGTTCTACTTCTTCATCTTATATGCAAATCTGTAGTTGCGATTTCACAAACAAGGACCAAACCATAGCAGTTTAGGAGTCATTTTACCAGGAATGCCTGATGGATTTTGGGAATGATGGGTAATCGGGGGTTGAGGAGAGGGATTAAAAGGCGGGTGCTGATTGCATGGGAATAAACGTGGGCAGAATGACATACAATTGAGGCTGCAGTGTCTAGGGCCTGGAGGTCAAGGCTCAGGATTTGGGTATTTGTCAGTGAGCTCTGTGCTTTATCATCCCCCTGTGGTTACTGTAACAGAGGAAGAAGAAGTACTTACGTGAAGAATTAACCTGAACACACATGCCTTTGATGGTGGGAGTGCTGGGCCGAAGCACATGTTAGCACAAAGAGAAAATGCAACCTTCTGTGCTGGCTGGGGAACCTGGGACGGCCAGGGCTCACGTACTAGATTTTCTGTTGGTGAGGCTCTGTAGCAAACTGCTGGTCAGTGTGCTGTCCGACTGAGAGGGGGGACAGAAGAAGAGCAGGGTTTTGTTATGGGGGACTAAGAACTGAGACAAACTGGGGAGAACGGATTAGACGCACCTCAGTAGGTCTCAGTGGGTGGTTGAATCAATGAGGCTCAGGTGAGGTATAGTGAGAACTCGAAGCTTGGTCTCGTTCCTCAACCAGCTAACTGCATTCGCCTTTTAGATGCTGTTTATGAGCTCCTGATAAGTTAACATTTTAGTTGAGATTTCTTTACTACAATAATGCTCAAACATTAAATGCTCTCACTGAATACAATGCATTGCTATAGATTAAGCTAAACAACGGTATACTTAGTAGTTAAGTACTGTTTTTAGATATTTTAATGTCAAAACTTTTTTCTTATTTTGGACAAGCTGTATATTGTTAAATTCGTTAGATAATCCACCTACCCTCATACATGCATTTTGGCCTGACAGTTCTTTTGTCTGTAAGTTTCGTCTCTTGGATATTTCAAATAGGTGAAAATTGCCTCCAAAAGATACATTTTTAAAAGGCTCAGATGAGGCTACCTCTTTTAGTGTAACCTTGAATAGCTACATACTTTGACAAGCAAGCAAAAAACATTTATGCTTAATTGTGCATATTTTCAAACAGTTATGTTGCACTTTGACATCTGCAGTCAGGATATAACTTCTTTAGGTTTGGCTGGGTAGCTAGGGTATTAACTTTCTATAACTACTACTACTTACTTTGTTTGTCATCTGTTATGGTTTGAATATGTATGTATGTATGTATTTTTAATGTTCTGTGTGGACCCCAGGAAGATTAGCTGTTGCCTGGTGTAACAGCTAATGGGGATCCGAATAAACTAAACTGAACTAAATCAAGTGCAGCAGACTGCGAGACGATCTCCCGCCATGACATCCCGCTACCAGCCCACTGATCAGTAAGATCAGCGGGACCAGGCATCACAGAAAGAGATGCACCCGCCACAGAGAAAAGACGGGTGACATCATAGACAGACCTCAATCTGTTTTTTGTTAAGCTTTTTTCTGTCAAAAGTAGGATCACAGAAAAATGAAATGGAGATATGACTAGGGCTCACTCTGCAGCGGGAGATCAGTAAATTTTACTTGATTCCTTGAAAGGGGCAAAACTTTTTTTTTTTTAAATCAAATTTATCATTTGACCACATGAAATCACTCTTACTGTAATTGTAACCAAAACTAGTTCCAACCCGACTTTGATTGGTTTGTGCTGCGTATTATGAAAAGATAAACAGCACGGACAACAGAGACAGAAAAGCAGAGGGAGACAGACAGCGAGGGAGCAGGCAAATTAAAAAAAAAAGTGTAGCGATGTCGAGCTTGATTCACTACCAAACATTCTTAATTGCTCGTCTTGTGGTGTTGTATTCCCTGCTTAATAAGATTTCCCTCACAACTTGCCCGAAGTTACACAACAAACAAGCTTCCTTCTGCACTCCTCTCTTTCTGCCTCATTCTGTATCCTGCCATCCGTTACACAAATAAACACACACTCTCATAAAAAGACGCACTCATGAGACGTACTCATCAGTTTTTGTTTAGTTCCCCTTTCCTTATCCCTCTCTCTTTGTCTTTCTTTAAAACACACACGAGCAGGCATCTCTCAGGAATAGCATTCATTCATTAGAAGCTGAGGTGGGCAAGGCCCTGCTGTCGCCATGGTGACAGCTCCTTTGGTGGGATAGATAGGAAGTTAAACTCAATTTAATATTTAAAGATATTTCCTCTATACTTGCTGGTTTGTCTGAATACGTGTCTGTTTGCAGGAGGGGAGAGGAGAAAGAGAAATTTAAAATTTCTCACTAATGACTGAAGGGCAGAAGGACATGAGGCAGAGAACGTTGGATGCAGCTGTTCACAAAGTCTACATTTGCATTTACATTTACACTCGGCCAATGTGAAAATATTGCTGCAGATTGAGCAAAGAAAAGAGATGTACGGGGGAGGAGGGGTAATGAAATAAATCAAATAAATATAGATTGAATGACATAGAAAATAGCTAAAAGCTAAGCTAGATGAGAGATGGAAAGAGCGTGAGAGAGGGTGGGAGAGAGGGTGATTTGGAGAAAGATATAAAAGCAATGGCAATGGGAACATAATGAGAAAATGGGTGAGAGAGATAGAGGAAAACCAATGAGAGGCAGAGATGAGAGAGAGAGAGAGAGAGAGAGAGAGAGAGAGGGGACGGGGGAACAATGACAGAGACAAACATAAAGCAAGAGAGACAGAGAGAGAGTGAAAGCTTGACTCCGAGGTGGAAGAGGTTGATTTTTGGCCCGTAAGTGACGGGGCCTGAACTGCACCCGCACAGCAGAGGTGAATCACCAGTCTCCCACACACACGCAGACCGGCACCAGACCATATGTGGTGTGAGAGAGTCAATGCTTTGCTGTCAGTGTCCATCAGGGGTGTGTGTGTTTGTGTGTGTGTAAGAATTCACTATGTTGTGTGCAGCCCATTAGAAGCTGCCAATCTTAATAATAGATAATAACATGCTGTCCATCTTTTTCTCCAGATGCCCACTGTCCCTGCTGATTCACTGCCTGTTGCACAATTCTGTTATAAAACACACACACATACACACACACACACACACACACACACACACACACACACACACAATTAAATATGGATTAATCTCATAGATTGTTGTCATAAATCTTCCATTATCCCGAGCATCGAGCATGTCATTTATCTCACTATCAGAATATTGCATAATACACACATGACCGGTGCCCTAGCTGGCAAGAGCAAAAAACAAATTCAAATTTATCAATGTTGTTGATCTCCAAGGATGCATTTCAGATTTTCAATAATTGCACTTCTCCCCCTGGAGAGGCATCTCATGCTGATATCAGTGAATTAAATAAGCTGAAAACAAGGTGAGCAAAACAAGATTATGCACAGCAGCACTGGCTGCCCTTGGGTCAGTGGTATCCAGTATGGAAGCACACTTCTACTCTCATACGCACTTCTATCAATATTGTATGTATAAGTGTATTAAGGACAGAAAGGGGGAGAAGTGATGAATAGTACGTGGTTGACTCAGTTGGTCTAGAACACTGCCAACACATAAACGTCAGACACATTTTTGGAAGTAGCTTTATGCAAAAACAACAGTCTGCCAAGGCAAAACAGATGAACAGTGTATGTGAATTGTCCACTATGTGGTGGGTGTGTAATTTTCATTGTACGCACTTTTGTTTTTGTGGGTGTTTGGTCATATGGCTGTTAAAATTGCCTGGACCAAAGCCCTCCATCAGTATCACATTTTTGGAACATGGAAATCTGAATTGGGTGAGCATTTCACATGGGCGGGAAGGGGAGCTGGAAGACAGAATAATTTGATTAAGAAGATAACGTGGATATAACTTAATCTTGACCAGGTAATTGTTACCCAGTTTTTGTAGTTTCATGTTTCAAAGCCACAGGAAAGATTTTTCTTTATCTTGTAAAAGAGACTCAAAATAAGTGACGAGACGTATTTAAGGAGAGACTATTCAAAATAATAGCCTTTTAAGGCAAGTCTCCTGAAATCACCTTCCTGAGCTCTCCTGATTGCACGATCTGCGGGTGGATGAATGTGAGGTGAATAGTGAGTGAAATGATGCTATTGCTGATAACTGCCTTTGCTTGCTGTTAGTCTCGCAACAGCCTGATAAGCTATTGAATATAGCAACACAAACTGGAAAACTACATGAGAACTACTATTAATGCTCATATA
>JAQLOL010000026.1:13269008-13300703 GCA_029783665.1 Naso thynnoides | reverse complement strand
AACACGCAAAGAAGAAACAAACTGGAAAGCTTGCACTGCTTGACATTATATCAAAAGCAGTATAGCTGACAGGGAATTGCAGGTAGAGTGAAATGTCCATGAGGGTGTAAGTCTCTAAATGGGAGAAAATAATTTGGCCGAGTGTGTTGCAGGTGAATGATTGATGTGTGCATGTGAATATGGATTAAGCCTGTCCACATTATTACTGATGCCCCAGCAGCTACCTGGGAGTACGACTCCAGAGTCTTGATGACAGAAATCCTTAATAGCAACAGAGAACAATAATTCCTGTGCAGAAACAGTGAATGTTTATTGAAGAGCTAGCTTAGTCAACAGCCAACTAATACTCGAGTGTCACAACTCGTCCTTGTGCTTGTCAGATGGTGCAGCTGCCTGTTTTTCTGTTTATTAGGCTACGTGTTGATTGTGCATTGTGGCTTGTGTTTGCTTAGATGTCTCTTGTTGCCATGCATGTGTTGTTGAGTGTAATATAGAGAAGCTGTAGAGGAAACAGATCATTCTGTTTCACTGCATATTTTTCTTTGTCATGCTTGTTTCCTCTAACTCAGGGAAGAAAATTTAACAAATGCCTCTGTGCATTTTTTGCCTGGAGCTAATGAATATTTAGCACAGTCATTTTTTAACTGTTCAGTTCAAATAAACTGGCTAGTCCAGACGGTGTTGTTTTACTTGTTTTGATTACTCTCATACTGTATTTCTGTGGTGTATCTCTAGTGAAAAATGGTTAAATTATAAAACAACTCGTGTTTTGTATTCGAGCTCTGACCTCCTGGGTGTCGACCAACTGTTAACACGCTCATTTTTCAACTGTTGAATCTTACTTCTCTTTCTTACTACTCTAGTAGAGTATGTGTACATGCATGCACACTCACACACCGATATGTTAGTTTGTCCCTTGTTGTACGATTTCTCAAATTCTGAGGGCGGTGACAGGAAGTTGTGCAAAAATAGCATACAGGATACGTCCTCAGCTTCCTTATTGGTCCCCATTATTACTTACCCTTATCTCTCTCTTTCCCTCCTTTCCATCCATTGTGCAAAATGGTATCAGAGGTCTTGTTAATATTTTGAAACACATACACACAGCCTCATTCTTAAATCTTTTGAGGCCTGGTTAATGTTAAAAATAGAGCAAGGTTTTACCATTGGAGCCTAACAGACAGGCTTGTAAAAATTCCAAGCTAGAGTTAATTATTCTGAGTTAATCAATGACCTTGTTTTTGCTGTTGAGATTTTCAAACCATTTTTAAGTTCTTTAGCACCACAGATGAAATTGATTCATTGAAATGAGGTAGTGGTAGAAATGTTAGATGGTACCCACAAAGCTTCATCAGATAAAATAGAAACCATGTTGGGAGAGGTACTGCTGAAATGAATGTAACCCCTTTTCTAGTGTAGTGACTTAAGTTCAAAACTGGGCATGCTAAACCAGCCATGTAGTAGAAGAGGCCAAACTCCTGTCACTCCACGGCACTGACTGTTTAGCATTCATCTAATTCGTGCCCTGGATCTCAACTGGTTTCAGATCAGCTTTTTCACAACGACACATGAAATTGTGTCCTTTCCTGTTTCTATTAATTGTGTCAGAGAAAGAGATACACATTAGATGTAGTTAGCAGTAGCTCTGAAAGTGATGAAGACTGCAGTTGACCTTTCGCAAAGCTCCGCCCTTTTATGCGAACAGGCCAATCAGAGTGTAGCATCTGCCAGCTCTGCCCAAGGGTCCGACAACTACATGGCTGCGCTTCATTGAAAATCATGCAGTCTTTAGATTTTTGTCATTTTCAGGCTGGTTCTGTGGATTTTGAGGTTGTTGTGGTTAAACATTGTGTCTGAAGCACTTTTTAAATGCGATGCACGTTATTCGGCGAGGTTCAAAGGAGATTTACGTTCCTTACCTTTCCAAAATCAAACGCTGAAAAGTGTAACATTATACTATGAGCAAAACTGTTTGCACATCATTATTACCTGTTAAACCCTTAACAGTTAAACAAGCACAGCTAATGTTATATCTGCTTCGGTAACCCTTCAATAAACTTAGCCGGTTAATTTGAGTTACTTAGGCGATTGCTTTTAAGAGCGCTAGCAAGCCTAGCCAGCTAAGCTAAAGTCTATGGCTGCAGTCTGGAAAAAGCAGTTTGCAGTGTTTAACCAGAACTCAAACCCGACTGAACTGCCCAAATTTACTTGTAGCACTAATATACAAAGTCACGTGTCCCCCCCTTGTTCTAAATTGCATGTCCTAAATCGATACGAGAGTCTGTGCTTGTTTTATAAAGTGAAACATATGTTGAAGCTGCTGTAATGTTAACGTTACTGTGATCTGTAGGCTTTAGCGTGTCTTAATATTTATAACTCTAACCTGTTTTCACTGTCAAGTCATTTTGCCATCCTGTATATATCATTCAAAGGCTTATTGTAGACCTTCTGTCTTAAATTACTTTTTCACTCAATATTTTTCCAGGGAGTGCAGTTAGAGACTGTAAGCTCCATGCAAGCTCTGAAAGCTTTTCAGATGTAGCTTAACAACTAAGGGGGACGTGACTTAGCAAAAGGTCAATTGCATGTTGTTGTGATGATAATAATCATGTTTTAAACAAAAACAGGTAGTTACATTTATCAGTCAGCATGTTTTCATGCACAGTTAAGTCTTGTCCTAGTGGAGTGTCCTAGACCTAGGCGATATGCCGGTTGTTGTTATATATCCTCCTTCCAGTGGACCTAGTAACATAACAAACAAGCTACAAACAATTTAGCAAGCAGCCGTGTAGAAGGTTGAAAACAACTTTACAGTGCTGTACATATCATATCTACACTTCAGTACAAATTACATGCACTGCCATTAGTTCTCAGGTAATCTTGTTTTCTGCCCGGCTTTCTTCTACAAATATATGCTGTTCAAGTTCCAGATCAAAGACTGACTTGGGAACCATGGATCATGTGCAGAATACTTGGTCAGTTAGGGTCCAATTATATACATGTAAGAGTAAATCAATCTTCAGCCTTATTCTCTAGGTGTGTTAGTCCAACTACGAGAAATTTGATGTAGTACAATTTTAGTTGAAATATCTTGTCAACATGTAGGCTATTTTAAAAGACCAGTTTCAGTCAGACTAATAAAATAAATGGACTTTTTCAAACATCTCATAAAAATACTGAGTGTCTCACCTTTACCGCACTTACATTTTGTGGTCATGGTGGTCTTTCAGTCATAAATGTATAAGCTCCTACAGGGTGATGCTTTTTTTTGTCACTCTTTCTTAGTCAGCCACCTTGTCAGTGAGTTTCTCCATCTCTGCTCTGTCCCTCTGCTTGTTAACAACAGGGGTTTGCTTATCAGCTGAGAGCTGGATAGACAGACCTGCAGACTGATCCACACAGATATGAATGCTCTTGAGTGTGTGGAACCTGTGTTGTGTATGGGGGGCTTAGCCAGGATTACAGTGTCACTCCTCCTCTGTGACTCTCTTCAGTCTTCCCCTGACAGATTACAGTTAATCTCAGACTCCTCTGTGTATCTCAACACCATGACTGTAAACAGCATGAACTATTTGTGTGTAGGACAGCAGTGTATGCCTGTTACAAGGAATGGAGCTAGACGTCAAGGCATTGTCAGCTGTGCAAGGCATTTAGCAGCTGTACACACATGTGCTCCCTGCTGTGCCTTGGCGAGGAGTGTAGGAAACTAAGCTTAACCTGAAATCTGTCATTAGTTCACATCATAATCACTATGTGAGCTGAGGTATAGCAGAGGCTTTAGTGCCTACAGTCTGCTAACAACTAGATGGAACTGTGTCAGACCACAGACAAAGCAATAATGTAAGACATAAATCCCAAATAAAGCTTAGTAGTATTTGAGGTTCGATTTTCAATAAAAGTCTGTGGCTTCGCCCACACAGTTTTGTTTTTTTTTCCCCTGTGGGCCTTCCTAAAAAAAAAGGTGTTCGATTGACCCCATAACACTTCTGAATAGTCTTCTGCCAAAATTGGCTTGGGAAAATGGTGATGGACTCAAAGGATTGGAGACTGACCTGATTACATATACTGTATTTTTTTATTTTTATTTTTTTTAAACAAAACATGTTTTTCATTGCTCATCATTAGCTAAGAGTGCCTAACAGGTATGGTTGGCACACTATTGAAGTGGAACTGTTCCCAAACGTGTGTTGATGTTTTGAGTTTTGTCACAAGGACTGTGACTGTATACATCTTTAAAATCTGCTGACATAAATTAATTGAAATTAATTTGAATTCTCTGTCATGTTTGGAGATTTTCCTAGACATTTCTAAGACAATACACTGTACAGATGAAGAAACACATGTCTTACTAAGAGAACTGGAATAATTAATTCATGCGGTGTAAATTCCATTATACATAGGTAATTAGCTATGCTCACAAGCTGGGGATTCATGGCTTTCAGCTTGTGCTTGAGTGCATATTGTGACTTACAGAAGCTTACAGAGACCCAGTAACACCCATAGAAAGACAGAGAACCTTCCTGTGCTCTATCTCAGCACCTGACGAGTAGCAGAGTTAAGCCCTGTGTTTAGACACTGAACTAACATATAGCAGGGTTAAGGTTTTTTCACAGTACAAAAAGGAGACATAAACAGTGAACTGTATTTTGATCTGACAACACAACATGAAATAATTGCACTGACGTACTGGAGCCGAATACAGTTTGGAGGTAAAAATGCTTTTGGAGTCATACACACTTCACATCATTTCACATTTAAAAAGAAATGAAAGTAACCAGACACAAGCAGTAAACAAGCGGTAAAGTAGTGGCTTCTAGACTGAGACACTGATTTTTTCAGTTTTTATTGTCCCAGCAACAACTAGAGATGATATGGCACGTACCGATGCTTGTGCTAAAATGGAGATGAAAGTTTGAGGTTAGCGTACTGTGCATGTGTGTGAAGGTATGAGGGATGTTACAGCAAAGTGTGTTGATGGATGCTTCACTCTGCTTGTCAGCAGACAATGTATGTAGGTGGATGAGATTAAATGTGCTGTGTGGCAGCCTCTTCACTTCTGGAACGCTAGACTTCAGGATACAACAGTTATTTAAATTACTCAGAAGGCCTAACATGTACCACCAGAGTTTTTTTTATATGTATTGAAATGACTGTTAGAAGTGCAAAGCAAGGTTAGGTCTATGAAGCATGCAGTCCTGAAACAAAACAGCTTTCAAAAAGTTAAGTTTGTTGGAAAGTATTAAAGCATTGGCAACAAAGTAGAATTACACTAAGAGGAAACAAGAAAATGGCTGTGTCATACTGACACTAAATTTAAAAAAGAAAACAAACCTACATCTCATTCAGCACTTCTTGCGCTTTGAATTACTTATAGCTATTAAGAGCGCTAGCAAGCCTGGCCAGCTAAGCTGAAGGCTATAGTGGCAGTCTGGAAATAGCATCTCTCGACAGTCTGCAGTGTTAACTCGAACTCAAACCCAACCAAAAAGTCCATCTTTACTTTAACGTTAATGTACAAGGAGACGTGTCCTCCACTTGTCCTAAACGGATCTGGAAATGTTACAAGAGTCCTTGTTGTTTGTTGAATAAAGTGAAACACAAGTTGAAGTGGCTGCACTGTGGTCTGCAGGCTTTAACATTTATTCATACCTTTAACCTGTTTTCACTGCTGAGTCACTTTGACTTCCTGTATTTATCATTCAAAGGCTTATTGCAGACCTTCTGTCTGCTTCTGTCTCAAATCACTTTTTTGTTTTTCCAAAAATTACACAGTATTTCCTCAGGGAGTGCAATTAGTTACAGCCTGAGCTTCATGCTATAGCTCCGAAAGCTTGACAGACACAGCAACAGTAACTAAGGGGGGTGGGGCTTCAGGAAGGGTCAGTTGTCAGATGTCTTAGTATTTATCTGAAACTCATTTGTTAAATGTCTATTTCTCTTCAAATTGTGGGTTCACCCTTAGACTTTTGTTGTTTACTCTCCATCCTCCCTTACCTACACAGCTTTGTACATTTGTCGTGTGACATTTTGTATTGGTTGTGTTGTTCTTGTGTGTATGTGTGGCTGTCTTAGTTTTTTTTCTCACATAAGTATCCGTTCTAGGAGTGAATAATAGTGTCCTTAAAAGTAGAGTATCAGTGCATTCCATGTTGATTTAAGCGTTGCTCCAACATTTTGTGCTTCTGATGCTAAAATTTTAGGAGGGTACACCAAATGTTAAAAGTTACTCAGGTGTAGGGTTGGGCGATATGGGCTCAACCCATCAGTGGTTGGTGTGTTGCAGTCGATATTTTGGTCTATTTTTGACATTTTATTTTGCTAAATTAATTGTCCACCTCCTTGAAAATTTAACTCAATAAATAATTTACCTTTAAGCACCAAAGATAGGAATGGGCCAAGTATGTGGGTTTTTTTTAAGTGTTATTAGAAAGGGGTCAAGAAGAAGCAGGACTGATCAGTGCAAAGACATGCTGGTAAACTGCCTGTGGAGCATGGCTCCATGTGCAAGTTGCCTGAGGAAGTGCAGCTTCGCCACTTGTGCGGAAGAGTTGAGAATAAACTTAACCCATATGTGAGTCTACAAACTATCAGAAAAATGCAACGTGCAGTATTTTGTATTCATTATTTTTCAGGCACAAATCCACTTCATCCTTGTAATGATGAAGCGCCTGTCTGGTTAGAGTAAAAAAATGCCCTACATGATTAAACACTGAGCGACTCTGTGTATGAACAGTGATTAATACTCACTGCACGTGTGGGCGCACACCTGTGTGAATATATCTGCAATTGCTGGTTGATGGGATGATGGTGGCCAGTTGGAAAATTTTAAAATATTACCCAACACTAGTCAGGAGCCTAGCTCAAACCTCGATGTTTTTAAGGTTTTACTGTGGATCTCAAATTGACTGAACATGTAGACAGTGCCGGTTTTAACCAAGATTATGTCCTCTACAAATTAAACTTGGGCCCTCAGAATGCTTGAATTCAGTTCAGTGCAGTTTTTATTCTTTAAAACTGACCACTGTATTTTTCGCAGTTTCATTTTCAGGGCATTGCTATTTTAAAGTGACAAATTTTAAATTTCCATATAGATGCACTGTTTTCTGTTCAGTTGGTTGAATTTGTTATGTAGGTTAAATTATAGTGACTTGTCATAAGACATAAATTGTGAAAAGTCTTTATTGATGAATGAACTGATGCTGTTATTGAATTATTACTGATTGTATTGTCCATCAGTCAGTTAAACAGGAACATTTAACCTTTTATAAGACCCTTACAATCCTTTATAAGGCACACTGAAATGCATGCAATTCAGGCATACAACACCATACCATGGATACTGCATAAATGTTTGTTCAGTCACTTTTTGAACTCAAAGAGAAGGGGTTGCATAAAAAAACTTGGCAACAGTGACCTCCGTTATTTTAAGTGGAGGCTGTGGGGGGTGGTTTGCTTATATTTCACCATTAGCAACAGTAGATCACAGACAAGGAGTAATCATGCAGCAAGCATGTCCCACTTAGGTTGACACACAGTCGTAATCTCTCTCGCACATAGTGCACTCAAATGCACTTTGAGTCAGTAGGTCAGTGATCCTTGCAGGAGCAAAACAGTTCTTCTGAAACAGTGACTGTAAAGCCCAGTTCATATTACCGGATTTTAGGCCTAATCTTGCTATTTGCGACAGTTTTTGGAGATCGTGGGCAAAAAGCCCCAGATTTTAGGCAAGTCAGAGCACGCTCCCATTAACGAGAGTCGACATGTGCGGACTGTTCAAGGACACAATCATGACCTCACAGACACCGTGATGGAGAGTCGCAGGATATCTAGTGTGCCAGGTACCTGGCTCAGTCGCATATGTGCAGGTTCAAGGCTGGCCATTGGGAGCACTGGAAATTTTCCCAGTAGCCTGACCTACTGAATAGCCAGCAGGCAGGAGCTACCAAAAAAAAAAAAAAAAAAATAGCGCAGTGTTCACCCAAGAGAAGCAATTTGTGTCAAAATTCACACACCAGCATGTGCAGTAGTCTACATGTACTGCACACATCACACACAGCAGTGTGAGGGCCTAGTGCTGTTTATTTGTACTAAATGGTTGTGAAACTATTGAAAAATAATGTTTTATTTCTCCGATTCATGGCCTTCTCGTTACCACCGCTCCCTCTCTTATCATTCTTGTTCGACCAGTGCCACTCTCTCTCTCTCTCTCTCTCTCTCTCTCTCTCTCTCTCTCTCTCTCTCTGAGCAGAGCTGAGCAGAGCACATTCTGGATTGAAAAACAGAGTACTGGTAGGCTATATTTTAGAATGACGACAATGCTCATTCGTGCTGATAGTGCTCTCAGTTGGTAGGCTGCAACATTGCACTGCTGGAGCTGTAGACAGTGTGGCGGTGTCACAATATTTAATAACTACACTGAGTTGAGTGATTTGGAACCACACGTCGTAGGCCCCTCCCAGTGAAAAGATCTCGTAGTGTATACCCCCTTGTTGGTGATCAGTCATTTAGTGTGAAAACCTCAATGACTGAGAGACTCTTGATGCAAAAGTGACAGTTGTATAGTGTGAACAGTCCAGACCTCCGATGACTTGGCAGGTCGTGTAGTGTGTTCAAGCTCTTAGTGCCATGCTCTAATGAGCATTTATTCTGTCTCGCTTTTTAAGGCTTTTGAAGGCAAAGTAAACACTCTGGAGTGGGAGCTTAACTTGGAACAGCTAAGTGTGTGTGCAGTATGTCAGGGTTGTTGGTAATTTCCTGCTTAGGCTGTATGCCTAGGAAACTTTTCAGTTGTTCCTGGGTGTGCCTGCTCAAGTGCTGCTTCCTCCTGTATGATATCATAAGTAAACTCAGCATGTTGCCATGGCAGCATTTAGGGATGAACAATATTGGGTTTTTTTTTCAGCTAATACAGATAGCCAATAATGGCCTGCTTCTCTTGACCAATAACAATGTGTTACCTGACAATTTCACGTACTTCTTATGAAAAAAGAAGCTCATAACATGTAGTTTATGCATACTTGAGGGTAAGAATGGCTTAAATGTAGTGAACAAAGATGGATCATAGCTACTTTTGTTCTGCTCTCAGAACCCTTGCTAAATATTTATTGCCAATTTCAATCATGTTATCTGTCTCTGAAACTGTGAGAACTGTTCACACTGGCAACATGTCTGGCTCTTTAGTGTACACTGCATAAAACTACTCAGGTAGTAATTCATCGGCACTGATAGTCTGCAGTCTAAGTAATATTAACTCTTCATGGTTAACAAGATGGCATAAAATATGCACACATAAAATCTTTTTCCCCAACTTAACCTTAAGTGGTCAGACGTTTTCAAATAACAGCATAGATATTACACCTTTCTTCAGCATGTATACAGTGGGAATAATATGCTGTCTCCCACACCTCCATCACTTTAATTCTCTACCCTATTGTTTCTCACCGCCAGACTCTATATGCTCAGCACCTCATCTGTACTCATACTCCCATCCCCCACTCAACTGTGTCTCCCACACCCATTCGTACAGTGTTTATATCTGAAAATTTTACAACCCCAGCACCATGTTACCCATTTAAAAAAAACACATAACACAAGCAGAAATATAATAAGTGCAGTAACCCCACATTAATCTTTATAGACAGGTCTTTTTTTCATTCTCTTTTTCTATAAATAACCAGTGAAGGCATAAGAACAAAGAGTTTTGTGGAATTATTTCATGCTCAATGCATTTGATGGTCAGAGACAAAGTGTTTTAAATGTGGTCAGAGCCTATGTATAAAATGGCAGTAAAGCATGTACAGATAGGCCAATAACTCCTTATTATGATTCTTTAATTTTAACATTTTTGTTATGTTGCAATTCAGCTTTTTCAAGAATTATTTTTAATGTATTTTATTTAATTTTTTTTGTACTGGACGGTGAATGTTTGTTTGAGGTGATAAGACTGAAATTCAGATAGTAGCTGAGACGGAATTCTAACTATCAAAAAGGTGTAGTACAATAAAAGGCCGAGTCTGACTATAATTCTTGCTTGGTCAAAACATGTAAATTCAGCGTATATATGGATTTTAAACTAGTCCATGTCAGTGCTGCCATAGCTAGGTGGTAAGCTAGTAGCTGAGCCTGCAGATTTGTTGTCATTGAAAACTAAGGCAGTTTCCTTTTACGTAGTTGACAAACAGCCTGACTTTGCCAATACTTCCACACGCTGCTTCTCAGATGTTGTGGTCTAGTGAATGTTCCTCAGGATGGTTCAGCTTACATGACAGTGTAAAGAGCCGAGCTGCTGCTGCTGCTGCGAGATGACTGGCTGGTCTGTACAGTGAGCTGTGACTCCTCGCAAGTCCGAAAACTTTGTGACAGATATACAGACAAGCATTACTTGGATAAACTGACTACATGTTTTGGAATCTACATGGTGACATTCCTAAAAATATATAAAACTTGACACATTACCTCAGGAAGGAACGGTTCATGAAAAAAATCTGTCCTGTTTGCTTTATTTTTCACGGTTCAGGACATGTGCAAGATAAGCCTTGAACCACTAACTCAGTGAAATTATTATTATTTTTTTTTAAATTTGGCTCAGAGGCGGATTGATGGACTGCTGAGTGCAAACGTAATGTTGTATCTCAAGTGGAGTCATGTCATTTAAATCAAATCATCGACGCTCAGACAGACATTGATTGTGTAATAAATCTGCTGTGTAAAACTGAATTGCCAGCCAGCAGGTAGTAAAATAAACAAAGAAGAATTCCCGTGGTGAGTTGATTGCCAGAATAGCTGAATTTTCAATATTCCCAACTTTACCGAACTGAAAACCGTGACCCCAAAACCCTCATATGAACTGTACAGTGGATTTTGTCAACGGTTACACCCCTAATAATAACAGTTCTGTACTTGAAAACAGCATTTTGCCCGCTTGCAGTCAACGGACTGCTGTGTGTGTAGCTCCACCCTATTGGGACCGCTTGGGACTGCTTGGTACCCCAACAAAAGAGTGACCAAAATAGGTATAGTATGGTTATTTGGTATCCTTTTTACAATGGAAATGCAAAAAATTGCATACGTTACCTTAACAAACTGAACTGTGCTGCTCAGTAGAAACAGGGCTCTAGAGAGAATGCAGCCTACATTTGGAGCAGGTTATTACAGCTTGATTATTCTCTTATCACCCCACATTCGAACAAATATCTAAATTTCAAATATAAAGTGACAGCCTTATCTAGGAATAGGTGAAATTGTTACAAATCTTTAAACATTTATAACACAAGTATATATAGGATTTATACAACATAATAATGATGAAATGTAATTCACTCAATTTATGAATGTAGCCCACTGACAAACACAAAATTTTTAACATCCTCCTTATCACATTTGCAATATCTGTCAGACAGATCATTTTTTTCATAGTTTTACAGCCAAATCATCAGCCTAGTACGCCTCAGTTTTGAGTGATAATCTGACATTACTGTGGATGCATTACTCATTTGTCTGTAAAAGCGACCACTCTGCTTCACAGCAGTCCGCATTTACTCAGGTTTCATTCTTGCTCTGATTTACATAATTTCTCTCACCAATCACTGGACCTGCTACTTAAATATGCATGCACAGACAGGTGCAAGTACGCACACACTGCAGCATCAGCATGTGACAGGCTCATTATATCGCTGTCGAAAGCTAAATGCATCTGCTGATTTGCGTTTTCTAGCTGCCTGGTCTAACAGACAGACAGGCAGAGCCCTTTCCCTTTCTTCCTTACTCGTTGCTGCCTTCAAGGTTGTGTAATTATGCTCTCTTTGGATCACTTATATGTACTTGTGTGTCTGTATGTGGGTCTTTAGTAAAGGGCTTCGCGTTGAGGCTCTGTAGGGAGTTTGTTCTGCACAGAAAGTTACGAAGCTGCAATCTGTGTGCCTCTCTTGATTTCTTCCTTCCTTTCTAAGTATCCCCTCACTTGCACCTGGGCAGTTTTATTTTTTCATGGCACCTGACTTATACACATTAATTTTTTATGTTTATTGTTTTTAACCTTGCCCAAATAAAAGTCAGTTTTACATTATGTATGACCTTGTATGCAATTTAATTCTTGGAATCTTATTACTGTACTTCACTTCAGCTTTTTTGTTGAGCTTTAATACAATAAATAGATTCTTTGTTTAGGTCCCAGATCATTATATTTCCAAGGGGAAATCATAGTATAATCGGACAAGTCGATAGACCAGTGGTGGGAAACCCTTCTCCTGTCATGGGCCATTTCAAAACCTTTTTCAGGGGCCGTACTAAGTTATTGACACACATACCACTTTTATCTCTATGTGTTGGCTGGTGCTTCTCGTTTGTGAGGCTTCTGATGTCAAATGGTAGTGATGGTGCCACTTTCCACTGGATTTTCAGGTGGGGGTTGGTCAATAGGTTATAGGTTGTCAGGCAAACCAACTGGTTCTACATTAAACAGTGTAGCAAATATATTAAGTTTCTTTGTTTACTATGCATGTCCTGAAACCTGTTGCTGTCGCTGAGATGATGTCCTTTTTCTGTTAATTTGCCTAAATACACTGTAGCCTTTCCCATCACAGGCTGAGGGGATTTTAATTCCAGTGTTATGTCAAGGTTTAATTTGCGTGACATGCACATTCTCAAAGAGTTGTTATTTGTGATTTTTATTATTGATATTGCACTTTGATAATTGCATGAACAAAGGCTGGGGAATAATTCAGTATTATTGCCTGTGGACCTGGAGTAAATTAAAAAACATCATGTAATCATTTTCCTAAACTGTTGTTCAGTAATGTTTCCAAATAGATTGACATTAAAGCATAATATAGTTTTAGGCAGATGTAGTGTTTAATAGTGGTAAATTTTCTCTGTTAAACTTTGTAGTTAGATACTGTGTGTGCAAAACCAGTAAGTGCTTGGATGGTAGCTGATATTGACTTCTCAATTAACTGGAGGCCTTGGGACTGAGAGCAGGTGAAAGTGATTCTAAAACAGTTCAGTGTTATTTTTATGGTTCCCCTCAAACACAGACAGTACTTTTAGGCCTATCTGACCCACGGAAAAGCAGTTCCAATCAAATTTTTTGTTGCCTACTTGTGGGCTAAAAAGCAGCTTACAGTTTTTTTAAATTTGCGAATGTTTTTTGTCTTTACCTTCCCCTTTGATGACTATTAGTTTCTTCTGGACACTTCAGTTTCCTGTGTGAATACCCAGAATCTACCATGCCTACTTGTCAGCTGTTCTGTGGTTTTATTGCACCACGGCACTCTGCCCCCGTGTGTTTGTCTGTGTGCTTGGGTTATGAGTCTGTCATTTAATGGTCGCTGAGTAAGTGAAAGCATCCTTCTCCTAACCGCTCTCACCATGTGAGAGTGTCTTCTTTCTCTCTTAATCTTTTTCTTACTCACTCTGTGCTGCCTCTTGTTTTCTTGCCAAAAAAAAATGTTCAGTGAAAGTCTGTTTGTGGCAGTAGTTGTATTTAACTGACAGCCTACCTAACTGTAGGCGAGGTGTGTGGACAAGAGCACATGTAGTCCGGATAACTATGCCAAGCTTTTAAAATCTGTAAAGTTATTATTTCAGAACAACTCAACCTTCTTTACACCGAACATCTGTGGATGGTTGTAGTGGCTTTTGGCTTAAGTCTGGGTCAGAATAGTAAAACAACAAATTGTACTATATGTACCCATAATTCAGTACCACGTAATGGCAGTGGTAATAAAGTACTGATAATAAAAAAATGAAACAAAATGCAACATAACTGAAACAAAAGCTTGCACGTGTTGCTTTGTCACAGTAGATTTTGCTGTAGCTTCTGTTAATTTCTCAGCTTCATTTGTTTTATCTGATTTATTCATTTCAGTGAAGTAATTAATACCCAGTAATACCAAATACCCATCTGACAATAGTTTGTCTTCCTTGTTCTTTTTTGAGGTGTTGGAAATGCAGTGTTGTGTCTGTGGAATTCTTTAAACATGTTATATTCTTACAGGCACACAATTAAATCCTTGAAGTTCATCTACTATGCTTCTAATATTTCAGTTGCTTCTACAAAAGCAGTTTAGCATTAGGCTAAACATGGTGCAAAACAAAACCTGGGTCTTCACATTGTCCTGAGAATAATAAAAGGGGAAGTTGTCTTTGTTACTGAAAGACATTTTTCTTGAAATAATCCTTATTTATTCTTACAGGGGTTCTAATTATACTTATGAAAGACTTGTGATGTTGCAATATGTGCTCTCTTTAAGACGTTTTATGACACATGTGAATTTCTTCTGTGAGCTGTAGACAATTGGCTTTCTGGGGGACATTATTTCGTACAGTGACTGTCTGTACAAGGATCGACAACATGACAGCTCCTCAAAAGTAAAGCCAAAAATCCTCTATCTCAAACTGCCTGCCCACAGTATAACTCTTTGTTTAAAAGCTGAGTCAATGGAGAGGCTAATGAACCTCTCTACGCTAGAGTTCAGTTAACAACAGGAGAAAGGAAACATCTGTAAATAGCTCTGCATTTAGTCTGTTTTGTGTAACCTTGTGACCTTTTAACCCCCATAGCCCTGCAGCTAAGACCAGTTGTCAAGGTTTCATACTTTTTGATGTCAGAACAAGGGGTAGGGTGTTGTGTTTAGACTGAGCCTTCCGTCTTGTAGGTTGTGGGCACAGTATAGCACTTCAAGGTGGATTAAGACTTGCTTTCCTCTCTCGGAATACATGAAAAAGAGCTTGCCTTTAGATTTGAATCATTGCCAAATTTCAAATTAAGAACATAATTCTGATATAATCCTACTCTTAAGATTTAGTAAAATATAGATTTTTTGCTTTAGGTTTTATCCGTCTTCTTTGTGAAACAACTCTTAGGCCTCCTTATTCTAATTAGAGACATTTTAATGTTATGAGCTCTGCACTGGCTTTGACATGGCATGTGCTTGTCAACTTCAAAAGTGTGACTGCTGACAGTGGGCTTCCTGTGGAGACGTTATTGGACATAGCCTGACACCTTGTGGCCAAAACTTGTATTACATAAATATTAGTGCCTCTTGCCCCTCCTTAAAAAAATGTAACCATGTCCCCCTGCCTTTGACTGTGAGTGACTACTGATCAGCTACTTATAGGTCAAACATGTAAATATTACCTTTTCTGATGTCTTGATCACCTCAACTTTAACTCCTTTTTTAAATGTATTAGTTCTCTAGAGGTGTGTTGAAATAACTTGAGAGATATAGATGACTTTGAGATATAACAATGATTTATGTATAGTGTTTCACTCTGTCCTGCTGTAAATCATTCATGAACTCTGTAGATGGTTTTCTGGATCCTTTTCCTGTTATAAATGATTTCTGTCTAATTGATTCTTTTTCTTTCTCTCCCTCAATGTGCCTCCCTTCATGTCACTGCCTTTTCCTGTCATCTGTTTAATTTATCTTACCCTTCTGTGCCATTTTTTTTCTCCCTTTCATTCATTTAACCTTTACAGAAACTCAAACGGCTGATTCCTGACGAGGTAGGTTTGGTACTTTGCTTGCCACCGTCACCTGTGTGCTTAACTCATCCATCTGTCACTGTGGTCTTTGATAAGCCAACTCACCATTATCCATCTAATGCCATGTTGCTGTCTGCCATACAAACCTAATTCACTGTAACACAGATGTTAAGTGTGTGTTCTGTCATGTGCTATGTTGACTGTGCATGCTTTGAAGATGCACACTGACAGAATGAAATGTGTGGCACATAAGCTAGTGATGCCTTCATGTGTCTGAAACTGGAGGATGCTACAATTGTACATACTCATAGATTATTATTCATGAAGTCACTATGGAGGCTCACTATATTATAATCTGCCAAGATGGCTTGTATCCTTATGTGGATGTTCTTAAGTGTTCCTTTATCTGCAAATTGCAAAAAATAAAAAATAATAAGTGAGAGCAATTTACTGCTCAAAGTTCTGAATGCAAAAGGCATTTTTTGTTAAAATTGAGTGTTATGGTCTGCGCCTGCCAGTGCTGACTGCACTGACTGCATGTTGATTTTGTGACACTTTTTGTCAGCAAAATGCTGCTTCTAATCCCTAATCATCATCTCATATTCTACTGTTGTACAAAGTCTAATATCCCCAAAACAAAAAATTTTGCTCTTTAAGACTCTAAGAGAGTAGGTAAAGAGCATATCTTTAAAGTGAGGTGATTACGGATCGCTACATTGTTTTATGGCCTTACAGCGGTGTTGCTTGCATTACAATTGAAGTTTTCTCTCTCTGACCTCTTTCCATTAACCTGCGTCACATTTTCTGTTAATCCAGTTGGAGCGTTTCACCAGCATGAGAATGAAAAAGGAGAAGGAGAAACCTGGCTACATGCCGAGTCATCGACACTCTGCAGCTGCCATTTATGAGCCAAATCCTCAGAGTGCTATGCTGCATGATCATTCTGATGAATACGTACTGGAACTTTTCGAGCAGATGCTGGTGAGAAAGACAGTAGCAAATGTTTGTTTGTTGTTTGTGTAGGATTCTGTGAGGATGATCAACTATTCATTATTGCCCCTGAAAAACTGTAAAAACTTGTATTTGGTTTATTCAACTGAAAAATCCTGAACCGTAAGTGTTTCTATGTACCATAGTATTATCTAATAGCTCTGCCCAGTATTTTAGTACATCAAATCAACCCCTGCTGACACTGAGCATCTGTAAGTATATCACTGGAGGGCTTATATTCTGTGTTTCCAATTTAGAAGAGATAAGTTGAAGCACCTTAATGTGATTCACATTTTCACATTTATGAATGCGATCTGGTTTCCATTTTTGTGCATCTTTTCTGTTTATTAATTGCCCCAGTCAACAGCTTTTTCATCATGCATTTCCCTTGTCTCAAAAAACTTTATCCCTCTCAGCTTACTTTGTTTTTCCTTCATCTTTCTCTCTCTCTTTTTTTTTTTTTGCTCCAGGTGGATATGAACCTGAATGAGGAAAAGCAGCAGCCTCTAAGGGAAAAAGACATTATGATCAAACGAGAGATGGTCTCCCAGTACCTCCACACGTCTAAAGCTGTCAGTACCAAAAATAAATATTGCTAATGTAGTGTGCTGAAGGGAATTCACAGAGTCTAATACAAGTAGTTTTTTTGGTACTGGCTATTTAGTTCTTTTTATGCCGTATCATCCTATGCTAAACATATAGTGTAATGTATGGGTCCGTCATTAAGCCAGACTAAAGTGTTTTCAAGAGACACCATTATCGTAGGCTTATTGTTCAGGCAATATGCTTTTTAAGGTGACTGAATGGGTTCTAGTGTTGCAGACAATCAAGTTGAGACTGGACAGTTTTAGACATTAAACAAACGTATTCACTGATGACTTAGTGAAACTTCACAACAGTTTTGGTAGGAACATGTATCTTTCTAGTCGTAGTGGCAGCTGAAGTAATATAATCAAATATGGTGTAAGTGAGTAGCTCAAAGGCCTAACATAACCAAGCACAGATGGTAGCTAAAACACTTCATTGAACTGTAAAATAGGCCTATTAAGAGAAAATCCTACACGCAATACCCTGTAGTCCTGCAGATCAAAATTTCAAATTGGGCTTGACTGTTGCCCTCGGAGTCCTGCATTATGCTTTCTTGTGGAAATAATACCAATTATAACCTGTAAGAAGACAAATAAAAATGCAGAGCACAAAGGGATTTTGTGTCTGTGTGCCCACTGTGTCTGTTTGTGTTTGTTGATTAGGGCCAAAACCAGAGGGAGAGCTCCAAATCAGCCATGATGTATATCCAGGAGTTAAGATCAGACCCCCGAGATGCACAGCTGCTGAGCTGTCTGGAATCTCTTCGAGTCTCACTCAATAACAACCCTGTCAGGTAATCACTGAAAATGAAAAAAATAAACCAGCTAAAGGCATTAATTGCTTCAAATCACCTGAGTTGATGTCTTGGTATTAAGCCCAGACCTCAGTCTAACTCAGACTTTGTTGCAAGACTTTTTAAAACTACTGCTCTCTCATGATCATCATCATATTGTAGCTGATAGAGCTTATGCCACTTTGCTAAGGGGAGTCTAAACAAAGTGCAGGGACCAGATATGCAAAGATGACACGGACCTATGAACACAGGCCTCAGTTGCTGCCAGAAAAGATTCTATGAAATACTGACTGTGTGAAGATATTCTTATGCAAGTGATATCGATTCAGTTGTCTGCAAAATGTGACTTCCAAAACAAATGAGCGGGAGCAGTGACAATTTAGACCTTTAACAAAAAAAGAGATGGATATTTATCAAGTGAATTACTTTCTTTTTTAAATTTGCAGTTAATTTAGATAAATTTGTAGGGATTTATTAGCACATCTTTAATAGTGATCAGTCTGATATCCACTGTGATTTAAAATTGTAAAACATTTTACTTATTTTGTAATAAACCATTTCAACTGAAACAAATTGAAGCTACTTGCAAAAAATAAAAAGTGATATTTGTGCCATTGTAAAATCATTTTAAGGCAAAAAATAAAAATAACACAACAAATAATCTGATTAAAAAAAAAAAAAAAAAAAAAACTTAAGGAAATTTATGTAAATGTGAGAAATCAATATAGGTCAAGACAGTCCTTAAAAAATATCTTGTGATTTTGTCACTTTCAGTTGGGTGCAGAACTTTGGAGATGAGGGACTGGCTCTGCTGCTGTCTCTGCTCAGAAGACTACAAGAGGACAAAGAGGAATATCCGTAAGATGCTTAAATCACACAATAGCTAACTGTTGCCCCCTAGCAATATGTGTTTGTAATGTCTTCCCATGTCTGTCTTCTATCTCATCCACCAACTAGAATGATGGGAGTCAAATGCCAACATGAGATCATTCGCTGTCTAAAAGCTTTCATGAACAACAAGGTACGCAAATGGCAGTTTTTTATTTATTATTTACAATAATAAATATTTAATAATACTAATATTTACAATTTTAAAAAATCAATCATTTTTTGATACTGTTACAAGACATTGTTGCCATTAAGTTATTGAACTAGTCATAGAATAATACTGTATATGCAATGTGTTCTGTCCTCATTGTAGTGTAGTGATTCTTCCTCTTGAGGGCATTATAAAGTCAATGAGACTAACTTCGGTCAGTTCATTACATTGAATAAAGTCTTGAGCTTGAGAGCTCTTTGAGGTTTTTTTTTTTTATACTCTGTTTTTTTCATAAAAAAAGTGTGTGATTTCTAAAGTTGTTGCAGTCAGAGTATGTTTTAAACAGACATTAAAAGATGAATTCTACTGTTGTTAAGACTATAATTTGAATAAAGAAAGCTCTGTCTCTACCCTGCTGCGGAATAGAAACCTTGAGAAATTTAATGTCATTCTGATTTCTCTTTCTTGTCTTTCTCTTTCAGTATGGTCTGAAATCCATGCTGGAGTCGGTGGAAGGAATTCCTCTGCTGGTTAGAGCCATCAACCCTAGGGTGCCTCATATGATGGTAGATGCTGTCAAGCTGCTCTCTGCCATCTCAATTTTGGAACATCCTGAGAACCTGTAAGCATGCTGGCACCATGTCATTTATAGACTGTTGAATGCTATAAGACTATTGTCCTGGACAACCACATTATTACAGACTGTTTGCACACATCATCACTGAGACATTGATAGCCCTTCACATCCTGGATTACGCTATTGCTATAGATAGGTGTGCCATATGCGGAGCAGACAGGACACAGGACTCCCGTAGGCAGAGAGGAGGAGGGCGCTATGCCAGATAAATAATGCCTGATGCTCAGGTGCAGTCAAAGCGGATGGATGGCATTGAGCAGATGTTGAATTTCTAATGCTGAGGTATCAGCCATTTTACCTGCTCAGAGATGCAGCACAAGACTAATATTTAGGGATATATAAAGTCTTAAATTGCTCCATTTGCAATGACTAGCAGTCTACTAATGACATCAGTAACTGAGCATTTGCTCTTATTAGTTTTTCCACCTTATAACCTTTAATGTCAGGTTTCCATAAAAGCTGTTGAATAAAGCAATAGCATGTACTTTTTCATTTTGCAAACATGTTTTTTTTCAGACAGATTAATTCTGTGTATGGTGATGTAACTCTATATAGCAACTTTATATGATGTGCATACCTGTTTGTGTTTTTGCAGTCATGAGCGTGTTTTAGAGGCCATAACGGAGGAGGCTGAGAAACGGGACATCGAGAGGTTTCAGCCTCTCCTTGCTGGCATGAACCATCAGATCATTGCTCTTAAGGTACACAAACACATGGACATACATGAGTTAGCAATTTTAAATACTCATGAAGGTACATGTTTAACAAATGACACTAACACAGTTGCATTTGATGAACAGAATTACTCAACCCAATCTGGTGTGTAAAAGACTCGATTAACTGACAGATATTATGTTTTCT
Organism: Naso thynnoides; assembly: GCA_029783665.1. Taxonomy (NCBI): domain Eukaryota; kingdom Metazoa; phylum Chordata; class Actinopteri; order Acanthuriformes; family Acanthuridae; genus Naso; species Naso thynnoides. The sequence continues at coordinate 13,280,311 of JAQLOL010000026.1, read as the reverse complement.
ATTACATGTGTCATGTATGCAGTTAGTCTAAATTCAAAGCTGACTTTATGATGCCATTTTTGACAGGGGGGCTGCATGCAGTTAATCAATGCCTTGATCAGCCGAGGAGAAGAGTTGGACTTCAGGATCCATATTCGCTCTGAGCTGCTAAGACTGGGACTCAGAGAACAGCTGATGGTACAAAAAACACTCTCTTTTGAACTCCTCTCGAAGCGACTCTTCAGCATACACATTTGAAAAGCCCCGCTCTTAGGGTCTCTCTCAGTCTTCATGCCTTGGACTGGCTGACTGGCTGACTGGCTGACAGGCATTCATGATGCTGTGAAAAAGTTTTCCTCTAATGTCCAAACTCAATGTTTGTCACTCTCTTCCTGCCTCTCTGCACCTTGCCTTTCATCCCCCCTCACTCTCCCTGCAGGAGGTGCGTAAGATAGAAAACGAGGAGCTGAGGGTGCAGCTCAGTGTGTTTGATGAGCAGGCTGAAGACGACTCCGAGGACCTCAAAGCACGTCTTGATGACATCCGCATTGAGATGGAATATCCTTTCATTGTGCAAAATTGTCCCTCCTGTGGAAATGGTCAAGGTCAACACTTTGTCCTTGAAAATCTCTGAAAACTTCTTTATATGGTTAAGGCATAACTTTGACAGCTTGTGGTATTGCTTTCACCTTACTTTTTTACTTTAATGAACAAAAGGAATAACTTTTACATTGTTGCTATTAATCAAACAATATATATTATTCACATTATATTATATGCACATATATTGCCAGTAACTTGTATCAGATATGAATATCATATCACGCTTTTCTTTTCCTGAATGGTCAGCCTAAACACGCACTTTCTCCGAAAACAGATGCATATTTTCAAAGTTAATAAGCATAATCTTTTGGACTCTAGGGACATTGTAGCCCTGTGTGGGCTTTTTTACATTCAGAGTTCGACTTTGCCAATTAGCATCTTACCAACATCTGCTAGTCAACTGTAGTGCTGCAAAGAACAGCAACACATCCAATCAACAACAAAATGCCATTGCTCTAATGCAACTCTGAATAATATGTTTTTGGTATACAGATAAAAGTCAGTCCAATTAAGTCCACAACAATAGAAAATGCCTAATGTTTTAATTTCCATTGTTGTGTGTAGACTTGATGATTAATGCTACTACTTAGATATCATTGTGAATACATGCATGTTTGATCAATTTGTAAAGTAGAGTGGGTCTATTGTTGGCAGATACAGCCAATTTCTATAAAACCTAGTCTAGTGGGGTACCCAGCAGTCATTTTCATTATCAAATAATTAATCATTTAGCCCATAAAATGTCAAAAAGAAAAAAAGAGAAATTCACCTTAAATTACTGATGAGACCTCTACTTGGTGCTTTTGACGTGCAGTTATGATTTTAAACACCAGGTGTCTCCCAGGGTTCACATAACAGTGTAATAATAATAATAATAATAATAATAATACATTTTATTTATATAGCCCACTTTAAAATCCAAGGGCATCTCAGTGTTCTTTAGAGAATGCATGATAAGGGGGGAAAAGCATTCATGTACTCAAATAAGACAGCAGTTGAAAATAATAGATCAAATGTGTAAATACTGTCAGACTTCCTCTCAACTCTGTCTTATGACTGACACAGAGATAATGTAATATTAGTCTGGTAGATATGAAATCAGAATGTTCATATGTGCAGATTGTGGTAGCTGTGAAAGACATGGAGTAATTGCATCTCACTGTCCCCACACAACAAAAGCTGTCAGAAAGACTACATGTTTGGTCTCTGACTTGTATGTCACTGTAATTTCAAAGTGCACAAATGTCAGTGTTCTGTCCTGCTGCTCCAAGCCTTGCTATGGATGCAGCAAAGGCTGGCGCCAGACTATTCAGTCTGACTGAAGATGTTGTAAATGTAGCATGTTGATAAATTTTCTTTTAAACTTAACTGATGATTTTGTTAAATGAACCTTAATTCTAGCTTCAGTGATGTGAGGGAAGTGTTTGACATAGTCGTCAATACAGTGAAGGACTCCAAGGCCGAGAGCCACTTCCTGTCCGTGATGCAGCACCTGCTGTTGATCCGTAATGATTATTTGGCAAGGTAACATGAAGATATACACACTCACATAAGTCGATACTTTGTTACACATACTCCTGCATAGACATTTATGCTTTAGAGTTGATATAATATAGGCTTCAGACAAGAAACTAGATATTGTGTCATCTGGGATCTTCTTATTACTGCTGTTCTATGATATATATATTTCTTATTTATAGGTAATTTAAAAAACCACACAATTTAAGCTAATTATTAAAAGTGTTTTTGAATGATTGTTCCATTAATTGTTACATTGAATGACATAAGGACATTTACTGTTTGTCAAAAATTTTTTAGACCTTGTCAAAATCATACAGCCATGTTATATGCAGACAATGAGGCACTATTTAAACTTTCACTGACAATTTCTTCTGTGCCCATGTAAGCCCTGTAAAAGAATAATAACAAAGACCAAAGTAAAGTTTGGGAAGAAGTTTAGTCATTTTCTTCAACTCTCTCTCCTCACATCCTTGTCTCAGCCCTTTCCTCCATTTCCTGTTGGTTTTTCAGAGCTCTGTTCAAAGGGTGGGAAATTAATACATGCAAAGAAGTTCAAATTTCATTTTAATAGAAATGAACACTGTCATTACTTATCCCTAGAATTGTGCTAATGTATCTCCCTGTGTTCTATAAAAAAGCCAGTTTGGGGGGTTGGCAAGCTAGAGGAACAAAGGAGAATGAGTGATGAAAAGTGAATGATTGAATGACAGACAGGCTTAGAATAATATCAGAACAAGTCAGGAGCTGTGTGGCATAGTTTATGCCCATTTACGCATTTTCACTTTTGTGCAAAGCAGCACGCAGACAACCGACAAAACACAAAACCAGCTTTACAATTGTGGATTATTTTAAAAGAATTTTGGGAATAAATTGTGAAGCTGGGAAGCATAGCTTGGCCCAAACAAACAGCTCAAGCTGAAGTCTTTATACCTCCCTATTCTTTCTCCATCTTCCCTATCCTACCTCCAGTGCAGCACATTACAGGTGGTCTGTAATAGACTACAAAGAGAAACAGGAAGTGAGGGTGGGAGAGAGAGCTGGAGAGTGACAGAAAATACAGCTTGATAATTACACAGATTCAAAAAGAGAAGGAAGGTGGAGGGTGAGACAATAATGAAGAAGAAACTGAGAGTTGGGGTAATTGCTAGGTAGAGGTTGAGAGAAGGAGGGAGAGGTGTACAGGTTAGCATTTGTGTGGGAATGAATGAAGGAGCACCTGCTGCTTTGGACTTTTAATTCTTGGTCTTACTGTTTTTCAAGGTCTGGAAATTTACTAGAGTACATAAATTTACTGAAATGAACCGTCATTCTTGTAGTTATCCACATGCTGTGCATGTGCACTTAAAAAGGTTTGAATTTGCAATGACCACTGTATAATTTTCATTTTGGATTTACTTAAGCCATAACCCCAACAAACCGTTTTCTCATAATATGCCTAATATCTAAATCTAATGTGTTCAGGCTCATGTAGAATTTCACATTTTGGAAGCAGTTAAATACATCTAGTTTTCTAGAATGCCACTAGATGTCTCTCTCGCTCCACAGATAAATCTGAGCCTAAGCTTAAAAAAACAAAAACCTTGAAGTGAAGTGAAGGAGTGGAATGAGTGTTAGACAAAGGTAAAATGACTAAGAGGGACAGGGGAGGGAGGAAGACAGAATAAATAAAGTATTGAGTTTGTGACTCTGGCAGCATTTAATGGGGTCAGGGAATAAGACACCTCCAAAATTGAGTGTCTGTTAGAAGCTAGATGATCAGACAGAGAGTGCCGGACATACACCAACACAATCTCAAAAACCCAGTTGTCCACAATCAATCTTTGTGACAAGAAACTCAAACCATCGTGCTCAAAATGACAGCCAGTCTCAATTGCAGACAAAGTGACAAAGCTTGTGTGTTGACACATTTGTCTGAACAAATGAACCTGCTTGCTCTTTTTCGATCCCTCCCTCTGCTCATATAGTGTGCCAGATGTCTTGTTCATGTAGACTAGACTGGTATTGTAAAAGACATACATTTGCTGTGATTGTGTTTATGGACACATGAAAACTATGTTGTAGAGAACCAAACATAATCTCTTCCTTTTTCCCCAGTACCACATATAAACCCTCCTCCTCCATTGTTACCGTACTTTCATCTTTCTCATCTTGTCTTTGTCCCGTCTCTTCCTTTCTTTCTGTCCTAATCCATGTCTTTCTGTATCCATCACTCCTTCCCTTTTGCAGGCCCCAGTACTACAAGTTGATAGACGAGTGTATCGCTCAGATCGTGCTTCACAAGAATGGAGCGGACCCAGACTTCAAGTGCCGTAACCTCAGACTCAACATTGAAAGCTTGATTGGTGAGCTGTGAGACCAGAACACATTAATGATCAAGTCTTAGCTTTTCAATGAAGGCTTTCTGCCCATCACCCCTAATGTTTAGAGCTGTTTTTATGCACTGTCACTGGCATTAAAGACCAAATCGACACAATATACACAGGGACCAGAAAAAAATCAAACATTTTGGGGAAGTACAGCAGAGGCTGATTCTTTTATTAGTATTTTAATTTTAGCCTTCAACCTCACAGTCAGCATCCATTTACTGTGTTGCTGTTAGTGACAATAACATTGAATCACATAGAACAAGAATAATATTGTCATAATTAATGTTACATGGTCGATCTGTGTTGTTGACAAAACTGTAGTGACCAAAAAATGCCACAGGGTGGAGCCAAATAGGGAGTATCAGTGTGGGCTGAATTGTGCTACAGGTTTAAAAATCATAGGCTGAGACTGTCAAGAGGACAAAAGCTTTGTCAAACTAAGCCATTCCCAGAGTTTGATTTCTCTGTATGTTTGTGAGATTTCTTTGCCCTGTTCAGACATTTGAACCCCGACACGAAATGTTAGATGTCAACCCTCAGACATGTGGTGCATGTATAAATACTATGAAAGTCAAAAGGGCCTGGGTTCATGTATCTGCAAGCTTTCCCCTGTTTAAATGATATGTTCACTATTTTTCAAAATTGCCATAAATCTTCCTGATTTCCTTGCTTCCAATCACATTAAAGGGAAGACAAAATGTACAGTCTATGATCTGTGTAAAAAATATATCTTCCAAAGTGTATCTGAAGCTAGAATAAGGCTTTAGCTCTCTGGGTTAAACACATCACGTAAGTACCCTCCAAGGTTACTGTCCCTTCAGTACAAGAGTTGCCTTTTTGTATTGTTCTGTCTCCACTGCAGCTCAGCAAGAAAACAGTGGTGAGGAAGAGAAGGAATTGGAAAAAGACTAGCTTTAGAAGACACTCTCTTGATTTAATCATCTCAGACTACTAAAGCCTGATATTAACTCCAGATAAACTTTGAAATAAATCTTTGCACACACAGGGGGTGGTAGATTCTAATGGACAATATGAAAAGGAGGAATGCTTAAAGCAAGAAAAACTGCTTTAATGTACACATTGGCACCTGAATAATTTAAGTCCTGAAAATTTGTGAACTTATCCTTGGTGTGCCTGTGAGCAAAACGCAGAATTCCTATCAGCTTCAGGGGTAACACAGATGTCTCTATGAGGTTTAAGAAAGTAGTTATGGTGGTTACTGATCCATGTCATTTCCTGTTACTCAGTTTAATACAAACATGGAATGCTGAATTTTGTTGACATTTGCTGAGTGACGGCTCTAAAAATTGACAAGGAAGCACCTGCTCACTATAGTAAACTAAACCGGAGCAGAATGAAGGTGCAGGCCATGTCCCAAGAGTTCAATACTCCTTTATGGCAGATCTCCGTTGCTCACCGCAGGAGGCTCTAATTGCGCCGCTTCTAAATGCGTCCTGACTCACACTCACACACACAGGCTGGCTGGCCTCCTTTAAGGCTGCCAGAGTTATTATCGGTGGAAAGCAGCCCAATTCTGCCCTGCATGCATTATTTAGTGTTTTTCTTTGAACTCTGAAATTCAGCACAGTCCCCCCCACCCACCACCCACCCCATATTCTGGCTCCCTTAGTGCTCTCTATGCGAAGTTTGTCCCATTTAGCTTAGCCACCATGACAGAAGTAACCCCCTTCCCTCCATTTCACATCCAATAACCATCTAAACTCACACGCAAATGCACACCCTGAAATTATGTGTGGGTTGGCGTATTGTTGTGAGGTCCTCTTTCACAAAATAGATTTTTAATTTTTCTCTGCCGTGCTTATCTAGTTTATCAAGATATAAGGAATCCTGCATAATTTCAACCATTTTTTCACTTGCAATATTTTGATTGCAACTCAAGACGAAAACTTTCTCTTGACAGACTGTATAATTCACTTTCTAAAAATTAATGTAATTTCTTCATTTTCTATTGAAGCTTTTCAGAGCTCCTTTGTCTCTGCTATCTGTCTGTTTTATCCCTCTCATGGGCATCATGATTAGCTGTCTTTGATCCAGTGACTTTGTGGCATTCATCTTCATGTTAATTAGCTCTTTTATTGCACATGCTCGGCAAGCCCTTGGGCTCTGAACCACCTGTAGACCCTGCAATTATTCTGTGAAAGTACCCCGTTTCTCAGACTGTGTCCATCTCACCCTGTCCTCTGCCAAGCAGAGCCTCTGATAATGGAATACTTCCAGACTGTTACATGGTTTGTCTTTTATTTTTGCACAGTTTGTCAGAAACAGAAAGGGAAAAGTAAGACTTATGAAATGTTGTTTTGCATTGAGGGAAGTCAGTGTGCTCCAATTTTCACATACACGCAGTCAGAGAAAGGCTGAAGTATTTGAGGCTTAAAAGGTAATGATGTCACAGCGTGAAACAGATAGCATCCTGTTGTAATAAAATGCCTCTGCAATAGTCTTACAGATCTCGACTATGAGTAATTTGACAAGGGATAAGTACAGAGACACACAGGATGCTTACCCTGTGCGTTTTTGTCTGGTAACGAATGTTTGTAGGCACCCAACATGTGCCAGACTGAAGGGTGTGATGTCTTCACAGTCAGATGTGTCCAAGTCCATTGTCTGAAGCCCTAATCCAGCACTATTTTTACTCTTTTGCTTTTTTCTTTATTTTGTCCTCTCTTGTCCACAGACAACATGGTGGATCAAACCAAGGTGGAAACGAGCGAGGCAAAGGCAACTGAGCTGGAGAAAAAGGTGAAATACAGACAAATTCATTTGCACTGAATATCATAAATACCCACCCGCATCATGATGATAAAGGGGTGATACAAACAACGGACGTCATCTCAGAGATGATAACTAAAACATGCTTAATTGTCCCATCCAGAAAAAAACATTACTGAAAAACTGCAAAAACTATATGATGATAATGCAGATGGGCTGCCTGCTTTGGAGTGTTTAAAATGCTCTCTGAAAGGCCTTGATTATGGTTTTGCTGCTGCACTGATGTTTCTGCACCAGTAACAGAATAAAAGCAGAGGGGGAGCTGAAACTAGCTTTTCACGTGGAATTCTATCAGTTGAACACATGCGCATATTACCATATTACATGAACGCACTTGGATTAATTTTCGTTGACCACACACACACACACACACCATAGTGCTGGCTGTGTATGGTTGGGTAATTGCAGGCAGTCTCTGGCAGGAATTAGGGTATGAGGCTGTCAGAATGCTGACAACGAGAATAAATGATCTGCTGTCGGCAAATTAAACAGCCATGTGTGTCTGTGTGTTCATGGATGTATCTGTTTAAATACTCCTATCCTGTTTGTCAAGTATCCGAGAAGGAAAATCCTTGAAATTTGTGACAGTGAGAAAATTAAAATGGGGGAGTAATATTTTCTCTATCTCTCTTTTTTAATGGCTGTGAAGGCTTTAAAATGGAAGTGAGAAGTAAATTCATACAAGTGCACTGAAGCAACCTAACTCAATAATTGGCACTAATTTGCAGCGTAAATTATACAATGAAAGTAAAAGCCCTAGACTGCAGGAAATGGATGCTACAGGTCTTTTAGTTACAGAAATTGCTGCAGCTTTTAAGAGGGTGACTAAAAACTTGTGCATGCAAACACACTTTGGTCCAATATTTCATTAGAGAAGCTTGGTGCCTTGTTAGCTTCAAGGTTGATATTAATTCTTAGTGTATCTCAAAATCTTTAAATTCTCTTTAGTTATCTTTTAGATGAAATTGCTGATTTGTGACTTTTATTATTCAGCAGTTAAATAATATTTTAAAATACACATTTGTGGTTCTTTTTTCTCATATGGTATCAGTATGGTTTTGCTGCATTAATGTTACATTTTATGTGCTCAATCTCTGTGCTTCCTACACTGAGAAACATGTTTGTTTGTCAGTTGAATGTATCTGTCACTGGCGGTACTGAAAGAAGAAAACTGCACGATCAGCTTAATAGTTATTTATCAAGAACAGCATTTTCCCGGGAGTAACACAGTATCAGTGCAATTCTGCAACTGATGGGACCTTTTTGTTGGTGCCTGAGTAAAATCAGAGAAAAGATTGTTTAGTGTACTCAAGATTGTACCGTATGAAATGAACCTTTACTCAAAATACTTAAGTCTGACATTTTTTAGGATACTGTAACTGAATCTGTTCCTGCCTATGACCCTTTGCCTGTGTATTAGTTGGATTCGGAGTTGACAGCACGCCACGAGTTGCAGGTGGAGCTGAAGAAACTGGAGGGTGACTATGAGCACAAGCTACGGGACTTAAGCCAAGAGAAGGAACAGCTGGCCACTTCTAAGCTGGAGAAAGAAAAGGAGAACCAGGGACTACAACAACAGCTAAGCGCTCTGCAACAGCAGGTACACACAAACACACACACACCTGTCCGTGTGCACCTCAATGCCGTTTGAATTTAAATCAGTTTAAATGTAAATGTTAACTGTTTGAATTTTGAATCTCTTGTTTATCTGTGGAGTATTGATGGAATAAGCTACATGTGACCAGTTCTCTCTAGCTTTTAATGCCTGCATTTACTGAATCAAAAGTGAGTTTAGACATCTTTGTGTCAAGTTGATCAGCTTGTACAGTATTTCTCTCAATGCTTCAATGTAGTGTCCATTTAAAAGAACCAAAACATAAGGACAGAATCATAAAAGACTAAGGCAGATAATTGAATCAGTCATGTTTAATGTCCTGAAAACACATACACTCAAAACAGAAACTTCTGCTAAAGCTGCAAGAAGTAAAATATTCCAAAGCTTAAAGAAATGCAATATTGCAGAACTGTAAGCACCAAAAAGTTGTCCAACATCTCTGCACGCCAACACAAATACAGAAGCCCCCTGGCCTTAAATGATTTAGCCAACTGCTAGCATGGCTTTAAAAGAGAAAAAAAAAAAACTAAAAGAATGTTGTGAGTAGAAGCCAAATCCTTTAGAGATTAAGAAACTCAATGAAAACATGGAAAATGGGAAATGTGAATATAAAGAGTGACTTAAGAGAGAAGAAAGAAGAAGAAAGGGAAAGGATGAAGATGGGACAAACAGAATTTTTAAGGCCAAGATACACACAGAGTTTTGTGTGTGTGTGTGTGTGTGTGTGTGTGTGTGTGTGTGTGTGTGTGTGTGTGTGTGTGTGTGTGTGTGTTTGCTAGTGTGTGTACTGTGTACACTCATACAGTAGGAAGCCAATGATGAGGATTGTTTAGCTGTCAGTGTCCTGCTGCCACACCAGCTGGACTCTGCCTCACAGTGACACCCAAACTCACAAACACACCAAGTGACCCAGAACAGTCAGCCTCTGTGCATGTGTGCTCATAACCACATGAAGATGTTCCTGTGTGTGTGTGTGTGTGTGTGTGTGTCTGTGTGTCTGTCCGTCCGTACGTCCGTCAGAAAGAGAACTACACAGCTTCCAAAATGAGCCTCATCCAAAGTGGCTGATGCCAGCAGAGTCCTCACCACACAAAAGCCAAAACACACACACACACACACACACACACACACATATGCACAGTTGTCCAATGCATCAACAGCATCACTAGCCAGGCATCTAACAAGCTTCTCATGCTAAGATGGCTCACTTTCTCTGTGTTTGAGGCACTGCCCATCGAAGATTTCTTCACATGTAGAGATCTCTCACTGTCCCTCTGTGTGATCTTGTGCCCAACTCTTCATCTGCTTCCTTACTAAGAAAGCTCGAAGCAGAGGCCTTTTATGTCTGTTACTGTCTTTTTTTTCAAAGTCAGAGAAGGAAACAACACAAACAATTTGTTACGCTGCATAGAGACACTCTTTACATGTACATGCACTTTGTTTACACTTAACACACCTAAAAACAGATACAGTAAATGAACAGATACAGTAAATGAATGTGTCCATATTTGTGTACACTCTAAATCGTGTATCGTATATTCCCATTTAAACCCCAGTTTTCTGTATTATGCCAGTATTAGCTGGCTAAATTTATTGACTTGGACAGTTTTATCAAGAATTGGCTCCTCAGTGATGTAAATACCGAAATTAGTATTTCAGTGTTGGAATGAAACATTGATTTCACCCTCACTTCTAATTTAGAAGTTTGTCCTCCACTTTAAAACTTTCTCCTTTGAATTCCTCTGCGGACTTAATTCCCCCCTCCTATGTTTTTCTCTCAGCAGCTTGCTATCCATATTCTCCTGATCTCTCCCAAAACTCAATCCTGCTGAGGCTTTAATTCCTTTCTATGTCACTCTTTCTCCTCTTTTGTTCTGCCTTTTGTTTCGTAGTCATTATGTTGGCATGGCTAGTCATTGGAAAATAATCTACACGACGACATATCAGTTTTGAGAAATGTACAATAAACAAAATACTCTGAACATATGCGTACATGATAAACTGCTGTATGTGGTTTGAAAATGTACAGTTGCATGTCCAGTAGTAGATGAATCACACTTATAATATCATAATGTATCCTTACTTCCTTGCAGAATGAAAAACTGTCTAAAGATCTGGAAGAGGCTAAGACTAAAGTTGTCACAGTTACTGTTCCTGTGCCGACGCCCGGTATTCCCTCTCCACCCACTGCCCCGCCTCTTCCTGGCCAGAATGCAGGTGTGCCCCCTCCACCTCCACCCCCACCCCTACCAAGCCATGCAGCCATTCCTTTTACCCCTCCCCCTCCCCCCCCTCCTTTACCAGGTCTGTCAGGACTGCCACCACCTCCTCCTGCTCCACCCCTCCCTGGCATGCCTGGACCACCACCCCCTCCTCCCCCTCCACCCCTTCCTGGCATGGCAGGACCACCACCCCCTCCGCCCCCTCCA
>JAQLOL010000026.1:13242625-13253944 GCA_029783665.1 Naso thynnoides | reverse complement strand
CGTCCAACCACCGTCATCCATCACACACTTTCCTACTTGCCCCCCTCCCACAGTCTTGTTTGTAGCCAGCATGGTTTAATGATTACAGAGAACACAGTGTTGTACACACAGTAACAGAAAATGCAATATGTTGCACATTATTAATTTATGCTATGGTCCAAAACTACCTTTTTTTGTAGGCTGTATGTTTGGCTACTGTTAAAGTTTGTATTTTTGAAGATAAATATGGTTACTTGTAGGGTGCAAATTATATTCTGGTTCTCTGGTAAGATGAAAGAATTAACAGTGTGGTCAATCTGCAGCTGTTGTTCTGGCCTTATTTCAGGTATCAGTCATGTTTCCTCCACCGCCTTAACAGCTGACTGTTTGTATTAGAACAACACAGTTACAGTAAGATCGAATAGTCCGACCAATTTAGTTGGTTGCTCAGGCTAATGGTTTCACAAAGAGTTCTAGTCTCACAGCAGAGAGTCTGGTACTGTGGTGCTGAGTTTTAGGTTTGTGAAATAGCTGCTGTGCACCAGTGTTATAGCTGATTTGAATATGAAACATGGTTTCTTGTTTGGTTAAGAGGAAAAGCATCTGTACTGCTTTATAGTTGCTGCATACTCATTATGTCTGTTTTCCTACCCATACGCCCCTTCTGTCACACAAGGTGTAGAAAACAGTGGAATTTCACTGTAGGGTGATTTTTCTTCTGTGATTATGTTTTATTTTATTAACTCGAGCTTTATTCAAAAAAGAAAGATAGGAGTGAACTGAGACATGAGCTATTGCAATGAAACACACTACTCAGCTCTTCTACAAAGTATAATAGAACATTAAATAAATTTATGAGTACAGTGAAAATTGTTTCCATAGTGATCAGATTTGTCTGGGTCATAGTCTCTGTATGCCAGTGGTCACTATAACCGTTTTCCTTTTTCTTCTTTTTATTTCTCATCTTTTAATTGCATAAAATAATGAAGAGAACAGCTTTTCTTTTACCTGAATTTATTGACTGTTTTCAGTCATGATTCCCACGTTCACATACAGTAGCACCTGCCTCAGGCCAGCTGGGAGCAGATTGGTTACAGCAAAGAAGCAGGTTAAAGCAAAATAGAATTACCTTAAATATATTTCTTTCCCCGTAAGTCATCATGTATGAAAAGACCCAAAATGAACACTATTAGATTACTTTTATTACTATAAGCAAATTATTTAAATGTCACTTGTACAGGAATTATTCAGTCCCAAGCTTTTTGATCCATGTAAGCTGTGGATCATTGTACTGGTGTTTGTAGAGCCCTCCAGTCATATTTCAGACTGCAGTGTAATTCAGAATACATCACATGGGACAGTTTGCGGCAGCTTTCAAACCGGGACAAGTGTATGTGTCAAGGGAACATGCGTCTGTAATGTGAGTAAGCACATATTCCCCATGAGCCCTCACTTAAAATGTGTAAAGTAATGCTTTGGATTCTTGCCACTCACCACAATAATTCATAAGCGTCTCAAAACTTGTTGTCCAGGGACTCCTTGCGTATTTGTGTATGTGGGTATGAGAGGCATTGTATGTGTGTGTGTGTGTGTGTGTGTGTGTATGTATGTGTGTGTTACAGGATTTATGTAAGTGAGTGAATGTGTATATGTGTGTGTTTGTGTCATAGGGGACCACAGACACTGTCAGCTTCATTTCTCAACATCATATAACCGAGGACAGGCCGGCCTTATGAGACCTCAAGCTGAAAAACAGGAAAGTGGCGTTGCGCACACGCACAGGCACACATACTCCCACATTCACAGTCATCATGGCTTAGGATGGAATCCTGGCCTTGTCATGCACTGGGCCATAATCCAGTTTAGAGGGATTAATTAGGAATTAAGGAGTGTAATGTTATCGGTGCGTGATCCGTTCACATGCGCGTGCACAAACATACACACACATCTCACTCTCTTTGAGTTTATATATAGGGCAAGGATTATTCAGAACTAAGGAAGAAAAGTAAAGTAATTTTTATGAATTTTCTGACTTTATTACTTTTTCATTCAGTTGTTCTCTCTGCCCTCTCTCCCTCCTTCTTTGAGTGCCAAGCTTATTATCCTCCTTGTTACTCATTACTTTTCCTCGCTCTTCGTCCATCCTTTTCCTTCAGCTTCTTTTCCTTCATATGCACTAGGAACATCCTTAAAATGACTTTTGTAGTCTTCTCCCCACCCTTGTTTTCTGCTACTCTTTTCTGCTCTCTGTGCCACCATTATGCTGTCTCGTAAGGTCCTATGGAAGCTTTTATTCAGGTCTTTCATCCTTCCAGTCTAGCTTTGTTGAGAAGAGTAGCGGTGTGAGAGAGATTTCTATAGCTTTGCTACTCTTTCAAGAAGGCTACGACATTCAGGTGTCTCTCTCTGAATGTCCATTTTCTGTCTGGCTTCCCATTTTTCATAGTTTGTCTTTATTTCTGTGGTGAATGGTGCGACTGGGGAGCTGTGCTACCTACAATTGCTTGACTCAAGTCTCAGCCCCTTTGCTGTCTGAAGCAGCTCTGCTTTCAGACAAGACTTGAGTGCCTTACCTTTGTCCTTGAGATGATGCTTTCAGTCGTCCTGCTTTTTTTGCTCTTCACCCATCTAGCTTCTCATTTGTGGATGTGTGTACACTTGTTTGGCCATACTCTGTTTGTGCTTTATCTTACAGAATCATTTTAAAAGTAGATTGATAGATGAAAGGCAATAGAAGAGGAGGATAAAGAGGAGGGGAATGGAGATGGAGTAAAAACAGCAAAATGCAATGAGCGATGAGGTTGTTTATGTTTGCGTGAGTGTTTTCTTGACTATAATATTGTGTGTATGTGCCTCTATGCCAGATTTAGTGAGGTATGTGTTGGTACTTCCTTAGGCAGACAGTAATGCTATTGTTTTTATTAATGCCTCATTAAAGTTTTAGCATGTGGCTGCTGAAGCTCTTAGTGCTCTTATAACAGGGTGCCTCCCAGTCATCAACCCTTAACACACAAATACAGAATGCTGCCTCTCTAACTCGCCTTTTGTCTGTTTTTCCCATTCTGAGCAACAAGAATTTGAATGAAAACAAGCAATAGCCATCTGACCATTGTGCTCACCATTATCCATCCATCTCTTTTCATGCCGCTGGTGTTTGCTCTTTCTGTGTCTTCTTTCTTCAGCTGTCTTCTGCTCTCTCCTTTCCACCTTTTTTCTTTCACTGTCTGCCGCCCTCCTTCTCTCTTGTTCCCTCTGGCATTATTGGCAGCACTCTGTCTCTGTCAGGTGTGTGAGATAGCCTTCACGCCATTGACTTGGTGCAATAAGGCTTTTGGATGCCTCAGCTCTTATTCGACTGGTTCCTTAACTCTTTTCCTACCAACAATAAGAAGGTGGTCACCTGTTTTAGTCACAACACAGAAAGTTATTGGAAATTCAAGAGGAAATAGTAAGTGCACTGCATGATTTGGCCCACTCCAAATGAATTACTATTAACTGCCACCATTTTCAATGTTTGTTTTTTTCTTAGCTTCCAGGGTGGTAATTTGTTTCTGTTCATGTCAGCATGGTTTATAAATTGGTAAAGATTTTAAGTCTGGTTTAGATAAGTAATCCATCAGTGCTCTTTATTTTTGTTAGGGTCATCTTTGTATATAATATTAGTGAAGAATGTTTAAGAATTGGCTGCTACACATTAATATATGCATGGCATATAAGAGGTTGTCAAATAAATCAAACTGGGAGCAAATAGGATAAGCATAATGTAAGGATAATTTGAGTTTGTGTAAGTTACATAGCTTGACTCCAGGCCATGAATGCATCAAACTTGTAGTTTCACGGCAGTTTTCCTGATGACAATAATGTAACTTTATTGAAAAGGAATAAAAGCAGGCATAGAGTTAGCTATGATGGATTATGTACCTCGAGCAAGTTTCAAGTTTTTGTAAGCTGACTTTCGTCGTGTACTGAATTAACAATGTCTCCAAACCCAACTCAGAACAGCAAACCTTGGCATATTGTCAGCTTATCAAAAACCTTATGGCAAATATTATGGCTTGGATATTTGCACACACAGCAAACCTGAAGGAATTGTACTTGGGAAAATGACATGCGTATTCAAAATTCACTCAGCTTTTGACAATGCGGGAATGCATAGTCCTAAAAGAAATATGCAATCTTCTTCATCCTGTCACGTTTGATTTTGTTCAGCCACTCATTTACGTTTCTCCATTCTATTTGAGCTTATCAGATACAGCCATAAAGTAAAACACAATTGTTAAACAGAAACCTGTTGTAACACAACCGGTGGTACAACTCCGTGAACCACAGCAATTTTTTTTTAAAGCAGCACGTAGCCTTAAAGCATGTGTTGTGTTCATTAATTCTTAATTGGATCAGCAGTAAGAGAAACCCTTTTACATTAGAAAAATCATGTGAATCAATATCAGTGTCAAAAAAATCATGTAATAGAGCTTTAAAAACAGAATCATGCCCACCTGTCCATTCGCACAGTTATTGTTGATCACCAAGATACATTTAAGTAAAATGTATTATTATTTGTACAAAGACTGTATATTTATTCTAAGCATTTGCCATCACAATTGTTTTTATTTGTTAGCCATTTAATTGTGATCTCTGGTTCAGAATGTATGACTTGTCTCAGGGGCTGTTGCTCTGTTCAGTTTAAATTTGAGATTGTGTGTCTGTTTGTGTCTGAGAAAGAGAAAAAAAAATAGAGTAACAAGGCCAGCTCTGCCTTCAGGCTGTTTGGCCCCAAACGCTCATCAGCCTGCTGGTGCTGAAACAGAGAACCTTCTGCCCCTTGCCACTATACAACCACACACACATACACACACTGACACTGACACAACATGAAGTACGACAAACACATGCACACATTAGGAAACACACGTGCATTCATAACACTCACAATCAAAGTTTGTGACTAAATCATCTTCCCCATCTCTCACCGCCATCCTTAGTTGTTTTATCAGTGCATCCTATCTTCTTTTATCCACCTCCCTAATCTGTCTGTGCCTCTATCAGACACTTTCTATTCCCATATCTTGCCTCTGAGACAAGCTCTCTTTTCTAACTCCTCCACTTCCTTTATCCTTATCTTGTTTCCTCGCAGCCCCATACATCCACTAGCTTTAGATTACTTGGAGAATGTTTCTCGTTCCCCCTCCCCTCTTTTCCATCTCTCTCTCCCTTTTTTTCTGTCTCCATTCCTTTCTACCCCCCTCCTCATCTTTCTCTTTTCCATGTCTCCCTCTCTTCTCAGCAGTGGTTTTTAATGCATTATGAAAATGGACTGGGGCTATGAAAGCGAAACAGGACAAGTTTGGCTGTTTAATGTGACTCCTTTCACTCCTCATCTGCCTCATTGGCAGCCTGCATTTGTGTGTGCGCGTGTTTTCATGCTGCTGCGAGAACTTGTGCTTTTTGTGTGCACAGTAGTATGCTTGCGCGCAAGCACATGCACATTCTGTGACAGCTTTTTTTGGGGGGGGGGGTCTTAACACTGAAAGCTTAATGTGACCAACACATCAGCTGGTCTTCAGACATGTAGTGACACTTTCTTGCTCTTGAACATGAGTTTCCATCACTCTTTACGCACACATGCACACACTTTGGGCAAGCATTAAACTGCATGAATAATAGAATAGACGGGCAGACATCGTGGAACACATGTTTCTCTGAGACGTGTGTTAATGGAAAAGAGTGTTAGGGCATGGAGAGAAGGATGGAGGAAGCTGGAAAGGGGTGTTTATGAGACAGAGCACAAGTTCTACCCTACAGGGTGGTGTGACCTGGATGTAAGTCTCCTCATTTCCATCTTTCTCACTCTTTCTCTCTCACATTTATGCCAACCTCTCCTTCACTCCCTCCACTATATTCCCTCTTTGTTAATTTGTATGAAGTTAAAGCTCTTCATCTCCGGAGAGAGCGAGATCATCCTGTGGAGAGAAGGAGCCAGATGAGCTCTTTAGATGCATTGAGATGAACTGATGGTAGATGCAGAGTGGGAGGAATACAACTGATGAAACAGAGGGGCTAAGAATTAATATCAGAGTATTAAAACTGAGGCCAGATGGTGACAATACAGCTGTTGGTTATTTCATCTGTGATGTTTGACTATTAGATTAAGAAAGAGAATGGATGGCTTTAAAGAGGGCACAGAGCCACCTTATACCTAAATGTCAACTTAGAGTATTTGAATAGGCTTCATGAAACTGATTTTATTTGAGCTAGAAATTTAATGAACTTTTACTGTGCTACTTGAGAGAACAGTAGCATTGATTTTAAAATAGCCTCAGTCTTATATTGTCATTTCTTTTTTTTCCTTCCCACCCTCCCCTTTTCTGCCTCTCTGCCATCTCCTCTCTTGCTTGCTCTTTCTTTCTGATGTTGCAGAATGAGCGTGTGCATGTGTGTGGCTGGCGGTGGATATTCTGAGCACAGGCGGCGTATGTGTGCACATCAGGGTTTAATTGCGGTGTGCATAGAAACGAGTGTAATTAGCCAGCACTCGCTTCCCTGCCGCCCGGCTAACAACCAGCATCCCCTCTGTGCTTGCTCTTTCTCTCTCTGCCTTTCTTCTTTGTCTCCTTCCCTCCCTCTCTCTTGTCTCATGCCTGTTGCCACAACGACAAGCCCCACTCCGCCATTGTTCCCCGCTGTTCTCCAAGAACAAAGGAGGAGGCTATTAGCTCCCTAAGAGCGGAGTGGTGGAAATGGAGGAGAGGGATAGAGAAAGAGAGAAAGGATTGCTGTGAGGGTGGGATGATGAGATGAGAGTGTGAGAGAGTGAGGGAAGTAGAGAGACGGTTCTGGAAGAAATGAACAAGGAGACAAAGAGATGGAGTAACCGAACATGAGTTTGGGAGATTTACTACAGGGAGGAGAAAGAAGGGAAAAGCTAGAGAAATAACATGCAAACAAGACTTTAAGAGAATTAAACAGGAGAGACAGATTAGAAGAGAAGAAAAGCTTTTGCAGCAGAGCAAGAGAAAAGTGAGATTGAACAAGTTATTTAATTCAATTCAAAGAAACATACTTAGCCTCTTTGCAGTTTCATATCGTCTACTTTTTCCTTTATAATCTCCCTCTTTCCTTTCTCCTTCCCTTTTGTTGCCCTTCCTCAGTCCATTACAACAAGAATTTGAGTCTTTGTGTGGTTTTGTGTGTATGCGCTTACACTTTGAACTTGTTTTATACACTTACAGCTTGTGTGTCCTTGCTCTCCTTGCTTGTGAGTGTGTGTACACTTTGTGAGGGTCATTAGTACCGAGAGTAGGCGGGTAATGCGCTGTCTGCAATGCTGGCCATCTGAATGTTAACAGATTGTAACACAGGACAGAAAGTGAATTTGGTTTCCCAAGGAAAATGGAGCAAATTACACTTTTATAGCTCTCTGCCACTATCCTTTGCTCCCGCCATTACTCACTGGGTGTAGCGAGAGAGATGAGGGGAGGGAGAGAATGAGAGAACAAGTGATTGGGAAGATGTCCTTACTGAGGAGGATGGTCGAGGTGCGATGGTGAAACTATGGCTTACAAGAAAAAGCAAAGACAACTTTTTTTTACGTAGTTGATAACCTCTATCTCTTTTTAACCTTATTATGATATAGCTCAGGGATGAATACCTACTATTATCCGAGGAGAAATTTAGATAATTGTCAAAATTTCCATTCCCAGCTGAAATTCACAATACCCATACACATTGAATCCTTCAAGTATAATGCTAATGTGAACACATCAACCACATGTTTTATATTTCCATTAAGGTATCTAAGTGTCCCTCATATTTTATGTTCTTTATTTTAAATGAAAACTGATTATATAGTGTGTCAGTACGATGGACAAGGGCAATGTAATTTTGCCTCAGACAATGTAGTTCCTAATAGTGGCATGTTCATATCAGGGAGTTTAGTTAAAGTTACATCACTACATGACTGCAGTTACCCGCGCTTATGGTGAATCGTAATTCTAAGACTAACGAGCCATTATCTTTGAGTCTCCCCCTGTGAGTTTCATTAGACAGGAAATTGTACACTAAACTTGATTGTAACATTCCCCTATGGAGGGCTGTGTGTGGTTAACTCAGAGCCTTCTGTGCTTAGCATGTTTTTTTTTTGTTTTCAAAAAGTCTTGTTTTCCAACATATGCAAATGTGTATCAAGATCAAACATCATTTTACTTGGTTTGATGGTCTTAGTTAGAATCAGTTCTGAGATGCTGCTGACTATTGTGGACTCAGCTCTCAGGGTTCTCATTTTTATCTGAAAAAGAAAGTACAAGATAACAATTATCTCCTCTTTTATTAATTATCTTCATGTCATTCAAAAGTTTCTTTGTGACAACTACATGTGCTGTCCAAATCCCCTAATGTTAATAAATTACTCGAAAGTAACTGCTAATGATGACTGACAGATCTAAATTGTGACAGAATAAGTTAACATTAGCTCATATTCTGACAGATGAAGCAGCTTTACAGCTCTGAATACAGGAGTTCTTTGTCAAGATTTAGTGGTGATAATGATATGCTCAAAATTGTAAGTCAGAATTTTCCTACTGTTTATTATCAACCACCTGTTGGTCATTTGTACTTCACTGCGCCTCTATGTACCTATCTAAAACTGAAATTGTCCCTTTGATTGTTTCACTCAAGTAACATCCCCTACTTGCTGAGCTAAAGAGGTCCAATCTGCTGAAATATCAGGATGAAACAGAGTGGTATTTTTTTATTGCACAGAACACTCACTAACCAGACAGTCAGCTGTAGCTGGCAAGAGCTGAGAAACGCGAGCACAAACATTGTTAAATTGTTGCACATATATGCAAAAAAAGTTTAAATAAATAGATTTGAAAGGCAAAGCCCTACTGCAAGAGTTAGCATAGCATTTCTGCATTATCAGAATTATAAGATAGAACATATCTTCAAACTTCATATTGTGCAAAATGGTAGTAAAATCTGTAAGTTTTGGTTTCAAATAACACTGGCTCCACTCTGTTGACCTTAGGTTAAATTTAATGAACTGTTTAACTCATGAAAGTTGATTTGCCTTTAAGATTCGCATCACTTATGTTGACCTTAACAGAATTCATATATTATCTAAATCACTGCTGACTTTAGACTGGCTTTTTGACACTGTTGCCTGTTTAAATTTTAAAGAGTGTGGGCAAAGTTCAGGCACTTAATTCACAGAGTTATAGAAATTTATCTTAAAATCAGGTATATTTAATTTTATATTTTCTCCAGCATGTATCCTTGGTTAATATTCTAGTTCTTAAAATAATTGGAATTCATTAATACTTTATTGGCTGTGGACTTATTGCCAGTAGTCCATTCCACTGTCTGTGGTGGTTTTAAAAATGTATTTTAGAATCAATCTTTAATCTAAGATATTAGTGGCATCCCTGAGTCTGCTTTCTCTTGTCATCTCTCGCATTTTTGCATCTGTTGGTGCTGAACAGCTGAAGAGGAGAGCTACAAGAGACAGTCAGGATCCAGTTTCACCATCAAGTCATTATGAAGCAACATGGGAGAGAGATGGCTTTTGATTTGGGATTTAGAGCAAAGCCTAGCTAGAGTGAAACAGCAGTCAAGGTCGGCTCAAGGGCAACATTTCTCAGCCAGGCAGTGAATGTGTTAGTGTTCAGGCTCACACATTTAAACACACAGGTGTACACCGTCGTGAGGATTCACCCTCCTGACCTGGTGGCTCTTTTTCCCTCCAGTATGAGATGGAGAATATCTTTCCCGCCGATGTGTTTCTTCTTAGCATCAGAAAGATTGTATTCCTTCCTCCTAGAGGGAGAAGTGATGGTGTCTCCATCACTGCAACCCCACCTGTCTCCTTCTGGATGTTTCCTTCTCTCCTCTTTCGCCTCTCCTCCCTCTTCCCTTCTTCCTGCGTCTCTATTTCCCTCCATCTGCTACCCTCCCTGAGCTGACATTTGCTGTCAGGCAGCCTTATTATTTTGTTCTTCAGATTTCTGATTAGAATTCTCTCGTTCCCTCTCCTTCTCTCCGTCTTTGTCCCTCTCTTTGTTTCTCTCTTCTCCCTCCAGCCCTCCCGCACAAACAACTCAGTCCAATAATGTTTCCTTCCTTGCTCATTTGCTCACTTTTTTTGTTCTGTCTTTGCCACATTCATTTGAGCATAATCTAATTCAGTCTGTCTCCCACTACCTCATCTTGCATTACACCTCTGTCATCTCTCACCGTTTCTCTTTTTCTCGCCCTGTTTTTAAAGGTCAGTTTTGTTTTTTTGTTTTTTTTCCCTTCTCCCCATAAAGTTCTTGCTGCAGTCGCTCCCAAGGACTCTTTGTCTCTGGCTTTTAATTATACTCTGTGGGCCCTCTACCCTGTCCCTGTAGAAACATCCACACATGCAGGTTTATGCTGTCGCCCACATGCACGGACGTGAAGCAGACTTACACAAAGTAAACAAAGTAAGCTCAGCCATGATTGTCCAGCTGTTCATGAAGATTGTATATTCTCCTCGTGAGTCCTTCAAACACACATCTAGTTTGTAATTAGTTATTGAAAGTACGTCAGAACTTGCTGATTATTTAACCGCGTATTGATTATCGCAATGTGATAGTAAGTGGATATTACGTCCATGCCGAGGTCCACTAGAGTAGCAGTAGTTCATCATACAACTGGACAGCAAAGGAGACAGGAGAGGGTTGTCATGGTGATAAGAATCCCTTGAGGGCGTATCCCCCCCCCCCCCCAAATTCTCTCCACAAGTCTGCATCACATCAACTTGCTGTATTTTTCTTTTTCTATCTTGCTGTTTCTCGTTGCGTCTTTCTGCCTTTGTCTCTCCATCCCTCTTCTTTCTCTGCCCATCACACTCTGCCCTCTGTTTGTTTCTTTGTCTCAAGAACATCTCTCTCAGGCTTTTCCCTCTTTCTCATAATGTCTTCTTTTGTTCCCATCTTTCTTGATGTTTCTCTTTCTCTCTCTCCTTTCTTTTTGTCCCTGTGGTCCTCACCTCTTGTCCAGCCATCGAGGGAGGGAGAAACAGAGGAGGGAAAGGAATGCTAATTTTATCTCCACAGCGATAGAGTGCAGAAGGAGAGACAGAAGGAGAGAGAAAGAAAATGTCACTCGTCTGAGGAAATGAGATGGCCATTGCGCTGTGTATGTGTGTGTCTGCGTCTCAACAGAAAGGATCAGGGTGGCAGTCTGAGTGACATTTCATGTATTTTCCCTCCGCTCTGCCTTGCTCCCCTGCCAAGTAAATGATATATATATATATATATATATATTTATATATATATATATATATATATATATATATATTTATATATATATAGTTATATA
>JAQLOL010000026.1:13203181-13230501 GCA_029783665.1 Naso thynnoides | reverse complement strand
CCCCCCCCCCCCCCCCCCCCCCCCCCCCCCCCCCCCCCCCCCCCCCCCCCCCCCCCCCCCCCCCCCCCCCCCGGCAGTTAAGGACACATACACAGGTCTGCTGACTGATAAACAGACTCCTCTTTGTGCAGATAGAGACAGACAGACACACACACACACACACTAACACTCACACATGGTTACATATTGACAGAGACCTCTGCTTGACTTAGCTCCTCTTGATTCTGCCCCATCCATCTTTCTATTTTTTTCCATCCCAACGTAATTAAAAACAGAAGTCAGAAATGGAAGAATTTAGTTTTCCTTCCATGACACGCACATGCGTGTCTACACGCACACACACACACACACACACACACACACACACACACACACAAATACGTAACCCCCCTCTTTTTTTCCCATCATCTCTCAATGCCAAGCAGCTGTTGGTTAGACGAGGGGGAGGTGTTCCAGGAAAAGAGAAATGTGTGTGTGTGTGTGGGTGTGGGTGTGTGTGTGTGGGGGTACGGATGATAGTAGGGATTGTAGTGATTTGGTTCCACAAAAAGCAGTTTCTTTGGGTTTTAGTTTAACAAAAAGACAGCTTGGATGATAAAACTGCTAGGATGTCACCACTTAACGAGTGGATTCCTATGTGTACGTGTTGTGCGTGTGTCCAGTTGCACATGCGATCTGCCTCCGTCATCTCCTCTCCTCCCCCACAATGACTAAGTGTAACATGGTGCATTGCTCCATAGCCTCCACTAGAGGTGCCATCGGCTCATAAATGAAGCAAGCCGGCTGCATGTGGAAACCAGAGCAGCCATTTTACAATCTGTACACCAGACCCCATTTTATGAATCAGCTGTGATGTCACCATAGCAAAGCTTGATTCCATTGGCTAGTGTGCAGCTGGCACTGTAGCTATTATAGCACAGATATGCACATACACACACACACTCACTCACCGGCTGTCTGCCTCTCTGAGATACACAAACACAGGCACACACTGACCTAGTGACAGGATGCCGTCACTAGGTCACTAGTCTTGTCCCAGACCAACTGGATTATCACTCTTTGAGATTATATACTGTCCAGATCAGACGTTCCTCTGAACTGTGCCACTTGTGCCTCATACATGTCTGCATGTGCATTTTGTATTTGTAAACAGATTTAAGATGTTATTGATGTAATCAGGATTACTCTTAGATGTCTTTTTTTCTCTTACTAATGCCTTTTAGGCATTATTTTACTCATTTTGTTCAATTATTGTAGGTTGTTATTAGTCTCCCTGTTTGTGTCTTTGTCCTAAGATGTTTATTTGTTGATTCTTGTCACTTCCTCTGTGTTTCTTCCTGACCTTTCAGATGTGACTAGCTGTGTTTATGTGTCTGTGTGAAGATATTTATGTTGTTTCCTCTCAGATGTCCTGATGGATTTTCCTACCCTCTGTGTTTGTAATGGTTGATTTCCTGTTATTGTTTCCTGGTCTCAGCAGGGACTATGCCTGGATTGCTGGACACACAATATTATTGTTAATTCATGTCAGTGATACACACGACTGATTATACTTACATAATGCAAATTATCTGCAAATTGTATAGAAGTACAGAGTTCAAATAGACTGGATTGCCCTGGAGTTTGAGTCAAACTTTAGATCAAATGGATGGTTGGCTCTGGGAGAAGAGTTCCATAAAGCTGAAGCTTACACTGAGTAAAACAATGGGACTTATTGAAGGCACAGTCCACTGACCAGCTGACTGTTTGAGTGTGTTCTCAATGGAGAGACGGGGCGCTCATTAGGAGGCCTGTTCTCGTTAACAAACTGTCTGATTGGTCTCTCACACAGAAAAGCACTGCTTGGCTGAACATGTGGAAGGATAGACAGATGGAATGAATGAGTTTTTATCTGTGTCTCTGTGTCTTTGTGGAGAATACTTACAGTGTCTCTGGATGTGAGAGAACTTCAATTGAATGTGGACAGATTGTGGAAAAAGATGATGGAATGACTGTGAGGAAGTAAAGAAATCGAGCCACATGTGCAGTACACAGAGCTGGGTGTTAAGTAAAGCTAATTTACAGTGAAGTATTGCCATCACTGGTAGTTAATTATCCGTAAGTAGGTGTGTCACAACAACATATAGGCATTTTAAAGTGATTACAGTACTTTCAGTCCAATCTTGACTGTTGCAGATGAACATCTACTGTAGTTTCTGATATCATTACATGAGGTCATCACTATGCAGTGGAAGCAGGTGGGCTGCATTGTTTGTGTGGGTGTTTCAGGCAGATTGTGACAAAGAGAGACAACATAATCTTACTGTCCATGCTGTACCAGCACTTAAGATGGCAGTCTTCCAGACAGTGAGTCTTGTTTCCTGTCACAGTTTGGTCTTTTCCAGAGATAAAACATGGACAAGGCCACAGAGAGAATAAGATAAAAAGTGAAGAAAGACTGGAACATGAAGTAGGCGGTAGAGATGCTCCAGTGATTTTCAAACTTAAAGCTATACAGAAAAAAATGTGTGGACGGGGTAAGGCCATTGTTTCTTTTTGGGTTTTTCAAATACTAGTTGAACAAGAATAGTTGTGGTTTTGAGATTTAAGACACGTTGCGGAAATCTTTTTCAAAGATTTGCTCCATTACCAATTCCAATGTTATCTAAGTAACAGTCTGTTCAATTATCTCCTGATGTTCGTGATGATTTGTGTTTGTTTGTTTGTTTTCTGTTTTTGTTTGTTTGTTTATGAAATAACACTGAAATGTGTCTCACACAAACCAGAAATAAGAAACTCCTCACATTTGTCAAGCTGGAACCAGAACATGTTAAGTGTTAATACCTCTTAAATGATGCAACAGTTGATAATCAGTTTTGTCAAAATTAAGTTGTTGGGGGTTTTTTTTGCTTTATCTATGCTTTTAATCTTGACATAAAGTATTTGTGCTGCACTCTTAAATTAATGTTAAATTAAGTTTGAGTGGTTAGATAATAACAGGCAGGAACAAGTGAACAGCTGTGACATCCAGCACTCTGACGTCCGCTGACCTTAGATCTGATGTGCCTGCTTACATTGGACTGTTATGTGGTCAAACCCATGTGCTTGTTCATCTTTCACTCTTAATTCCCATCCAGTGCACATTCACCCCCACCCCCCTGCACACTGACACATCCTTACAGTCACAGTCCTGACCTTGCCAGAACGAGTTACTGTGAAGTGTTTCTGTCAAGTGTGTGTGTGTGTGTGTGTGTGTGTGTGTGTGTGTGTGTGTGTGTGTGTGTGTGTAATGAACCATCCGTGCACGTGTGTAAGATGATTGCAAACTTTAAATGCCTGACAGCTAACAAACGTCCAACCATATTTACCAGGCCCACACACCAAGGACATTTTTCCCCTGGTGTTACAGCCATTTCATAGCAGTTCCATCTTCCCCAAGGCCTCTGATACAATAATCCTAACACCTCCATGACACCATACAGTTGGGAGAGAGTAAAAAAGTGAAGCCTGTGCTAAGTCTGTCACTTTTTATGACCATCACATAGGCCCTCCATCCATCCCTCGTATCCACTTAGGTCTCTATTACAGAACCTTCTGATTCTACTCCTGTCCTTCTGTCTGGCATTTTTTCTATCAACGTCCAGCTGTACTAGTTAATAAAATGTGATTTTTAACAGTCCCCCTTTTTCTTCTGTCCATCTCTGTATGTTTCTACCATCACCCCTATTTCTCTATCCACCTCTTCAGCCAAAACGGAGCAGGATGGTGGAGACGATAAGAAGATGATGCAGAAGAAGAAGGTGAAGGAGCTGAAGATTCTTGACTCGAAGTGTTCGCAGAACCTTTGTAAGTCCACACATGACCATCTGCTTGAAACGTGATAGCTCCATGCCAGTAACATTACTCTTAACCTGCACTGAGTGAAAACCTACAGCAAAATGCCAACAATAATTCTGCTCAACTGAATCATTATTTGAATTTAATAAGGGCTGTTATTTGTGTTTTTCTCATGCAGCCATCTTTCTGGGATCTTTCCGTCTCCCTTATGAAGAGATCAAGAACGCCATCTTGGAGGTTAATGAAAAGATCCTGACAGAGTCCATGGTTCAGGTACAAGCTCAGATTTGTTCGTCTTGTTCAAGGAGTAGATTGGAACACATGTACAGTAGGTGGCACTCACATACGTTTCTCTAGATCCTGTTAATCATGAATATCTTCCTTCTATTGCCCCTTAGAATCTGATTAAACAGCTGCCAGCACCAGAGCAGCTGAGTTACCTGGGAGAGATGAAGGATGAATATGATGACCTGGCTGAGTCTGAGCAGTTTGGAGTAGTGGTGAGGAAACCTTCACATAACACAAATAAAACACACAAAACAGTTTTGTTTCTTGTAAAATTGGTGTAGTTTCACTTCCCAGCTGACGTGAACATGACTAACTACAAATATAGCTGAAAAATCAGTGTAATGGAAAATGAGGCGTAAAAAATTTTTAAATACTGAAATTCATTCCACCGTCAATATATTAGACACAGCTAATCCTCATGCTGTTAAACACAGACTGCTTTGTTTAACTGTGAAAAACGAATTCCCCTTCACTCACACACAACTACACATGCACACAGACAATCTGTGTGGTGACAAAGAAGCTAAAAATGGGTCTGAAATCCCCCCACTCTCTGTTCTCTCTCCAGATGTCCAGTGTGAAGCGGCTGATGCCACGGCTTCAGGCCATCCTGTTCAAGCTGCAGTTTGAGGAGCAGCTGAACAACATCAAGCCAGATGTGGTGTCTGTGACGGCAGCCTGCGAGGAGCTCAGGAAAAGCGAGACCTTCTCCAAGCTGCTCGAGATCATCCTACTTGTTGGAAACTTCATGAATTCTGGCTCCCGCAACGGAAAAGCATTTGGTTTCTCCATGTCTTACCTGTGCAAGGTAAAATGGCGTGGAAGCATATAAATGCATTGGAAAGACTTTTAGTCTTACCTGTTGTTTAGTTCTTAGAGGTCACATGTGGATATGTTGACACACAGTAAATAACATGAAAACTGGGAATTACTGCCAGTGTCTTTGGCTTCACTTATTTTCAACATTAACGTCACTTATAATGAAGTTTTGGAGTTTAAAAAAACTAAACAAAGCAAAACCAAAATCTAAGTTCTGTGCCATATTATTTCATTTTTTTACAGTTGAGTGACAACATGTGTGTCTGTATTTATTTTTTATAGTATTTTTATTATAGTATCTGATTTTGTAATGCAGAATAGACAGCACAGATGCACAGATAAAAGTGCATAAATACTGAAATTTCTGAATTCCATCATCTTGCTTGTGCATCCATTTTTTGATTGTTCACCTATTTAGTTTTCCATTTTTTAAATAATCCTTTTCCCAATCAGCTGCGTGACACCAAGTCAGCTGATCTGAAGCAGACGCTGCTTCATTTCCTGGCTGATGTGTGTCAGGAACAGTATCCTGATGTCATGAGCTTTCCAGATGAGCTCATCCACGTGGAAAAGGCCAGCAGAGGTACATGCGACATGAAGCTGATCTCTGTATATTTCTACCCCTACAGAAAATCAATCCATTACAAAATCTGTTGATACACTTTATATTGTTCGTATACATAGTATGGTCTGATGTGTTCTAGTCATATGAAAAAAAACCAAAAAACAGTCTATCTCCATTTCCTAAACTGTATGTAGGTGTACTGCATTACCTCCTGTCTCCTTTGCTGCAGTGTCTGCAGAGACTCTTCAGAAGAACCTTGAGCTGATGGGCCGTCAGATAAAGAACCTGGAGAAAGATATGGAAACCTTCCCTCCTCCACAAAATGACAAGGACCTGTTTGTGGAGAAGTTATCCATATCCTCCTTACTCAGTCAGATATTACACATAATAATTCAAAAATTCCAAATAAAATCTTTTTTTTAAAAAAGTAAAAACAAAATCATAGATCTTGTCATCAAAAATGATCATCTTTATGTCTTATTAAAATACAGAAAAGGTGTTTCTGTGTTCCTTAACGCCATGTCCCCACAGTTTTGTTGGAATCGCCCATGAACAGCATGAGAAGCTGGATCTGCTGCATAAGAATATGGAAAAGCAATTTAACGACTTGGGAGATTACTTTGTCTTTGACCCGAAAAAAATCTCAGTCGAGGAATTCTTCAGCGACCTGAACACCTTTAAAAACATGTTCCAGGTGTGTTTTTGTACATGTGAATGAACTGACTCAAGTTTGATGTGTTCCATGTAAAGTGCACAGATCTGGTTTTTATTCTTTAGAAACCGTCATCAAATCAAATCATACACATACAGCCCAGAGACATGCACACAAATAGAATACTAATATCAATAGATGAAAGAGGCAAAGATGATAGACAAATGTCAAACCAGGAGAAGAAAGGTTATGCACCTGTTTGTATTGACATAATAATGAGTAAGAGTAACTCAGCATATTGTCAGTTTATAGATCAACGGCCAGTGTGCTATTTGGGTGGGCTCCAACAGGAGGTAACTTGTTTTACCAGTTATTGTGAATAACTGCCATCCACTGGGGTTTAAGTCATGTTTACACAGACACACATATATGGACCATACACCTGTTATCTTGTATTTTCTTTAACAAATCATTTTATTTAATGCTTAGTTTGATACATTCTCCTTTTATCTTTCCTCTGCCATCAGCAAGCAGTGAAGGAGAATCAGAAGAGGAAAGAGGCTGAAGAGAAGATCAAGAAGGCCAAGCTGGCCAGGGAAAAGGCAGAGAAGGAGAAAGAGGAGAAACTCAAGAGGAACCAGCTGCTTGACATCAACGCAGGTCACAATTGTTGGATCGTATCTGTTAGCCTGCATGTGACTGAAAAAGAGAGAAACACTGCCCATCTCTCAGTCTGTATTTCCCTCAGATACCAGTTGGTGGCAGTCAGAGTCCACACTTGTGTGGAATATATGTGTGTGTGTGTGTCTTTGTGTGTGCGTGTGTCTGTGTGAAAGAGCAACCCATTAGTATTTATAGACCGAAGATAATCTAATGTTGATGACTTGTGTTTTGGAGTAAGCATATAACAATAAGCTCCACACAAAGTGAGGACAAGGAGGATGTATATGAGGAACCGCTTGACCTCTTTTTGCTCCTCTGGTGTACAGGGGGATTTGCTTCCACTGAAGAGAACTGAAAGAGCATCTAAATCTCTTTATCACAAAAAAACACATTTCAACTCTTCTATGAGATGCTGTTACACTTTGAAAACTGCTCGCAGCATACAGTCCTGTGTAACACACATACACACACACACACACACATCTTCTCACTCTGTCATTCTCATATACACACAGTTAACACTCCAATCCTGCCTTGCAGACACACATTCATACACAGGCACTTTTTTCTTCCTTCTCTCAGACTGTGACCTAGTTTCATGCATTCCTCCTCTCTCTGGCTCCAGTCGAGTTCTCCTGGGACTCCACAGTTCCACAGTCAAATTTGCTGCAGCCTCAGTGCAGGCTGTGTATGCGTCTGTATGTGTGTTGCAAAACTACTGTGTCTTTTTCTTGTGAATGTTTGTTTTGCTTTTGCGTATACACTGGAGAACCTTTTTTTTCTCCCGTGTTTCTGAACTGCTTGTATAAGTTTGTGTATCTGTGTGTCTGTTTTTGTGAACCTCTTACAAAAAGTCTTTCTGGCCTTTCTACTTGTGCTTCATGTTCCAGCTGGCTTCTCCTCTCCTCTCTTCTCTTCTCTTTCTGGCTTTTGTTCCATTACTCCCTCTTCTTTTTCCATTTGCCTCCCCCTGTATCTGCTTTTCATTTAAATGTGTGCTTTAAGACATAACAAGCACTGAGGCTCTGCTTGGAATATTTTGTCTCTGTTAAACACATGCAGCAGACTTTTTTTTAGTAAAAAAGAGGGTAGTCAAATTTCATCTGCAGCCTCTAGAGGCATGTACGACTAGAACATAATGGTGCTTCAAAGACGGGTGTTGTTTATGTGCATTAGAGGGCTGAACACCATTTACATACAGGTGGCATATTTGCCTGTCCCTGTAGCCCACAGTCATCCAACACCCACCTGTTTAAACACAACCACGCACAAATCTCTCGAACAAAAACACCTGGTCTTTGTTCTGTATTTGTTTATAACCCTTATATTGGATAACTTTTACACAAAGGTTATCATCAGCAGCTACACTTTTGCATGCTCTCATCTTCCTTGTTCCTGTTTTTCTCTCACCATCTCCCCACCATATGCATGCTATCTTTGTATGTACTCTTTTCTCATGAATTCTCCGAATGTTCCTCTTTCTCACTGTCTAACTCTCTGTCAGCATAACATGCCGGTCACTGTTTAAACCCTGGAAGGTCAGTGTGTGTTTGCAGTTTAAGACCTTGTCATTCCTATGTGAGTCAGACAGACAGACGCTCACTGAGTGGAGCCACAAGATATGCCAAGCATGTGATGGTAGAGAAACTGATTCCTCTGCAATTGTTATTGAATTATTATTTAATCTTTTGATGATTGAATCAGAAAGTGCTTTGTTTCAAGCTTTACTTGGCTCTCATGAAATAAGCAACTTCATGATTTAGGGCACCAGACTGGCAGAGTACTTTGATGCCACACCCAAAAGTCCACATTTTTACCATCTGTGCTTAAAGTAAGGTCTTTCCTCCAGTTTTATCCAAGTTCTGTCTATGACTGTAGCTACTATTCCTGGCTGTCATACAATCATCTCTGGACATATGCCAGACTACTTCTAAACTGACTTTTTCTTATTTCTGCAGCTAGGTGTCACTATAGCCTGTAAAAGATTATGTGCTTTTTGTCTATGAGGCAAAGGGTGTGTGCATGTGTGGTTTACACACCCACATGACTGCTGGTATGGGAACATCCACTGGGAGTGCTCATGCTCCACACAGAAAGCAAGTGAGGGAGCAGTGTGGGGGAGGGAGAGTGGAGGAGGTGAGCAGGGCAGCAGATGCTCTCCAGGGGATTAGACTGTGTTGTTGTCTCTTAGAAAAAGGGGTAAAGGGAGGAGAGGAGAAAAAGACAAGGTGAAAGAGGGGATGAGATGGGATAAGCTTGGGTAGCCTCATGTCTCACATCAGGCAGCTGTGAAAGAGAGGCTAGATCATGACACATTAAAATTTTCAGCTCCAAACCACATAAACACTATTTTTGCTCATACTCTCTTCCCTTTTCTCTGTTTTCTCTTCTCTGTTTCTTTTTTTGCCACTGCTCTGTCTTTTGTAATTTTTTTCCATTCATGTCCTCATGTTATTGTGTGAACATCCATTAGGGGTGCTATTGTTCCACACAAGATGCTGTCCTCCCTCTGTGCCTGGGAGTGTTTGTGGACACAATGTAGATCAGATCCACAGAGACATCTTTAAGAGCTCGTAATCTAATGCTATTACACTAATTAATCTGTCCTGTGTTCTTGCCTGCTTCAAGCAATAACTGGCTGGTTGTATTGTGCACAGTAGAGGTGTGTGTGCGTGTTTTTGCTGCGGCCCGATCAATGCTTTTGTTGTACTGAGTCTGACCTTCCCCCTGCTGTTTTCAGGCCATTTCAATATTGATTTTTATTGACTGTCAGTAATAACACCATTAACCAGATATGCCTTCCACAGAATCATGTGCAGTCATCTGTCAAAGCACATGATTGTCAATAAGTGACTGACCTCAACAAGTGGGGTTTTCCCTCATTTTTAGCCCTGTTAATAACAGCTAACAAGCCAAATTTAAAGCTTCCATATGAATGGAGATCTGGCTTAAAGAAATAGTGTTGCCTTAGACCACACTTGCACAAAAACACTACAGAGATTTTTGTATAACGCAATACAGTGGAAAGGCCCCAGGTGATTCTAGTTTTAGTCCAGAGGTCAGAGGGTCAACAATAAGTCTGTTTTATATACAGCCCGGTCATTGTTTGGTCCCCCTTCTGCCTCCAGTCCATATTCATGAATAGGTTTGTGTGCCTGTGTGCTTACACTAGTGGTTTAAGCCAACCATGTGATTAGCGTAAGTGGAAATGTGCCAGATGTGTTTCCCCAGAAGGAGAAAACCATGGCCCACATCATTCTGAACTATATGTGCAGTTCCAGGATGCGGACAGTGAGGGGTGTATGTGAGCTGTGAATGGCCTGAGAAGTGTATGAGAGAGACTTTCTCTGACGTGACAGGCGAGACCACAGGCCATCTGCTTTCATGGCTTACTGCAGGATTAAATGTTGCATGTGTGTGTCTGTGTGGTATATGTCTGTGCATGTGCATGTGCGTGTTTGTGTTTGGGGGTTGGGGAGGTGACGACACAAACCTTTAACCCCGCTGCCCCCTTTTCCAGACCCCTCCGTCTCTATTCAGGTTCAAAAAGAAATAATTAAAACCATCTGCCTGAGCGCTGAGCTGTGCCACTAAATCCTGCCCATAAACAATCACTTACACACTGGTACACAGACCAGCACGCCATGAAGAAGCCCCCACTCCACCAGACCCCTTCTTTGATTGTAGATCACCAGAGACAATGAGTCTGTGCCTACGGTGTTTATATAAACAAACAACCAGACCACCCATACAAGTTGTACTGTACCTGAGCACTCACACAGATACAAGGTCGCTTTCAAGCCAATAGATGTTCCGCTGTAAGCCACAATTACTCATTCATTCTGTAGTATTTTGATGTTTATCAGGTGGTTTGGCCCTAGTGGGTGTGTCTCTCAAAAAAGTTGTGTTTTTGTGTTATAGAGGTTAACTGCTTTAAAGGGGAGCGTCTAGCCCCTAGCAGTGGCAGTAGCTGAACGAGGTCACTGCCTATCTGGGTTAATGTAGCTAATTTGCTAAAGAGACCACGTGGCTGGTAAATAACCCCAGTGCCCACGTGTGTGTTGATGTGTCTGAGAGAATCAGCATTAGGTAGAGGATTTAGAAAACCACTAATTACTCTTTTGTTTTGGGGAAAGATAATGAGTGCGTATTTCACTGTTTTATTGATTTAAAATAACATTGTTATGATAATGGACTGTAGTGAGTGTGTTTGTGAAATTCATGAATAAAAATTAAATATGACCAATTACTGGTTCAATTCAGCATTTGTTGATGCATTATTGATTATATGTTTTGATGCTGTGTTTGCAGAGGGTGATGAAACTGGTATCATGGATGGCCTGTTGGAGGCGCTGCAGTCTGGCGCTGCTTTTAGGAGAAAGAGAGGACCACGGCAAGCAGGTACTACACGAGCAGAGCACTCAGTCTTCACAAAAAAGTATCATGTCTTACTTGATATACAGATTTTTGTTTCCTTTCACGCACGATTCATATGCACTGACACACAAATAGTGTGTGAGGCTCACTTGTTCCATCTCAACCCTCCTCTCTGTCTCTATGTTTCTGTCAACACACAACAACAGATTTGTTTGTGTTACCCCGTTGCTGATCCATCTGTCGCATGGCTCAGAGACTGTGGGTTGTGGTATTTTTTTCTGGCCATGGTTACAGGAAGGCAAAGCCAATTCCACCAATGGCTGGCACTACAACAGAAGAAGTGGGAGGGTGCCAAGGGTGGGTGTGGGCAGCAGGATACTTAAGACAGGAACAACTGTTGAGGGTGTGGTTATAAGATTGGAAAACACAAGAAGAATACGAGTGCAGAGCTAAGGCGGTAAAAACCAGAGAGTGGGTTGAAAGTTTTTGGAAGTGGGATCAGTGAGTGGGCAATAGGCAAAACATATTTGAACCACTAAAATCCCTCACCAAATTCATAGACTTAAAAATGTGTTATGCTCATTGTATTTCACTTGGAAGTTTGACCTTCTCCAGAATGATATACATGAAGAGAAACTGGAATACATGTCGTCATGTTTCTCCATCTTCTGAAGATGCAACATTTCTGTGCTCACCTTTAATCTGAGTTTAACACATCTGCATATGAGCATAATTTTATGACAACACATCTAGTTGGTAAACCTGCCATTGGTCTTTATGTAGCCTGCATATAATCTTAACCTTATGGTTTTAAAACCCCAACCCAATATATAAATGTCTGTGTGACCCTATATAATAAAATCATATTATCTAAATAATTTAGCTCAAAAAATGTTTTTTTCATTTTAGTTTGTAAACAAATTTGAAAAGCTGTATTTGCCATTACTGTGCCAGCCAGTTGTTTATTTCCTGTATGTGTGAGGACATGCTCACATATCTGCAGCCTGCATTAATTTTCATTCACAACATGTTTTTGTCTATAAGTGTATAGAGACAGACTAGTAATATTGTTACCTACATACTCTGCTGTCTGTCCCAGTGCCCGTCCGGGCACATTCACTTATTGGAAACTAGAGTATTTTCTCACTTCTTTCTTTTCTGTTAAACTTGTTCATGCAGCACATTTTATGTCCTAGTAAGACGAAGCAAATGAAAATAAGGCAGCTTGAGCTGTTAGAATAGTAACTTTGTAACATGATACCTGCTGAAAAGAGCCTTGTGTGTAACTATGTGAGTGGGAAAGTGTCCAGTGCCCATTAACACACACGCACTGAAACACACTGACACACACACACACACACACACAAAAAACACAGTGTGAGAGAGAGCGCCTGTGTATGTTTGTTCACATGCACTCATGTGTGGGTTAAGTATTCACACATAACTGAGGCTGGGGAAGAGTGTGTGCAACCGAATCCCTCCCTCAATAGAAGCCAGATGTGCAGCAGAGCTCCAGAGCCAGAGGGTAGACGGCACTCCTTCCTGCTTCTTTCTTTCTTTGTTTTCTTCTTTCTCTCTGTCTCTCTCTCTGTCCGTCTGTCTTTTTCTCCCTCCCTCTCTTCTTTCTCTCTTTCTTTCTTTCTGTCTTTCGTTTCATTTATATAGCCCGTTTGCTGTAATTGTGCATAGTAGTTAAATAGGGGTTGTGAGAAATGATCCTCAGTGGTTCTCTAAATCACACTGAGAAAATCTCGTAAGTGCGGCAAGCTCTCTTTAATCACAGACAGCTCAGGCTCATCAACACTAAGCTGACAACAGTGAAAGGAGGAAATAGAAGAAGCAGGAGCACTGAATGAGGAAAAAAGGGGCCCACTTGAGGGCTCAGCCAGTCACCCATAGTACTGTTTGGCCGCCTCACACTCCTGACAGGAAATACCTTTACATGTATGTTTGTGAGACAGAGCCGTCCTCCCCGTGCACAGTTGTAGGTTGCAGGAAAGAAAAGGAAAATAAAAGTAGCTATATGAATCACATCTCTGCTCAGTGCCTCCTCCCTGTCTCTTTTTTCCCTATCTTGTCATTTTTGTTTTCTTTTGCCAAAGTTGAGGTTTTTCCATGGCCGATGTGGAGGGTGTGAAGCTTTGTTGTGGTTATGAGGCAATCTCAGCATTGTGAGGAGTATATTTTCCTCATTTACATTTAAAGGCTGCTCCTTAAATCCACACAACAGGAGTGTGTCTTTGTGTGTGTCTGTGCGTGCACGTGTGTGTGTGTCTGTGTTTGTGTGTGTCTGTATGTGTGTGTGTGTCTGTATGTGTGTGACTGGTGGGTTGAGACAGAAGTCTTAATTTAGTGGAGCTGAAGTAGGAGGAGACATCCAGACTTTGGCTCAACTGATACATATCTGAGGCCCCAGGCAGCATGTATCAGCACCCTGACAAACCTTATTGGTGTTTAGACTAAAAATGAGTCAAAACACCAATGAAGCATTAACTCTACATATGTGTCCACACTTTGATTTATATGTCACTCTCAGCTCTCGGACCAGGTCAAGCTGTAAGAAGGAGATACTTCTTTATTCCAGAAAATTAAAACAAAAATGCATAAAAGTATTTCACATCCAGTGCTCAGTGTTTTCACTCAGGCTTTCTGCCCTATTTAGGATTAATACTGCCTTAAAGTGCGGCTCAGAGATTTATAATCCTCAGTTAAAAGGTCTCATTGCATTACAAGTGCTTTTTAGTCAGGAATATCAAAAACAGAAAGTGATTCAGATCTGAACTACAAAAGCTGAGTGAGAGATTTTGATTATCTCAGTGTCAGTGAGGTGAATCTATCTGACAACTATCAAACCTGTGTGACCTCACCTGACGTAGCTGTCGGTTCCCTTCTTACATGATATATCTGACAGTGACAAATTTTTTCACATTTTTGTGAACTTGACTTTGTTTTTAAAAGTACAATAGTAAACTCAGGGAGATTTGTTATTTAATTATTTTAGAAAATGAAAGAAACTCCCGCACACTGTCACTCTTGCAGAAGAGAAGAGTTTTTAATAGTGATGTTTCAGTCTCATGACCCTCATCAGACTGCTCTTATTTAATTATTTAATAATTCAAACACTTATTTATGCCTTAAGTTACTGCAGTATGTCACATTTAACCAGATCAATTACTTAAATCTCACATTACCATCTGAGCCAACATAATTTCTCAAGAGTTAGAATTCTGATTATTTACTTGCTAATAATTGTTATTCGTATAAAATGGATTGAAGAGTTAAACATGTTTATGTAAGAAAGGTTAACAACATAAAAACCTATTGTAACCAAAAGACGTAAAAGATGAACAAGAACAAGTTTTCTTAGTGAAAGTTTTTTAAATTAGTCTAATAATTTCCTTTGACATAAAAAGGTTTAAATTGTGAAAAGTCCCAAATTTTTATGAAACCCAAGTTGTGTGACGTATTGTAAACCCACTGAAGGAAAAAAAGCCCCTTTTATTTAAATTTTAGTAGTGATCTGAGGTTGACCTGTGTGACGGCATTCTGTTCTAACCATTTGAAAATTTCAGTAGTCAGAACTATAACTAATGCCAGCTTTCTGTGACTGCCCAATACTTCACAGAATGTCTTAAAGTTTTAATTGCATTTGCCAACTTTCCTATCAACAGGTGAATTACAAAACCAAACACACAACTTCAATAAAATTAGGTATTTATCTGGGTTTCAGCATTGTTGGAAACATTTGGGATAATGTACACAATTTAACAAAATACATAACAAAGATATAGTCAGTTTTAGACATTTTAAAGGGAAAATGTAACATAATGTGTTTAAAATATGAGCAGTATTTTTATATCAATGAATGCTCAAGCATTTGTTATTTTATTGATCAGTATTGTTGAAAGGATCTTCATTATGTAAAGTGTTTCCCCTCATTCTTTCTTTCCCTCACAGCTGCAATGACTACAAACGTCACTCACTTGTTGTTAAAGCACAACTGAGGGCCTATTGAGTTTGTCGTCACGCTCCTTGTGTCACAGCAGTGTGACTGAAAGAGAAGCCACGAGGCTGCGAAGGATATATAGCCCCTCACCTTTGACCTGTCCTCAGCTCCCTGCATGCACTTCTGTTTGTATGCTGCCCATGTAGAAAGAGCAGCTACAGCTGTCAACCCTCCGTCTGTCTACCCCCCCTTTAAACACACGCAGACAAAGTGCACACACCAGATGCTTGCATGCCAATACAAAGACTAGCATGGATGTTTGCATACCAATACATTCACCCAAATAAGGACATCACATTCCAGAGGCCAGAGCCTTGCATCGTTATTCAAACATGTTCACATTCTATCTCTCTGCCTTAGATAAAAAGTTTAAGTCTGTCTCTGTCCTTTTGTAAGACTACAGCCTTTTCAGCTTGGCTTCATAAGGCTAGTATATGTTTGTACGTGTTTGCAGCTATTTTAGAGCATCCATGTGTGGAGGAGTGACGTGTCTGCACACTCACTATAGACCCATCTGCTAGGTCATGACCCTTTTCAGAGCAACCAATCACAGTAGCAACTAGTTGACAAAGCACCAATCACAACAGAGAGACGGAGATGAAGGGGATAGCAACAATAGGCACACGCTGGCTCTGCAGACGGTCTGCTCCAACAACAACAGAAAAAGACCCCTACAAAGATCTGTGCTTTCACATATGTTGGTATATACACACACAGGACAGATTATTAGAGCGATCATCAATCAATCTATTACTGACGTCACACGCATGCTCAGTAGCCACTGAGACAATGCAGCCCTGCAAGACTCATGCACCAGCTGAACCCCTTCTGTGACACAAAATGCGTGCGTCCACATCAGTACTATCCCACAGACACAAGTGGTGCTAGATGACGTCACTCTTTCCCACAGTCCTCCAGTGCAGAGTAGTGTTACACACTGTTGCCTGAGGAGGGCAATATACGTCCCTGTTAAGATGGAGACAGTCGTAGAGGTCCAGCCTACATCTCCAAATACACCATCATGCTAGTGTGTCACAGTTAACATGCGGTCATGTGACCGTGGCTGTGCTGCAGCTGCTGTTCTGTCAATAAACTGAAACATTAAAATGGTTGCTTTCTTGTCAACCATTATCCCACCATGCAGCATTTATGCTCATTAACATGCAGGGTAGACATAATCTTAAGTGTGTGCTTTAACAAAGCCCCTGAGCTAGTTCTTGTTACCCTCTGTTCTCAAGCTGCCCCACAGTTGCATGTCTGTTAATTGTCTCCTCATTCTTCTTCCTGTTTCTGTACTTTCCTCTCATATGGGCAGCACACACACATAGTGTACAACAAAGCTTTCTTTCCCTCATCAGACAGTCATTATTGAGTCTCCTGGAGTGTAATTTTATACAGATGATCTTTTCACTACACTCTTTGTGCCACCGATCACCCCTCAGTGTGCAAACACGCTCAGTCAATCTCACTACCGCCAGTAAACACACATTAAAAAAGTCTTTGTTGTGAGTCGTGTTTCATTTCCCACTACTGCACACACCAGGCAACATGCCAAGTGTGTGGATTATTTAGTGAACATCACAACTAGTGTCTGGATGCGGCACACATGCTGAGTGTTTTCTTGTGTTTGTCGTGTCACATGTTAAAGGGCAGTCCTGCTAGTTTGTAGTACATTTCTGCCAGGGTTAGAAGTGTTGAAGGCACAGATTGAAAGGAGTGGTCAATACTGAAACACCAGAGGCCAAGATATCCTAAATTTCGATCTCAAGTGATCTTACATTTCCTCATCATGATTCTTTTGTCAGGCTTTGGACAACTAGTGCCCCAGCCTTGTCTTTAAAGTAGAGTCAATTGCAGTTTTCGTTGTCTCTTGTTAGCACAAATGCGGCTGCTACTCCTGGCTCAACACCACCTGTAGCTTAATTATACTGCTTGAACCTACACAGCAAGCTGCGTAGGAATATTACATTTGTTTTAATGAAGAAGTCAATTCTTTAGCAAGCTAGCACAAGCTAACCACCGATATTTGTCACTAACGTTACCTGTCCAACAGGAAGCAGGACAACTCAAGGTTATAGTTTCATCTGCTGCCATTTTGCATCAAAGGGCTTTATTTCATTTTCTTTGCCACTATGTTCACATCCATAATTTTCTCAAGTCTGAAGGAAATCCAGTCGCCGTGTTTTATTCTCTCTTTTACTGGTGGAAACACACCCACTCTTAGCTCTGAGGCGTCCCGAGTTAACCAACACATCAAAATACAGGTACACAGACACTGTCACCACCTCACGTCTAGAGGCCCTTAAGTGATGATTGAGCCAGAATAATTTTGTATAAGTCTATGTTTTGTCTTTTAGAAAAATGCTGCTGACACTACCTTTAAAGCTACAAGCTGCAAGATTTTTCCACTTCATTTCTAATTGAAGGTAACATAATTTTGACCTTCCACAAAGTAATCAATAGGATATGGTTGAGTGGTCATATTCTGCAGTTTTATGTTGTTCTTAAAACTTTATACCCCAACACTTTTTACTCTTGCGTGAGGCTTGCCACCAAATGATTTGCCAAACTGTTTTAGGCAGCTACTTTATTTTTAAAATGGAAGTATGCTATCTTGTTGATCTGCATTTAATGATTTATCTGTGTGGTAAACTGGGAAGTTTAGAGATAAACTAAAACACTGTAGGTTTTATGGATTAGTTAATAAGAAACACAAAGCCAGTCTCAGCCCATTTATCCATTTTTATTTTTGATGTCATCTGCTGTGTGTCACGTGATAATTGAAGCTAACTTTATATTTTCATTTAAACCTGTCTATCAGGATACAAATTGCTCCTGCGGCTGTTTCAGTTCATCTGTATTAGTGATACTTAAATATGCCGAATATTTGCACAGCCTCTCCGAGTATTTTCCTCTCATTATTTAAATCTGCAGGTGTTTGTCTAAATCCATCTTTTTCCCATGCTACTTCCAATGCAGCAACCCTCTGATCCTCTCATCCTCCTCTCTTCCTCCTCTCTGTCTCTTCTCTCATGAGGGAGTGGAGGAAGATGAGAGACGAGAGGAGCTGGGCTGACAGCCTTTGAAGAGCTTGTCTCTATGGGGTTTTTTTGGAGACGAGCTCGTCACAGTACACACACACACCAACACCCTCACTGACGCACTCTCTTTCTCTCAGTTTTTGGGTCATTTGCATAATTTCTAATTAGTAAGTTTATGAGTAAGGAGAGGTTGGAAAGGGCTAAAAATAGAAATGGAAGACGGAGACTGAAAAGAGAAAGTGTTCCACGTACTAGAGATGAAGATTGATCTGTGTCTCTCTCCAAGGAAAGTATGTAAGGTGATAATTTGACACCCC
Source organism: Naso thynnoides (assembly GCA_029783665.1). Taxonomy (NCBI): domain Eukaryota; kingdom Metazoa; phylum Chordata; class Actinopteri; order Acanthuriformes; family Acanthuridae; genus Naso; species Naso thynnoides. The sequence continues at coordinate 13,211,957 of JAQLOL010000026.1, read as the reverse complement.
AGCTGTCTGTGCTGATCAGTCCAGCTGTCCAGCAAGACAAGTCAACTGTGAATAAGACTCTAAATTTGCAAATCCTCCTTCTCCTCTTTTTCCCCAGACTCAATTGTGTCTTTGTCACAGCTAGTTCTGGAGATGTGTTCGGTAACTCGTTTTTTTGTGTGTGTTTTGCTCCATCAGAACCATGTGTCAAATCTTTGTTTGTTGCTTGTGTTCCCATGGTTCATTTGCATGTTTGTTCCAACCGGTCTGCATCATGTTAATCTTTGTTTTCCTTTTCATCAGTAGCACAGGAACACATTGCATTGATGTGTGAGTTCATGATAACAAAGGTGTTTTGTACCAACGTTTACCTTTTGTTCAGAGGAGTGAAGAGTTGTGAACATACACCAGGCATGAAATACCAGCAAACACAATCTCCCACTGACCTATATAATTCAAAATGGCTGCTGCTGCACAGCTGTCCTCCCACGCAGGGGAGTGAATAGTGATGAAAGATATCAAGGGAAGGAATAAGAGATAAAGGCAAGGCTGACGCTCGTGTGTGGGAGCAGGCAGACAGGAAATAACAGAGCAAGCAGGTAGAAGAATAAGACCACAGCATCCTCACAGCTCAATCTGTCACACAGCTGTTTCTCCGTCCATCCCTGTTCATCGCTTGTCTTTTCTTCACCACACCCACAGTTTGTGATCTGTTTTACTTCTTGCTTCTGTTATTCCTAACATTCCTCCTCTTACTCCTCTTCTTCCTTGACTGTCTCATTTTCATTCATCCCTGCCTCTGTAATCTTCCCCCCTGGTCTGAATCATCCCACTCTTCATGATGCCCCCCCTCCATCTTACCCCCTTCTTCTTTGCTTGCACACATTCACCATCTCTCCTCCTTCATCTCATCAGTCCAACTTCCTCTTCCTCTAAATGTCTTTTTTTTCCTTTCCTCTTTTTTACAACTTTCATTTCTTTAGAGATGTTGAGTCTAATCTGACATTAGCAGATGTCACACTAATCCACACACATGCACAGCCACACCATTAAGCCCATTTGTGTATTTGTGTGTCAAGGTAATGCACGTTGGTGTGTTGGAAAAGGAGGAGGATGCTTCCTTTTTTTTTAGTTTTATCATGCAAACACAAGCCTGTGATGTTTTTGAAAATTTGGAGGCACATTCTCATGACTTCGGGTTCACCCCAGAAGTCCTTGTGGTAACTAATTGAACTGGCTGTCTCTGATCACTTGCATTAAATATGGCAAGTGTTTGGCTGCTGATGTCGTGTTCTGGTATTTATGTCTTTTTTTTTTTTTTGCACATACATCAGACACGTCACTTCATGGCATGCACTGACATATCTGCATGCACTTGTTATGACAAAAACATGACATTTAATTTGTTATTTCTTTGTGTATCTGATTAGCTCTGCCTCTTTTTCCTTCTCTTTCTTAGCCAACCACCGACGAGCTGGTCATGCAGTGACCAACATTCTGGCCAAAGAGCTGATGCAGGAAGACACAGCTTCAAACAGTAAAGTGCCTGCTAAGAAGAAGAAGTCTGAGGAGAAGGAGGAGCCTAAAATAGAGGGAGCGGAGTCATTAGAGGAGTTACTGGATGCTGCTGCCTCACGATCCAATTAGGCACCCTGGGCAGGAAGTTGTTTTTTTTTAATCCAAACACAGATGTATTTCATTGTCATTCCAGAGGCCAATGTCCATCTGAGCTTAGCTTACTCAATAAAAGCCAGTGTTTCTCCGACCTTTGTCTTAACCGGACCGACTTTTAAGGGAAGCATTGACCGTGTCTGCTAAAAGGACAGGGTGAGACGAAGGTCTGTGGGGGGCTCTCACCTCTGCAACAAGCCCTGGATGTTCTCATCAACCTTCAGATCTTTGGCACTGTCATTAAAATTTATTTCTTCAGCTTGTGCACATATCTGTTCATATATATATATTTTCTGTGTCTGTTACTCTGTATTCCTTGATTTTCACCTTTCATTTATCAAAGGGTATCTTGAGCAATTCCAAAGACTAACTCAGGAGGGATCCACACTTTCTTTGCGGTTATTTTCAAATCCCAAATTCAGACGGAGTATCTGCAGTTTAGCATGTCTCACAGGTGGTTCGTAGAGTTTTCTCTGCATGTTCAAGGCTCTTTTTTTCATTTCATTAGTTTTACTTTTAAACCTTTGAAACATATCACTGTGTAATTGTCTGATATACTGTATGTTACTGTTTGTAAATGTTAATCAGTTTACTGTATTATTGGAAAGAAGTGCCAACTGTTAGAAATTCAGTCTTTGTCATTTCACCCCTGGGATATGTCCTGTCACAGTTTGCACTTAGCTGGTGTGAGGACCAAGTCCAACAACAATCATTACCTTGGTGGATGTTTTTTGTTTTTGTTTCTTTTGATCTGAGAAGGTATTCAACTCACAAGTTTTCATGCATTAGTTAGATATCACAAAAAAAAGGAGGAATGATTTACATAAACTTGTCTAAGCGATGTTACCACACGTGCCCACAACAGTAATATGAAGAAAACCTGCTTCCATCCATGAATATTCCCATAAATCCCAGGTTTGCTGTAGAAAATCCCTCCTCAGTCAGTTAACCCCTGGCTCTTGCTTTGCAAAAGGGTGTTTCCATACAAAACCTAGCCTTAGCAGTTAACATGCCTGTGTGTTTATGTGTATCAGAATGACTGTATGAAGTAAGGCACCTATATTTAGTTTTGTCTGCACCCTCAACTTCTTACGGGTGTGCATGTCCATGTGTATGTTTGCGCATGTTGGTTTGAGTGTGCTGCCATCTGTAATTACTGTACGGTACCGACCATGTTGTCATGAATGCTACGTTTCAAAAACAGCTTTGTGGTCTTTCTGCTGAGGATTTAGCACACTGGAAAACTGCCCAAAAACTGCTGAGACAAGTACATGTGTGTTTTCAGTTTGTGTGTGTGCGCGCGTGTGTGTTTGTGTTGCTCACCCACTTTCTCCCCCTCTGAACCACAGCAGTGGTTGCTGAATGTCCTGCCTTGCTCTTATTTGTATTCAGTAGCCATCAGCGTATATGTTGCCATGATGTTGCGCTGTAATATCTGACAGCAATCCTGTGTGGTGATGTCAGCTGCCCCATGCAATGTTTACTTCTATGCAAACACAACAGTGTAGCCAACCTCAGGGTGGAAAATGTGGACTCTAGCGGTCTTTATCAAGTTGTTGATTCCAAATCAGTGCTTCCTATTGCTGGTGATTAAAAAAATTCTATATTTTCCAAAAGTTTAGCATAGTATCAGGAATCAAAGATTTTTTTTCTCAGCAACATCAATGTTTATATGACATCATCAGTTAAAAAATGTCCTGAAAGATGGAGGAACTGGCACTTAAACAACAGAAAGCAAAGAGGTTCTTCAAATACAGAGGGATAGCAATCCTGTTCTGATTGAGTGCTGGGGATTCACTTTAACCCGGTGACACTGGGAATAACGGTGCAAAGACTGCACCACCTTCCCTCCAGCACAAAATCTGTTGTAGCTGCATTTGAACCCGAGACACAACTGCTGTTTTATGTCTGTCCTGTTGTGCCCATCTCATCAGGTGGACTGTGCCTGGTGTGTGGCGTAAGATATGAAAGTAAAATGAAAAGGAACATCAGAACATCACTGGAATACTTGTTTTCTCATTTGAGTCATTCCTTTTGTTCATTTTTTTTTTTAAAGAGATTGTTTTCTATGTGAATTTTTACAGTTGATTATTTTAATGTATTTGAATGGAGACAAGACTTTTTTTTTCCAGATATTGCTGTATGTATACAGAATCATGCACATGGTCATTCTGTTTGCTGCACAGAACTATTAAAAATGTCTTAAGTAATTTAACGACGTGACTGGCTCATTCTTTAGTCATGTCAAATATGTGCGCACATCAACTGTTGATTTGTTCATGTGACATAATGTCAGTGTGTGACTTCTAGTTTACTTGCTTTTCTGTACGTCTGCCAAAGTGAATTCCCCTGGGAGCACAGTTCTCCATACTTCTCACTCCTCCTTCTTTTCTCATGTAAACACTTACTGCAGTAAAGCACCAGAAAGTTTGTGCACTCTGCAAAACTGTGATTTTAATGCCAAAGCAGCAGAAGAATGAATAAACAGTGTAGTCATTTTTGCTGATAAATTCCTAATTTTTCCATGGCTCCAAGGTTCCCAGAGACATTTTCCAACACAGATTGCCAGTGTTAAACATGATCCCTCACATCAGTGAGTTTGTATAGGAGAAAGAAGGAAAACAGATGGTTCCTTATGGTGTTATTTTTAAAATTAGTGTCCCTTCTCTGTTTCTGGTCCAACCCTTCTGTTACCATCACTAATGCTCTATGACCTCCCTTAGTTTCTCTTTCAACCAAATCAGCAACATCTAAAGTGAGATAGGGCTGAAAACAAACATCCTAAAAAAAAACTCCTGGCCCTAGTTTATCTTTGTAATTGCATTGAAGATTGTCTCAGAAATAAAACTGGTTTGGTCATATACTGGAGGTGTGTAACTTCAGAGTGTTTGCTCGCCTTCTGTAGATGATGTGACCTTATGAAGCGGCCAGTTCACTCAGAGGGAGCACACCTTTCTCCCATCTGACAATCATGAAGATCAACTTCTCTCTCTCCTTCACAGCAGCTTTGACTCAGAAATGTTTCCTGACATGAAGTATGGCAAGTCATGACTTTCATTAAGCTCCTGTAGTGGTCAGCCTTTTTCAGTGCAGGAATGTTTTGGGAATACCCTGCTGTGTCATACCAGCTGCATGGAATAGCTGGAGAGGTTTTTCTGGCTCAGCTTGGCCCTGACAAATGAGTCAATTCCTTCTACATCTCATCAATCTTTCACAGTTTCAGACAGAAATGTTTCACTCTTGCTGCAGCTTGTTCACATAGCAACCTTTGCAGCTGCTTTTTATTTAAAGTGGAAAGAAAAGCATCAATTATGTCCTTTATTCTCAGAGAGTACTATGAAGTTGAAAAGTGAACTCTCATACTTTTCCTTTCTTTGTGCCCACGTCAGTCTATGTTTGAAGATGATGAACTTCAACAACAGTTACAAGTCAAGAAAGCTGTTTACTGGGCAACAAACCTCACAGAGCAAAGCAGAATGGAGCGCTGACTTTATGGATAATGTGCAACAGTATAAGCACGATGTGAAGGTTGCATTTCAACCTTATACCTGATGTTTGCTGACCTGCGTAGTTATACAATTTCAAATCTTTCTATTTTAAAAAATAACCCCCAGTTTTGTTTTTTCATGCTAACAGTCATTTTAATCAGATGTCGAAATATACTTTACACACAAAATCTTCTTACTGTTCATATGAAATGTAACAGTTACTAGTTTATCTCATCTCTGGTGTCACAGAGAGTTTGAAAAATAATGAGTTCTAATTTTGGAAGTCATTTTATGTGAAAAACCTGGAGAATAAGGAATCAATTTCCTCCCGGCTCTCCTGTGAACTGTGAATGAAGGCCTCTGCTCTTTAGTGAACCTGAGCTTCTGCTGGCCTCCTTTCACCTCATTAACTTCCCCGTTAATTTAACCCGAAAAGGCCCAACTCGCTTTCATCATTTACAATGTTTGCCTGAGCACACACACACACGGAGGCCACAGGGCAGTAATAACTCTGGCTCAACACTAAAGAAGGTTGTGAATTAAAACTGTCTCTGCTGTGCATAATTTATTTGTATCCATGTGTGTCTTCGTCACTCTTCCTGTCTCTTTGAAGACAAAACTATGCAGCCATTCTCCAGCATCTGATCCCAATCAAAGAAAGGCTATAACACAGCGGGCAGCTCTTTGCTTTTCACTGGTGTGTGTGTGTTCCTTATGTTATCCACATACGGGTTGCTGAATGATTTGTTTGGCTCTCTGTGGCAGAGCTACACTGGGGATGTCCCTGTTACTCAGTTTGTAGGAGAAATCCGGTTAAATTTTAATATTGCAACTCCACAAATTTTAGTAAGAATCACAAATATTCACAAACTGTTAAACCTTTTCCCAAAACATTTTTATCCATGCATACACCTCTTTTCACACCTTAACAAACTTGCTTTGTATATATTCACCCCTTAACAGTAAAACATTAACATATGGGCAGACTGAGGAACATAATTAACATTTTAGCTTTGCCCTTTGTCTCCTTGTGTAACAAATGCAGACGCATTTCGAGGTTAGTTTTTTAATTTTCATCAGTTTTTGATGTAAGTAGTTTAATTCTTTTGTCCCTTTGTCTTGGCTACACCTTTTTTCTCTCCAAAAAACAGCTTTCATGATCCTGCCCCACATATTTGATTGTATTACTGGTTGTTTCCCTCTAAATTCTCAGTATTTAGTAAATATACACAAAAACTTTATTATGAAAACCAACCAGTGAGACTGAATTTGTGCAGATCTAAAGTCATTTGTGGCCCTTCTGCAAATTCTGTCAGGAGACAAATATGAACCGTTTTGTTGTATGTCAACTGTGAGTTAATTTGCTTCCAAATAAAAGTAAACATTCAGGTGTGAATGAGGGAAATATTAGGATAAGATAAGGACGATGATGACGATGAGGCTTTTGAAAGCAAATTAGCAAAAAAGTTTTCAGCAGCAGATTAATTCATTAAAAAGGAAACTGTGTCTGAGGAACTTTTTAATTCTAAAGCTGAACACTGAGTGACTTCCAGGAGGTTTGAAGGGAGCAGGAAGAGGGTGAGAGTTGCATTTTAGAACAGGTGTTTCGAGAATTAATGTAATGAACATAAAGTGAACAGATAAGAGATGTTTGAAGATTGAAAGAGAGTGTAAAATGGGAGGAAAGGATGTGAGGAAGTCTCTGGATTAAAAAGCTGTGAACTTTGATCACCACAGTGCTGCTATTGTGAAAAGATAACCCGACTGTGTGTGTGTGTGTGTGTGTGTGTGTGTGTGTGCGTTCTAGATTCAGCTGCTGTGCACATTTGCATTGATGTAGCCTAGGTGTGTTCTTATGTGGGCATGTCTGAATGTGTGCTTCTTCTGTTACGCACACGCCTTTGACTGTTTACACACCACACATGACTGTGTAAACATGTGAGCAGATCCTGTTTGTGTTAGCCACAGGGAGCTGAAAGAGGAGAGGAAGCAACCTGTTTCAGACTTCTGTTTGACATTTAATTTCACAGAAGAGTTTATGTCAGTATCTGAAAACAGGACGGGACAAAGTTATCTGTGACTCATTGTCACTGACCGTGATATTGAAGGTCCTTCTCTCTATGAGTTGTTATAGCTAATAAGTGTTGTCACAAGCTGTAGAAGTCTGACAGAGGGACTACAGAGATCTTCTAGAATGACACAAGCCTGCATAATTTTTAAAGTTAGAAATGTAAACTTGATGAGATGCTTACTTAGAATTCTGAAATTTTATTTTGAATAAAACAAACTAAAAAAATCATTATCATTATTAAAAATTTCATTATTAGATAAAATTTACAACCTTTAAAATACTTTGCTAGTTAGCAAATATTAGCATGCTAACATAGTCACATGACTTGGACTGGACAAATTTGATTACTTAAAAGTCCAGTATGAAGGATTATTATATTCTCTTTTTGTGGAATATTGCAAAACTGGAATACAATAAGTAATAAAATAAGTAGGCCTAATGTTGTGTTGTTTTAATTGCCACAGAAAGAGCCTTTTATATCTACAGAAGGAGCGGGTCCTCTTCCTCTGAGTCCACCATGTTGCGCTGCCATGTTTCTACAGTAGCCCTGAACAGACAAACGAAACTCTAGCTCTAAAGAGGGCCCTTTGCATTTTCACCAGTTTTGTGGCCACTATAGTTTCTTCTGCTGGCTTGGAAAAGGAGAATGAGGGAGAGCTGCAATGTGCAACTTCACAGCCAAATGTCACTTTTACTACACTTGACTTGGACTTTAAGAATTACACTGAGGGTTTCATTTAGTAGAAGAGTTACAAATAGAATACATCTTTGTTTTGTTTCAGCTTAAGTAAACTGTTTGTGTACAGTTGTGGATTTAGTGTGGTTCAGGTCATATCAAGAATATAGGGTTGATTGTGATCTCTAATGATGTCTCATTACTATGAGTTTCAGGTCTTCCGGTTCCCAGACTCCCTCAGTCTCTCGTTGTGACAATCTTGAGATTCAGGGGGAATTTGTATGCACGCATGTGTATGTGTGTGCCTGTGTGTGTGTGTGTGTGTGTGTGTGTGTGTCAATGCTCTTATATCCGTGAAGGGGGTCTGCTGGAGAAAAAGAAGTCTGAACAAAGAAAGGGGGCAGTATAATTGGCTTCAGCACTGCCAGACGACACAATGACACAGCCATTGATAGTGGAATGAGTTCCCGGGAGCAGCGGACCAATGAAGAAACAGGAGTCTGTTTTTCACAGCCTCTGATTGGCTGACTAAGGGAGGCTGTCGGTCTCCAGGTAGCAAAGTGAACCTCGGAGCATTGCTGCCATCCATTTGAGGGGAGGGAGGGGGCAAGGAAGGGAGGAGGGAGTGCTAGATGTGAAGGAGGAGATGTGACCTCAGCTGTAAAGAGAAGAAAACACTGGATTTACGTGTACACAACACACATTATCACTTATATCCTGCATGTTTTCTCTCTGCTGCTATTTCCTCATCCCTTGTTCCAACCCAGATATTTTGTATGTGTATATGTGTATGTATGCATGTATGTATGTATGTGTGTGTGTGTGTGTGTGTGTGTGTGTGTGTGTGTGTGTGTGTGTGTGTGTGTGTGTGTGAGTGTGTGAGTGTGTGTC
>JAQLOL010000026.1:13172988-13199789 GCA_029783665.1 Naso thynnoides | reverse complement strand
AACATCGGTTACAATTTCACATCTTTATGGAAAGATCTATTGAAACTAATACAAGTTAATTTTCTTTTTTCATTTGTGTATGTGTGTGTCTTCCTTCTGCTCCCTATCTGTCCACACACATTGGTGGAGGTAGAACGGTTTTCAGTCAATTGACCTACATTAGCTGAGTCTGCAGCCGTCTGATTTCCTCCGGGGGCAGTAAATTTCTGGGTGTGGTTTATATGTGTGTGTATGAGGTTGTGCGTGCATGCATGTCTTGCAAGCATGTCACATTTGTGTGTGTGCATGTGCATGTGTCCTATATAAGGAAAAACCCCACCCCAGGCGGTTGAATACAAGATGACAATATCAATCCAACATCCACTGTGACATTTAGAGGTTAAAAGAGCAGCTTCTGACAGATGTGTCACAAAGTGCTTCTGCTTATCGTCCAAACCACAGAGATGAGGTGTAGTGTAAATGAATCTCAAGTGTCTTTTTTCCCCTTTACATTTGCTGTTTATTATGAGAAAAGTGGTGCAGATGTCTGACGCCCACATTTTGCACGTCAGCCTATGTGATCTACATGAAAAACAATGAAAAACAAAATAGATACACAACACACACACACACACACACACACACACACACACACACACACACAAACCCTTTTTGGTATATTTTAGTGCTAAAAAGGTTGACTGATCCACCATTTTCAATGATAGATCAGTGATTCAAGTCATCTTGGCAAACATTTTTAGCTTCTGTATGTTACAATGATAGCTTTTGTTGTGGAGCAGTTAGTCAGACAAAACTGGCTATTGAAAAACATCACTTTCATATTTCAAGGAAATTGTGATGCATTTTTCTTCATTTGCTGAGATACATTCACCATGATCCTTTGCAGGGTCATGGTGGGCTGGAGCCAATCCCAGTTGACATTTGATGGTGGCAGGGTACGCAAGGACAGGTCATCAGTTCATCACAGGGCTTACACATTAAGACAAGCAAATGTTCATGCTGACATTCCTGTGGACAACCTAACCTGCACGTCTTTAGACTGTGAGAAGAAGCGTGAGCACCCTGAGGAAACCCTCACAGAGACAAGCATACAAACTCCAAACAGAGAGGGTTTGAACCTAAAACCCTCTTACTGTGAGGAATCAGTGTTAACCACTGCACCATAGTGCCACCCTATGATCTGAGAGACATAGGGATAGAGATTTTTAGACTAAATAGTTAACTGACTGAGAAATCCTAACCTGGTGAACTGATAACATTATTTGTAGTGTAGCCTGGCTGCTAGGGCTGATGTTGCAGCTTCATCACTTTTTCTGTGTGTGACTGATAAAAAATGAGCTTGGAGGAAATCATTCAAAAAATGGAATTTAGTGGGGAAAATGCAAGGTAATGATGAAGTTGGGGCACACCAGGAATGTCTGGTGCTGTGCCAGTTTACATATTTCATTATCTGTAAAGGCTAAATTAAACTCAGACGTCTCCAATACACAAACACAATTTTTCTCCTGATGTTCAGCAATTAACTGCTGAGGGTGAGGAACACACTCACACTGCCAACCCCCAAAATACCCCCACCTTGCCAAGCACCTATTAGAGGCGATGACATCACTCCCTCGCCTGGTAACTATGGTTACAATAACCTTCTTCTGGCAAAAATCAGCAACCATGCCCGACTTTCCTTGATTTTTCCCTTGCTCTCTCCCTGCCCGTCTCGTCTGCTTTCCCCGCCTCTCCCTCTGCTGTAACTCACTTTGTTTCCTCCATCATGTCTTTTTCCTTCTCTTATCTTTTAAACCTTTTTTATTTGTTTTTCAACTCTGTTACTCAGTGCATCTCCTTTCCTCTTTCATGTCCTTTCCATCTCTTGTTTGTACTAACAACGTTCTGGGCTTCGAATGTTTTTTGTCTTCAAGCTTTTACATTTTTTTCCTCCTTTCTTTTGTCTAAAATTAAGGCTGAGGTGACACTACCAGAGAACATAGAAAACATACAAATGCCAAGTTAAAGAAGACCTACATAGACAAAGGAAACACAGATGTGCACCTACAATAGCTGCTGCTGGAAAAAAATAACACTGTGAATGTTGCTCAGTCAGGCTTTAAATAACGATTGCAGCAGAGGTGATGAGAAGAAAACATCAGGCCTGTAAACAACAACTAAACTGAGATTGGTGGACAGTCACAGCTGGACCATGCAGGCAGAATGAGTCACCGCTCTGTACAGATAACCTAAAGGACAGATGTGTCGAGTGCTGCATTATCTAATTTCAGAGACAAAGCTCAGCAGAAAGGAAGGCTAAAGTTCTGCATCTTTCTGTTTAGGAAGTGACATTCCAGAGGCTTTTACTGAAGAAGTATATGGGGATAGGGGCTGGTGCATTACAATCCATTTTGCAGACAGTCAGAGTGGGTGGGGGGTAAAAGAGGAGCATTAAGAGGCATTGTGTAGCTGCATTATAGTAAGCAGCTTACAGTCCCTGTGCTTTGCTGAAAGACAGACTGAAAGGACAAAGAATCGTCACAGAGGAAGAGACAGGAAAGGCAAGGACTGGCAGGAAGAGCAGGAGGACAGGGGGACTCGTCCTGGTGTCAGCATGTTTTTCTTGTCTTTCTTGCAATGCGCAATCACCAAATCTCTTTCTTTATCTATTTTAGCTTTTTCTCTTGTCTCTACTAAACATTAATTACTCATATTTACCCTTTTCTCTTCACTTTAGTCTTTCACCTCCTTGTGCTTTATTCCAAAGGATGCTAACATGTCTTCCTGTTTTGCTACATGTTGCTGGGAAGGTAATCACCGCCGCTGCCATTCCTCTTTCCCCCTCCCTTAGTCTCTGACTCAGTTGGGTGGTAAACGGATGGTGGAGGTTGCCATGGAAACTGGGAGTCTGTTGCAGACCGACATCATGTGCGCGGAGCGGGCACATGAATATTTGAGCTTTATGGACACGGATAGATGAATGACACAAACTGCTCTCTGGACCCCTACTCCCACCTCAGATGGAAAAACAAGGAGGTCACTGAAAGGGAAGAGGAGGGAATGCAGACAGAGAAAGATGGATGGATGGATTGATGTAGAAAAGGCGGGGTCACAAAGGAAGACTGACAGACCTCTGTGTTATCTAGGGCAGAGAGTGTCTGGTTATCTAGGTTAGCAAAAGATAGACAAAGAAAAGGATGGAGGAAGAGTATTAGAAAAGAATGGAGGAAGAATATTATTAGATTATTCTGACCACTTACATGAGTTTTGTGTGCTGAGAGAAATGCAGAGTGGATGATGGGAGCTGGGGAACAAAGAGAAAGATGGTGGGAGGGCGTGTGACGTGCCATGAGAGTGGTAAATTAGGGCACTGGAGCTTGTTTTTCCTCTCTCTTCTTTCCTCCTTTTCTCTCCTCATCTCTCAGAATGTCCTGCAGTACTTTCTAATTAATCCTCTCGCAGGGTTGTTTCCTCTGCCTGCTGCTGATACACACATGCGCGCACACACTGCAAACAAACTAGTCATGATTCATTCAGATTTCCAGATGAGATGCTGCATTAACTTGGGAAGTTTAATTGTGCACATTCTGACTGCACTGCGTCAAAAAAGGAAACTAAAACAAACATGGCTCATGTTTTTTATGCATCTGCTTGCAGCTCTATGTTTTCATATGGATTTTTTCCTTTTTACACTCTTAAAGTGCAGTTAGTTTACAAAATGGATGCTGGAATCAGAGTTATGCAGGAATATGCATATCTGTCCTACTACTTGTTACCTGTTGTAATGATCAATTTTGAACCTCTGGTGTGTCTTGTATTTGAGTATTTCCCATAGTCCAGGAGTATCAGCCCTGGCTTTCTGAGAGTCCGTCACTGCTGATGGGTTTAACACTTGTCCCAGAGGTCCCAGCGTGCAGTAGAGTCTTTTGTATCCCATCTGCTGACATTCAGATCACTATTAGAACATGAGATACAGCCCAAAAATATTCCCATGGTCCCCCTTGTTTATTTCAGTTGTGTTAAGGTCCTTTTTAAAATCTATATTTTTTTCACAAATATGTAACTATGTCATGTAATTCCCTGTGTGTGTGTGTGTGTGTGTGTGTGTGTGTGTGTGTGTGTGTGTGTGTTTTCTTTACTGTAGATTTTCATTAACAGCTTCTTACTGTGACTGACAAGGTCGAAGTTATTTTTGTATTTGTCTTTTTTCTGTGCTCTTCTCATGTGTTTCAGGTTGATGTGGCTCTCCTGCAAAAAGAAGAAGGAAGAATCAGAATCTATTGACATTTGTAGGGTTGTTTGCTCAAGGAGGCACCACTGTCAAATATAATGAAACCACGCCCTCAGTTTAATCCATGATGAATAATCAATTTAATATTTTCCTCCTAGGTGTAATTCTGGTAATTGCTTAGTTAATAATATTCAACACTGCAGACAAATACTTGCCTCTAGCTTAGAGTTAGGTGAGAAGATTAATACTGCTCTCATATTTATCTATTAAGTACTGCTAGATCTGGGAGGTCTTTATGTTAAGCTAGGCTAAATGGATCCTGGTTCTAGCTCCAAACTTGAGAAGACATAATGGTGTATCTGTTAGCACCAAAGCAAAAAAGTAAATTTCCAAAAATATCAAAGATATCTTTAAGATATGAAGGTACGAAATTAACTTCATAGGTTATTAAAAATGCTCATAATCGAAATATCTAAAATGTTTGATTTTGGATTTATAGAACTTAGGTTTGGGGTTGATTGTAAGTTTTCTTTTCATGGCAGCAGTTACTTTGTCATTGTTGCTGAAGATTCTTAATAATCTCACCCTCTGCCTTTTGTTCTTTACTTATATGGCTGAATGTGTTACAGTGTTCAAACTGATCCACCTTCAGAGTTTACATTTTAGCCTATCGGGCAGGCGTGTGTTGGTTCAGGGAACAGAGAGGAGAGGTGGGGAGGGGAGCAGAGAGAAGCTCAATGGTGCATGCCTATTAGCCTGAAATATCCATGCAGCAGCTGCACCATTTCCGCGGCAACACCTGTCACCATGGCGCTGAGTTGTCGACATGCCTCTGTGTCAGAGTCTGCATGTCTGAGGCGCTGCACATTCAGTGCGACCTCTGAGAATGCACTCACAGAGCAAACTCTTACTTCTCAAGCTAATGCCCTGGGATGTATAAAATGTCATGCATGCAGCTCAGCATCCTTATTATGCAGCGGTGCTAACACATAACTACACACACACATACCTCAATGACAACTGTGTTGAAAAAGAAGTTGTAAAACAGAAAGGTAATTTTAGCCTATTTTCATTTTGTTGCATCCCCACATATTTAATACCCTGTTTTCCTCCCTGCTCTTTCCTCGCTCCTTTTATTCTCTCATCACTTAGATGTGGAATTTTGCGTTTCCATGACAACCCCAGTGGTGGGAGAAATGAATTAGATTCTCTGCACTGTCTGTGTTGGGGGTGTGGTAGCTGCTAGATGGGGGGAGGTTATGCACTTATGGGGTGTACAGCTTGTAAAGAGGGATTGGGGTTATCATTGAGTGTAGTCTTCATGTGTGTACTTGCGTGTGCAAATCTGTGTGTGTGTGTGTGTGTGTGTGTTAGAGCATAGAGCAAGGGTGGGGGCAGGAGATACCCTCAAACCACACTGCACCAGATGGAAGCTTTTGATCCCCTCCAAACACACACATTATTCTATCTTGCCAAGTGAATGGAAACCACACTGAGGTCTGGATCTTTCTCCATTTGGTATTTTCTGTCCATTACCTGTAATCAGAGATTTGATTGATTTGATTTTACAGCTTTGTTTTGCACACTTGACCCTTGATTTGTAACCGGAAGTGACACCACAAAGTTCCTGTCATCTTTCCTCCAACCCGCTTCTGCAAAACCATAACGAGGCAATTAAAACTGCTTGTCACCGAAATTCAACTCACTATCCCTCAGTCTTCCCCCCAACCCCACCCCTTTTTTCCTCATCTCCCTGTGTCCCCTCTGTCTGATTTCCATCCTCCCAGCTGAGAAAACAGGCGCAAGAGCTCTTGGCAGAGGAGATGAGGCGAGAGAGGGGGCTTTTCAGATGAGGAGAAAAAGGGTTTGCTACTTTGAAAGGGAGCATTGTGTTCTTCTACCACATTGCTATAGCTCCATCTCTGTGATTTAGTCGAGCCAGCAGCCAGCACATTACTGTGTCTCTTTAAATCAGGGTTCTGTTAGCCTTAGCAACGTTCAGGCTCCAGTGCTCCAATGCTCCTGCTCAAAGCCTCCTCCTCTTCTGTCAGCCAAAGACCACTGAACTGAACTCTGCCTGATAGGCACATTCCTCTCAGCTGACATGATAAATGAAAACAGGCCTTTTGGAAATTTTCTAAACAATATGATAAATATAGGGTGTTTAGCGAATCACAGCCAGGATGGTTAAAGCCACCAAGCAGTGGATATTTTTTGATATGTGTTGTCATGCAAGACAGTCGGGGTATATTTTTGGAGCAGGCTGAGTGTGCCAGCAGAAAAAAAGTTCCATTCCTTTCTCTCCCTGTTAATTTTTTATGAGGAACATCCATCCAAGAGACAGTGGAGTCTCTTTCTCTCTGCACTGCATGAGGAGAAATCACTTTAACTCACTGCTGTCTGTGTCTGAGTCTGTGGAACTTTTATATGTAATCCCTGCTAAGTGTGTCATTTGGATTTAGGCCATGCTTAAGTTGACTGTGGCACTGTAAATGCATACATTTCATCCTAGAGTCATTCCCTTGTAAAGTCCAGATTAAGCTGGTCTTTATCCTTCCTGTGTTTCCACAGAGCAGTGCTCTGTCGTCCAACATGTGGTGAACCAGGCTCACAGCAGAGACAGCTGCAGGATGGGAGGAAGGAGGGAGTTGTGTGTGTGTGTGTGGGGGGTGGGGGTGGGGGGGGGGGGGGGGTAAATAAGATGAGAGGAAGTCAGATAGGGAGGATGAGGGATGGGGTTCCTTCCTTTTGCTCCCTTTTGGTGGATTGGGGGGAGTAAAAGAGGCGCGTAAAACTCACTTCCTGTCCCGCCACATGTAGCCATTATGTCACTTCCTGCCCTGAACTGAAATCCTTTTTTCCTCCCACTGACCTTCCCTGGAACTCAAACACTCTGGGAGCGCAGATGCAGCTCACCTCGACTTTCTGCTTTAATCTGGACAAATTATATTTAATTTGATTATGAGGCTTTTCAAGAAATCAGTTTTTTCAAGCTTTTGTTTTTCCCGTGTGTTTAAATGTGTAACTTCTTCCCTGACTCATTGACTGACCGCTGTGTGTAAGTGTTTCTGTGGGCTGCTACATGCCTGCTAACATGTGTCACATTCAGGATGTGATGATACGTGTTATTGTCTCTTGCGTCCAGGCTGTCTGACTAATGTTATTACCGAGCACAGGCAGTCCATTGTCAAGTTTCAGCCTGCTATGGCTTCCTCTCTTTGAACGACCCTACTATACATCACTGATTTTGAAGTTTTTTGCCTGTGTGTGACAGTGTGTGTGTCACTCCACTGTGTATATGTCTGTGTGTTTAATGAGTAGGAATGTGCTTAATTAGGCGAGATGGGGTGGGGGACCTGAAAGGGGCAATAAAAGAACAATCTTCCCATTCTGTTGGGTCTCCCCTCCGGGAAATAGATGACACATGGGGACAGTGAGAACAGCAGAAGTCTCTGTGAGTCACAGGATGACAAACAGACAAATTCACACTAAAGCTACTTTAATGTGTAATTGTATATGCGTATTGTGCCTATATGAATAATACTGCAATTTCCTTCAATTGTTATCCAAAATTAAAATAGATCTAAAATTGAAGTCATAATGCAGATCTCCAGTGAATCACACTGGGACAAACCCAGTGCATTATTACCTCTGACTCATCTACTTAAGTCTGTGTGTGGGATATCCTTGGCTCCACTCTGCCATGTTTGCAGCATGTCTGTGTCAGAGTTGCACGGTTTGACTAATGGTGAATATGTTTGTCTTCCAGCAGGTCAGTCAGCTCAGACAGGCCCTGAGCAAAGCCAATAATGACCACTAGATAGATTTGTAATGAAGATGTTGAGTACTGAGAAAAGCATGGGTTGCTGGGGTTTACTGTTGCCATGGTAACAACAAAACACAATGAGAAAAGAGTGAGTTCAGTTGGCCATTTTGGGTATGAGAATCATGTGGGAATGCTGCTGTGAGAATAGGTGAACTGTCAAGTTAAAGATATTTTATTTGATCTAAATAAAGGAATGTTCAATAAGATTTTTTTGAATGAATAAACACATCTGTTTTGGTTATTCTTACATTTCATTTTATTATTTGTTCCACTCCTGGAAAGGCATATTTCAATTCCACAGTGCATCTTAATTCTCACAGTCCATGACCGGAAAGGAGCAGGATGTAGAAAAAAAATCTTATTTTCAAATAATCAATAAAAAGATGATCTGCCAGTTACAGATGGTTGCTAGAGTTTATTTTCGTATAACTTACATTCTGTCTCATAGCTCTTGTTCTTGTCAGACTTAGGCAGTAACTTTCATGGAGAAAAGTTGCAATAGCTGGCCTTAGGATGGACGTCATGCTTGTTCATGAGCGACATTCACATCATCTCTGTCCTTCTAGCTCCCTTCTTCCATCCCCCAAAATCTGCAGCAGAGCCTGCTCCTTTTGTTTTGTTTGGTGACGTCCCGTGGGCTATTTATAGCTACTTATGTTATTGTGTAAGACCTTGTGAAAGGCACAAAGAACCAGAGCAGCTACCATGTTCCCTGCAGTGGCCCCAGGATCTCTGAGAGGAAAGTGAAAGAACATGTGGCTCCGGTATGGAGAGCTACAGAAAGAGAGATCGACTTTAGGTGGAATGATCTGTGTGAATATGGACGTGTTTTTACTTAGAGTTTCCTCAGTGTCTCCTCACCATAAATCTTTCTGTATTTGTTAACAATGACAGGCAGTTTATGGTCAGGTGTACGACCACAGCCATTGTTTGATGTTAAACTACCTGATGATATATCAATTGTGTTATTAATCATGCTATAAGAACAAAAAAAAAAACTGACATGCTTGCTACTAAAATCATGGAGGAAATAGTCCTCCAGGTCTTATCTATCTTACCACAGCAAAATGAAGGATGTCTAAAATTGCACATTATATAGCTTATAAATGATTTTTTTTCCTGTCCAGAGTTAAGCAAATCATTTTCTTGCTTCAGTCACTGTTTAAAGGGTTATTCCAGAAAGTTCAGTAATGCTGTACAAGTTAATTAGACTCATAATTTAGTACATTTGCTGGATTATTAATAGTAGCATTCATGGCAAAAACTTCCCCAATTAATTACTGCCATTTATTGTGTGATGAGGAAACAGTAGTTAAAAAGGGTAAGAAGAAGTTCTGAACTGACTCATTATTGAAAATAATATTATATAGCCTCATATTTTCTTCTATCTGCCACAGAGAAGACCTAAAATGGACCAGGGAAATGGGAGAGAGTGATGCATTCCTGCTGAATATGGGTCACAGAGACAAAAAGCCCCAAGCAACATTTTTTTAATGCAACACAAAAAAGCTTACAGCAAAAAAAGAGAGAATTTTTCATGTTAGTCTCATGAACGAGTAGTTTTAGTACTGTACAGAACATGATGCATAAAGTTAACCCACTCAAACTTCTATCTGTAGGAAGACAACACATATTAGTATAAAACACACCACACAATTATTTCTTAATGAATCTTTTTATTTGAAATGTCAGTGTTCAAGAGAAAATAAAACAGCAATATAAATATTAGCATAAAAATAAGAGTAACACAGGGGTATAGCGTGGGGGCTAAGCATTTGATAAGAAAGATAATACAGCAGGATAGTATTAATTCAGCAGCGGACGGACGTACACATATATAATATTTGTAATCATTTGTTCATATGGACAGAAAGAGAATGAGAGGCATTCTTTCACAAATGCACAAGATAAAATCACCGCAAAAGAACATTAAGAGGTTACAGAAGGATAGAAACATTTCCATATTTTTTTTTAGTTTCTTTACAGGGTGATAAAAGATAGTAGAGAGAAAATGAACACAAAAATATGCGCAACACATATCACAAGTTAACTAGTCTACGTGTGTCACTTTGTTTACTTATCTAAAGTTATCTTTAATTCATTTATTTACACTGAAGAGTTAGTTGGCTTCCATGGTGCTTAGTTACTACATTGCAACACAAACTGTTGAAGAACATCGCAGATTTTTTATTCGTAATTGTTTTTTTTCAAGCTGTGGTTTTCTTATTTTTCTTGAAAAACAAAATGCAACACATTCCAGTAGTAAGCCACGCCTTGTGGAGAGGGACTTTCATTTTGAAAATGTTGGATGGTCCCTTCTATACAAACAACTGGCTCATACCATCAACAGGACTTGTGTTTATTTACAGTGGGAGAAGAGCCTCACAGGGCCAAGGAGCGAAGGGGAGGGGTGAGTGGTAGAAAGGCAAAGGTTTACCATTGATTTTAATAAAAGATGGGATATTTCAAAGGGCTCTCGAGTGGTTTTTCCTCATCAACAGGGACAGCTGTGCTTGGCTGTTGACCTCTACCTGGGTCAGTGCATTAGAGAAAAATGGAAGTTTAAGGGGTGGGCGGGTCAACAGCAGTTCCTCTGTACATTCAGTGGGCAGAGCCAAGGTTCTTTTCTCCACCCCCTGGTTGTTGTAATGGTGCCACCTCAATCTGTGCACCCCTCACCACACCCCTTCACTCGTTCCGACCCAGCCTGCAAGCTGCCTTTTCTCATGCAGTTTTATCTGGCCGAGAGGCCTGACAGACAGACGGACGGCAAAGTAAAGACTTCATATCTTATACAAACAATTCCTCTATGCTATCGAATCGTTATCTCCCAAAGAAAAAAACATGTTACTGTGTCACATCAAGAAATTTCTCAACACTTCATAGATAATGAGGGGAGATACTCTAGCGGCTTGCAAAGTGTCTAGAAACTCCTAAGCACTTAAGTTTACCACATCTATGCATTTCCCTAAAGACCGAAGCAATGACTACCCCTACAAAATCTCATCATCAGAATACAAACAGTGCATTTCTCTTTGTTTGGCTCTCAATGGGGGTAGTGAGTGAGGGGAGGACACGAGCTGGGTGTGAAGAGGGGAGAGAAGAGGGTGCGAGACAGCAAAACATGTTCGTGCCCATCTGGAGGTGTCTTGCAGAAGTCGGTCCCTGCTGCTACACCACCTGCATGGACAGCATGCCTCGTGACTCCATGACATGCAACGCCACCCCACCCTCTGCCAGCCCTTCCTCTGGGTGCATGCTCAGGTCATAAAAATATCAGGAGATTAAAACTGTACTTTTTTTAAATCTGTGATTACAAAAGTAATTTTCTTTTTCTGTCAAGTAAATGCTACATGTGCATTATATTGACCTGCGATTGGAGGGAGGATGAATTTGGGATGTCCTCCTCTTTGCTTTTGCAATGCATAGTTTGCAACTCTAAACTAGTATATGTGGTTTGAACCTTAAAGAGCATGCACAACAGTTTGTAATACCTGTCAAACAACAGCCTTATATCCACAGGATTTATGCTTTAAGACCCTGCAAGGCTGACCCTATATAAGAATCTAATGGATGGCAACTAGCGTACTTTACAATAGCCGACTTTCCACGTCTGGGAAAGAGCACAATAAATCCAACATGAAAGACACTAACATTTCATCTCTGAATACATCACCGGTACAGCCTTGTTATCCCAGCAAGGTTCCTTACGCTGAATCTCTTTGTCCAAGTTCATTTGATTTTGCCAAAATAAAAGAAAGACAGAAACAAAAAAAATCACTGAAACCCCCCATACCCTGCCAAAATTATCCACCGACAAACATATGTGAGCAATACTCCATCTTTAGCACAACACAGGTTAATAAACACCAGTAACAGCTTTCAGCACATTCAGATTCTTCAAGACACTCTTTCAAAGAACCATCAACATCGTCCATGTGATCAAAAGTGATTTGCTGTCATTATTTAGACCGTGGCTGGCATGAGTGACAGCAGAGCAGTAAGATACCTAGTGGGAAGGGTATGGGAGGTTGAATTTATCAGATCAAGCCGGGTCTATCACTCCTCCACCTCTTTCTGTCCGACTCTATTTTTTCTCCTTCTTGGTGGACTTCTTCTTGGAGGCAGGGGTCTGGGCGGCCTTGGGGGGTTCGGACTGGGCCGAGGCCTGTGGCGGGGGCAGCGCCTGCTGGGTGGCCTGCTGGGCCGTGGCCTGCTGCTGCTGGGGGTTGGAGGTAAGAGTGGCCGTGCTGCCAGGGATATAGACGTTCTGGCGATAGTCGGGCACGTGCTGCAGGGTGAACTGGGGGCTGTAGCGGGTGCTCAGACCCATAGTGCCAGGTCCCAGAGTGGCCGTAGCCTCGCTCACTTCTGGGGGGAAATGAGAGAGAGTGGGGGAATAAGGGGTGAGGAGGGAGGGAGAGACGGATGAAACTTGTTAGAACACAGGAATTTTAAAATTTTAGTATGGCATTGTTAATATTTAAGTAGTGAAATGAAAACAGGTTATAAAAGGAGATGAAACCATAAGTTTTAAGAGTCTTCCAAGAGATAAGGTACCTGGGATTTCATTTAAAAGGTTGCAGGAAGCTAGACTAAAGCTAAAAAATGATACAATAAGAAGGTAAAAAATGAGGAAGTGTTACAAAATAGTCGATTCTGTGCAGATGTTTTTATTTAACAGTGATGATAAAACCATCTTCCCAGCTTACTGTTCTGTTTTCCTGGTTTTCTATCACGCCTGCCCCGAGTGAGTGTGTGAGTGCATGACGTAGCTGCTCAGCTCATAATTCTCCCACAGCCCCTGCATTGCAGAGCCAGAGACACAAACGGTCCCTCCCCCAGCCTGTAATTCCTCTCAGCATATATAAACACACACACATACGCACATGAAAACCGACTGCACTGGCTTCCAAAGAGCCAAATCAGTGACTAAAAACAGAATTTTTTTTAAACACTCTTTCTGCTCTCACAGTGCCTTAATAATTGATTGCTCCTGCATTGTGCTTATCAACACAGTGACACTAACTGTAGTGGACAGATGACCTTCAGTATTTATCACTTGCACTGTTTGTTCTTTCCGTCCTGACAGCACTAACCATTCATTCTATCTAACTTTGTGCTGACATGCAGGTAACGACGAAGCCAAAGACAGAGCCTTTTCCTTCTCCATCTCTCTGTTCACTCGATGGAAAAATTTCACACTGTGTCCGGTGCAGTGTCCAAGATGGGGGAGGGTGTGTGTATAAGTGTGTGTGTAGAGGGAGGGATATGTGATGTGTCAATAGTTAAAGTAACAGTGGAAATAATGACTTCAGTCTATGAGGCAATAAATCTTCCCAAGTTTGTCCCTCTGTCATTACTATTTATTTTGTGTTTGACTGCTTCTATATTTTGTGTTACTCAGTTTGCCTTTAAGGCCAATTTTACATGTATATTTTCAGGTTATAACTGAGGCTTCCACGGTAACAGCCCAAAGATGAATCACTGTTTGTGTCCCCTTAGTGCTGGTTTAAACAGACACTACAGGAACAGAGAAGTAGGGCAGTAGATACGTTGTGGAATATGGAAACCTTTGGTTATGTATGAGCCCGTGGGTAGAATATTACTTAACTGTTGACGTAACTCAATAGCCTTCTGCTTATTATTTAAACAATGTGCATGTGATCAGTGTGTAAAGTGGAAACATGTATTTCTGGTACGTTATTCAGTTTATCACATCAATTATTCTGTTTATCTGAGAAACTGCAGTAGTTAAGCCCATTGTCTGGAGATGATCTGAGGCTTTCTCTGGATGCCTGTTAGCCTGCAACCACAACATGGAAACATCAATGTCGACGCAGAGGGATTTATCAATGATCAAGTCTGGCTAGTTGCCCTCAAACCAAACAGAAACCTAAATAAACCGCTCCTGCCCATGCACACCCCCACACAGAGGAAAGACAATGGTCTGGAAAAGAGAACATGAACTGATAGAATGGAGGAAGAAGATGAGGAGGTATAGGACTCACCGTTAGCTGCAGCCATCAGGGCCTGGAGCTGCTCAGCCTCAGTTGGGGGCTGGGGCCAGGGGCCAGTTCCCATGGCAACCTCAGGTCCTCCAGTCGCCCTGTGGCGAAAACAAGAAAAGAACAACTGTAAACAACTAGTGGTTTGTCCTCTCTGGTGTGTGTGTGTATTTGTGTTTATTTAGCTCACTGGTGTAACAGTTGGTGGTTTATGATAAAAAGGCAAAGCAGCTGACGGCGAAGTACAGCCTGAAGAGACCTCAGCAAGGATAACAAGGAGGATGTATACAATACAAAACAGGGCGTGTCGCGAACAAATGCACACTCTTAAACACACTCTTCTTAAGGCGCGTACAGATTGTGTCTGCACACGGACACAGTAGCAAGCATGTTCACACATTCACACATGTAAGCACTGTACAACATTAACTCTTGCTCCGGTATGACCATGAGCACACTACGCTAGCAAATCTGATTAAATATTTAATGATCCCACCTTTAAGGGAAATAGCTGTCTGCATAGTCACACTTGCAACGCTCAGTGTGCACTGAACATTTCCATCTGGGCAAATTTCACCTTCAAAGGCTTGTTTACTTTGAGTCTGCAATTTGCATGAGGGGGGAACAGAGGAGAAAGCAGACCTGCGATCTATTAGGCTCACCCACTTATTTTCATTCCCACACTTGTGAGCCACCCACACAAGCTCCATAACTAAGAAATAGGTCACAATCCTGTAATCCCGGCCCTGCTTCTGTTTCCAAAGTGATAGTAAACCTGCGTATTTGGATTATTGACAGTACTGCTGCATGTCATCTTAATTCTAGTGGTGCACTGTGTCAGAAAAAGCAAAAGCCAGTTCAGTTCAGTAGAGGACCAGGAGACACAAAATATCCTCTAAAAGTATTATGGGCACTGCTTCTAGAGTTGTTTCAGAGCAAAAACACTATATATGGTTTGAAGTACTCTCTAAATCTCCTGAATTATGTCTTTATGTGCAATACTTAAATTATTTAATTATTTTAGGTAATAAACCATTCAGGACATAGTGAAGGTTCATTAGCCCACAGGGACATGTGAAAAAGGCTCTGGATTAAAAAGACAGAGATTTCAGGATTACTGTCTAGTATAGTAGTAAAAATAAAGAAATCATTACTTTATGTGTACAGACAGTGTGTAGATACATCAGAGATAAGGAATTTCACTCTCTTTCTATGTTAACCCAACAAAAAGATGCTTGCACAAATTGGTTTGCTCCTGGGACTTAAGAGAAAGTAAAGGACACAATGAAAAGAAAGTGAAAAGGATTCTTATGTAAAAGGAATTTGTTTAGAAGAAGTTTGCCAGATCTAACTGCCAAAACTCTAAAGTGGTTTTCGGTTTAGTGCCAGCAAGAGACTGAGGAGGGGAAACATGTAGGTTCAGTGCCAGGCAGCCAATGGAAAACAGGATAGCTAAAAGTTGGGTCAGTGAAGCTGGGCAGCCATTTTGTTACTCTTCACACCACTTCAGATAAAAAGAAAGGCTTCATTTGTGCTAAATTAGCATCTCCCTGTACTTATCACATCCTGTGGTTGTGTTAAGCACTTCCTGTGGTCAGGATTATCACTTCCTGTGGGCAAGACTGTGCGCTGTGGTCCAGAGGGATGCCCTTGCATGGCCAGACAGTGACATGTTTTATCTCTACGGATGTCTCTCTTTGCTGTATTGCAGGAAAACCCTCTAGACAACAACTTGAAACTTTAACTGAATCCTATTCAGCCAGTCACATGGGTACTCTGACATCTGCTTCAACTGCATGGTGACCACAAGAGTTTAATGTGGAGAGCTCTGTACATCATTGAGAAACTATTAACCTCTAACAGGCATTTTACCAAATTTGATCATAAGACAGCTGTCTGTGTTGTCTCTTTCTTTGAGTCATTCAGTGGATAAATCACATGGAAAAGCCACATGTGGTGATGTTGAGCTACAACCATCACAGACATACATCAAAGGCAACACTGTATGGTAAGCCAGTCTTCTAGAAAGAAAGAAAACAAGAGCTCTCGGACTAAAATGACTATATGTATAGCACACATACAAGGCATAGCAAATCTACAAAACACTGCAAACACTGCAAACTCAAAAGAGCTATTCCTTTCTACGCCACAGCAGGCATTGTGGCCTATGCACATCGATCCACAAACCCCATCACACTTTGAAGGAGACTAACAGAAGCTATGGGTTAGGTACATCTACACACAGCACAGCACTCAACTGCAGTGCACTACCTACAAGGATTTAGCCACTCTCTGCCCTTATCAGCTGATCTGTGATCAGGTCCTTCGTCCACCGAACTGTGGGTGGACAAAACAGAAAACTGATCAGCTGCTAAGGACAGAAAGTTATCACATGGTGTCTACGTCTAAGTTAGTACCTTGTCCCACTCTTCGGTGTCCATCGTATATGTGTACCGTAAGGCATGTGGGGACTAAGAACACAACAAGTTATACAGTCTGAAAGAACCATTTTGTATTTTACTCAAAGTTGGAGTTGTGTAAAAAAAAGGAAAATGCAATGATATTGTGCTCTAGATCTCAGTGGAAAATATGTTGAGCCTGTCATAACCATTTAAAATACCAGAGATGGAGAGAGTTTGTTTTCTTTTTCTCCACCACTAAAATGAATTAGGTCCAAAAATCCCAGCAGATTTCTAAAACGACAGTAAGGCGTGAGTGTGTATGTGTGTCTAACATTTTCCTGACGTGGCTCAACAGAGCCTTTCTGCCCCAGCTGGTATTTTTCAGGGAGAAGCCATGACTCTTAGAATGTGTTGTGCAATCATTGTTGTGAAAACTGTTACTGAATACGCTCCACTTTAGCCCACATGATGTGGGCAAATAGCAATCGTCAACACACAAAAACTAGCTAAAACACACAACTGAAACAGAAAAATACAGTTCATATATTGTCATTTAACAGTCGAATCACAGTCAAAAATTAAATTGCAAGTAGCCAGTCAGTACTACCTCACTGATGGTGGTAAATGAAGAGAGAAGAAGAAGGATAAATACACCGTCCCATCCCCCCACTAGCTCTGGTCACCCACCCTCATCAGTAGTACTGAGTGATGGCGCCCAGGCTCAGAGCACACAGAGAGGAGAGGAACAGGAGAGGGAGGGGGAGTGGAAGCTGCAGCAGCCATTTTATAAAGCAGCCTGCAACGAGGCAGAGATGCTCAGTCAGGAGTGTAAATCAAGAATCTACATTCACTGAGCAGAATCATGCAGTATGCAACCATAAATTACACCATCACAACAATTTGATTCAAAATCCAATTCAGATGCCTGCATTGTGACATTAGCTTCAGCACTCACCATCCCCCTCGTTTTTTCATTCCTCATCCTTCTTCACTCCCTCTCTCTTTACCACAAGCTGGCTCTCTTGCAGCACAACATGTCCTTCACATTACATTTTACCTGTTTGTGTGGGCGTGTTTGTGTGTGTGCATTTCAGTCCACTCACCCGCTAGGTCCAGGTCTCTGTCCCTGTGTGAAGCGCCAGTCATTGTTGGGGGGCTTTTGCTGTGAGGAGGACAGAAGATGCAACATGAATGGGATGTATCACTGCGACAACAGGAAGACATTTCCTGGAGGTAAGTTGGGTTCAAACAATGCATGTTTGAAGTTTGTGGCTGACATGTGTGTGATAGTGTATGTCTGTTTCTGTCTGCGATATAAAAAGTCTTTTCAAAGGGTTACAGATGGCAACAAATGTTTTATGCTCAGGTAGCCATATTGCTCAAAAAGCTGTGGAGAATAAAATGTTGCATAAGAGCATATATATACATACATACATATGTGCACGCACACACACACACACACACACAAACATGCACACACATACAAACTGGGACTTTGCCTTAAAAATGGGACTCAAAGCTAAAACAAAGGGCAGATAATATCAAAAAGAGAAATACACGATTACAAAAATGAGCAATCAGCTGTAAAACGGTGTGACAAGCCCTGAAAATACTAGCACTGCAGCCATAAAATAAATCAGACGTCAACGGATTTGCAGCTGAAAGAATTCTCAGTGGACAGCCACATGAACATCAGTCTTAACTAAAGATTTTAAATTTTAAATCAGTCCTCCACAACTGTGACTGACATGACTTTTTGGTTCAAAAAAGTCTTTTAAAAATCATTTAATAGATGCAGAGAGCAGAGAGAGTCTTTGGAAGATAATGCTGTTTGTTATTTAGATACCAAAAGTCATGGAGGAAAAGCTTTGATGGTGGCATCTCTTTGTGTCCCTGCTACTCTCTATTAATGGATCAAGCCCATTGCACTCATGTCCATCTCTACCTCACTGGCCATGCCATCATGTCTTTTCCATCTCTCTAGCTCTTTCCCCTCTCTCTCAGCCTCTCTTGTTGTGCAGTGATGCGGTGAATAGACCTCTTGGCTTGGCTCCAGACTCTGCCGCCTAATCGACACAAGAGCTCCCTGGAGAGAGAGGCCAGCAGGACGATGCGCTGCATTATTAAAAGAGCTGTACTACCCGAGGGAATGATGGAGAGAAGTGCGAGAGCGGGAGAGAAAACAGATCATGAAAACATTCCTGAACAAAAAGAACAGTACTGCTGGATAAATGGCGGACTATCGTGACTAGAGAATCTATAGGAATACAGGTAAAAGGGAACATGCACCAGAGACTTATCTGATGCATAAATAGAGCAGGTGAAATGGGCAACAGTGCTCAGCACCTATGCAGACAAAACAAGTGACTGCCACCCCATTAAAAGAAAATAACAGAGTAATCAACAACTTAAATAAGGGAGTAAAGGAAGGACTTGTGCTATACCGTCTGATCTACTAAGTACCTGTGAAGGACACTACAAAGTGTAAAAGTGTTAACAAAATGACTGGGTTGCAAAGCAAACAGTGTTTGTTCAGTAGTTTAATACAGTTGTTGAACAACACCATAGTGCATGCAGTGCTGAGTGAAACTACTCATCAGTGAATTAAATCTAAGTTTCATCAACAAAAGGGTCTGTTTCACCTTGGTGGCCGCTCAACACAATCAGTCAAGTCTTCAGCAATTGAGAAAATAAAAATAGTCAGAGTCAGATAAAGAGAAGAAAAGTCAGCTTTGTTATGTCCTCATTACAAACTGTGAAGCCCAAACTCACAAGTTGCCATTATAACAACAAAGAGTCATTGTGGATAAGGCTGAGAAGAGGAGAGCATACCGTATCTGAACTCTAATCCTCTTCAAAACAGAGCTTGGTCAATATTTTAATCTAAAAATGGACTCAGAGATTCATAGATGTGTGTGGGCATGAGTCTGTCTGGGTTCTGGTAGAAAGAGAAAAAGATCAGTGCCGAGTGGAGGCAAACATCCAGTGAGAGGCCCAGCATTCCTGCACTGTGACTCGTTCTGATCGTACAAACACTCACTGACACGCTCGTCATTTCCGAGGTCAGATCCCACTGCAGGCATGTGGAATAAAGGGTAACAGACTGGGCTGCACTGCTAGCTTAAGGTAAACACTTCCTCTTCTGTTTTTCTGTGTGCTTCATTACACGAGACAAGCAGACAGTTTATATTCATAATAATAAATGTTTTCTCTGCTCCAGAAGAAACTCAAATTGATGGGCTTAATCCTCTCACTCAATCGAATGACTGTTAAGAGTTGTTGAGTTCTCTATCTAAGATGGTTTAAACAACAACAGTTGCTGGGGAAAACAAACCTCAAGCCAGGTTTAATGGTACGCAGGCACGGATCAAATCTAATCGACTTCAGCTTCAATTATCTAAGCATATTTAGATGTGCTCGTTAGTCACTACAGTGTGTTGATCCCTTCAGAAAGATGGGATGAAGATATTCAAAATGCAAAAGACTTTTTTTTTCAAGTGAAGGTCAAATTTAAATGGCAAGAGCTAGAGAGAGAAGGTCAAACAGACTACTCAGGGAGACTTGGCCAGTGCAGAGACATGAAGGGATTACATAGTTCTGTGGGCCTGAATTCTCATTCAATAAAGATACTTTCTTGCCAGCATGGAAGCTTTGAACTCTGTCAGTCTGCTTCCCTTACATCTGTAAGCTGAACCAAAGAGCTTTGAGGGCTCCCCAGGTGAGGTACAACCTTACTGAGTTTCTTAGCAACAGAAACACGTCTGCCAGTCCAATAACAAAAAAAAACAACTTATAGGACCAGATGCTCAAGCATCTAGCTTAATGCTTAACCACTTCTCTATTATGACAAAGGCTCACTGACGTGTACAAACAAAATAAATGCAATCTCATCCCTCTCTCTGTCTATCTGACAAGGGCAAAAAAAACCCACCACCTTTTTTAAATACCTCCTCCGCACTTACAGGCCTTTGTGGTGATCTTTGTGGAAAATGTAGCTTCCTAATGAGCACACAAATTGTGTCCATGTTAAAAGAACTGTGGCTTGGAAGCAGCTGGTGCTCTATCTGAAAAGAGGAAGTCATGTCTGTTTTGTTGCTCTGATAACCTTCAGCATCCACACAATCTACACCGCAAAAGAGTAAGCACATGGGCACACATTCACTTCCTCATCCCAGCAATGTTTTTTTGATTTTAAAACAATGGTTATGCCAATAGATACTGAAAACATTTAGAAAAATAAGATGCATAACCATTAAAATGCTAAACAAAGCACAATACGTGGTGATTGATTTCAATATTCCTCTCCCTAAAACAAATATCATGACTCAACTAACAAAACCTAAGGACAATTTTGCTGAACCGCATGAGCCAGTTAGTCGCATGTGCACCTTTATCACCCATAAAGAAGTGTATTTACAAAACACTAGGGTGAATGAAGTGCACATGTCAGCTATTATGAACTAAACAGAAGTGAAGACTTAAAAAATAACAAGTATAGAGAGCGGAGTACTTGCAAAAATTGAAAAGACAAGTGCTAACAGGAAAGTGAGTGAAACTCATGACACCAGGATTACATGGCTTTCTCCTTTGTACACTGAAACAGAAAGCCCCTTTCATTAGGGGAAAATTTCTCTTTAACTGCAAAGATTTACATGCTACATGCCAATTTGAAACCAATATATTATTTAACGTAGTTGCCAATGTTTCAAGAAAATAAACTTTGAACAGAAGTTTTCCCAAACTTTCTGCACCCAGTTAAATTAAGTGTGCCAAAACAGCACACTGCGAATGAATAGAGGATACAAAGAAGGGGAGTGGGAAGTGACAGACAATTAGACACGAAAGCCCTAGAGTCCTGCTAAAATTACACACTACTGGAGGCTCCTTGTGCCTGATGCTTTGTACACACGATCTGACATGCAAGCATATAAACACTCAGGATGATGGCTGCTGCTCGAAAGACAAAGCCTGTGTAATCTGTCAATGTGGCACACGTGCGTGAAGCCATCCTTCCTTTCCCTCTGTCCATCCCTCTATCTCTTTTCCTCTGCTGGCCTCATTGCACACGTGTCACTAGAGCAGGGAGACAGATGGTACCCTGCTGACCTCAGGGACAATTTAATTCAGCATAGACTGTCTAATACAGACTCTGGAGAAACCAGAGAATCTTATGGATATTAAATAGACAGAAGGTTAAACAGTTTGTTGTGTGGAAAGGTAGTAGTTATCACTTGCAATTTTTCATCAAGTGACCTGACTGAGGATAAACTTTGTAGATGAATGGATTTAAGGTAGAGTACATGAGAAAACCTTGTGCTTTCTCTTTAGAAAAATTCCTCTTCAATGTATCAGCGAGATCACTGTCAGCCATTTTCTACCCCTGACAGTATTTTCAAAGTACCTCAAACACTAACTGGGTTGTCTGTATCTGATGCATGTGATTATTCTTGCCTTCCTTAACAGCTTGCCCTGAACACATGGAAAGTTCTGACTTCAGGTCAAGGATCTCAAATGGAAATTAGAAATGTCTGTCAAGAACTGACACAGAGAGATAGAGAGAACAGCCTCACTCGTGATGCTGAGTCCTGGAACCAATCAACAAGAGTTCAGGGGACAACAGGAAGTCAGGGGTCAGGCCACTGACCCCATGAATTCCTGTTTTTCCAGCTACTGCTTTATTCTTTGACTCTTTCCTTCCCACCCCTCTTACATTTTTCCTTTGGCCCTTTTTCCTCTCCTTCACCCCCCTTTTCTCCCTCTGTCATCCTGTGCTACTCTGTCTTCAAGCCATTTTATTCAGCCAACACTGCAGGACTTTTTTTTTCATCTGTTTGTCTCCTCCTCTCCATCTGTTAGGAGCACTTATGCTTCCCCATTTCCCCTTCCTTTGACATTTTTCATCTATTTTAAACTAGGTTTTCTCTGCCTGACTTTCTCTTCATCTGCATCTTTCTTATGCATCCAACTTCTCTGCCAGTCAAGTTACTAAAAGTCAGAGATAGTAACCACATTTCTTAGCCTGGGGACAGATTAAATATTAACTCTAAACCTGTATAGTAGGACAACAAAGTTCTAAGAGCTTTTTCACCATGTACAGAGAGGGATCCTCCAGAATAAAGCAAGTGGAGCTTCAGATAAAACACTGCAGAGCTACGTGACTGAGAGAATCTAGGTTAGTACTCTACTGCCAAGAGTCAGGGCATCAAAACCTATTCATTATGAAGATATACCATCACAACATCAAAACTGCACGTGAAAAACATTTCTTACATACTTAAAACTTGTCAAACTGGTGTACAGATGCTGGGAAGCCTGCACTGGTCTTATCATACCATGGCATATCTCACAAATGCCAACCTTGCTCTCCCATTAATCTCTCACCTCACATACTGAGTTCATAAGGTGCTTCCTGCTGAGTGTCATGTTGAGTGTGTTGTTGTGACTCAGCATGGGTGTCTTCATAAACACAAAGTCACTCCGGCTGGATATGGTGGAGTAGCAGGGCCTGTACGTGCGTGTGTGCGGTTCCTGGGGGCCTCCCACCACTTCCATGTAACGTATTGGTCCATCAGTGTTGAGCTGCAGGTGCAGGTCTTTGCTAGGCCTCTGATGGTAACGACTGGGCCTGTGGCGACTGTAGCAGCAGCAGTCAGAGCTTCCCAGCCCTGGGCCACGGTGCCTCAGGCAGCGTACCATCAGGATCACAAAGGTGATGAAGGACACAGCTGACACACAAGCTAGAGAGATGATGAGGTACAGGGTGATCTCCGACATTCCAGTGCGGTGGTTGAAGGGTGTGTGGCGAGGGCTTGCTGGAGCATTGTTGGCTGTGGCCTTCTCATCCACAGTTACTGTAATGTTCACAGAACTGGACTTTGGCGGGTCACCATTATCCTGAATGACGACCACAATATCATAAGTTGAACCCACTTCCTCCTCTGCCCACTTGCGGGCTGTGCGGAGCTCACCAGTGTGTGCTCCAATATGAAACATGCCAGCATTTGGTCCAGGGGCGATGGAGTAAAACAACCACGCATTGTGCCCACTGTCTGCATCCACTCCTACAAGTTTATTTATAAGGTGCCCTGAGCCCACAGATGGGGGCACAGTGAGCTGTAGTCTTTTGTCTTTTGGAAAGGAGGGGTGAACAATCACTGGTGCATTGTCATTCACATCCACAACAAACACATGCACAGTGACATTGGTTGTTCGTGGGGGCACCCCTGCATCCCGGGCCTGCACCTCGATACGGAAAGCGTTAAGCTGTTCATGATCCAGAGAGCGCATGCTGTAGATGTGACCGCTCTCTGGGTTAATGTAGACATATGAAGAGATGGGTGAGCCCTGGACCATGCTGGGAAGGATGGAGTAGGACACGCGAGCATTGTCACCAAGATCTGGATCAGTGGCTGAAACAGCAGCAATAGGGGCACTGAGAGCATTGTTCTCTGGGATGTCCACTGAGTACGAAGGCTGTGAGAAGGTGGGGGCATTGTCATTTACATCCGAGAGCTTTACCACAAAGGTTGTTTGTGATGAAAGGGGAGGAGAACCAGCATCAGTGGCCTTGATCACCACTGTGTACTCTGGGACAGTCTCCCGATCCAGGTTTCCTGCAGTGGTGAGGCTGTAATGCATGCCAAACGCTGAATTAAGTTTGAATGGCAAACCTGGTTGAACTGATAATGTGACCTTACCATTCATACCAGAGTCCACATCACGTGCACTTATGAGTGCAATCACAGTCTCTGGCGCTGAGTCCTCTCTGATAGGACTGGTCAGTGACGTCAGTGTCACCTCTGGTGCATTGTCATTCACATCGATGATGTCCACTATGACGTTACAGGAGCCCTCCATAGCGGGAGAGCCACCATCTCTAGCCTGCACTGTGATGTGGTATGCACTGGCTTTTTCATAATCCACATCACCCTTCACACGAATTTCTCCGCTTTTAGAATCCACAGTGAAAAGGGTAAGAATGCGTTCCGGTGTGTACTTACTAAACAGGAAAGATATGTCTCCGTTGTCACCCGAATCCGCATCAGTCGCATTCAGTTTTGTTACTAAAGTGCCCCGTGCAACATTTTCTAATAGTTTAACTTTCTTAACTGGCTCGTCAAAGACGGGCGCATTGTCATTAACATCCAGAATTTTAATGAGCAGAAGTGTTGAGCCAGATTTCTCCGGCTGACCTCCATCGACAGCAGTGAGCAACAGGCGAAACGAGGCCTGCGTCTCCCTGTCCAAAGCTTTATCCACCACTAGCTCTGGAAACTTACTGCCGTCACTTTTAGTTTCCACTTTCAACGTAAAGAAGTCATTTGCTGCCAGATGGTAAGTGCGTAACGAGTTGGTTCCTACGTCTGGATCGTGTGCGCTCTCCAAACGAAACCTTGTGCCCGGCGCGGCCGCCTCTGAAATTTCCAAAGAAACGTTGCCAGTTGAAAACTGCGGCGCGTTGTCATTCACATCCAAAATGTCAACCACCACGCGATGAATGTCCAAAGGATTCTCCAGAAGTATTTGGAGATGTAGTGAACATACTGAACTTAATTCGCACAACTGCTCTCTGTCAATTGTTTGTTTAATAACCAAATCCCCGGTCGCCTGTTTTACCTCAAAATACTGCGTTGTGGATTCCGAGACCACCCGCAACCTCCTCTGAACAATCCCCGCAGAAGTGAGACTCAAATCTCTGGCAATATTCCCAACGACGGAGCCCGGGTTTAGTTCCTCCAGTACTGAATAGCTGAGCTGAGCGGACGCACAGGAGAGGGAAGCCAGATAGAAGCAGAGCCTCCACAGCCTCCCCCCTCCGGAGCGCTTCCTCTGTCTGGAGTCCATTGTGCTGCGCTCCGAGGATCGGAGAATGGGAAAGTTTTTAACTTCTTCTTTCACCGTAACGAATCCATAGTAATACTAAAACGAGGCTGCCGGGCTCGGCGGTAAACATTTCCGTTTTAAAAATAGATCGATTGGAAGTTTTGAAGTGATCATGGCGGCCGTTTTTTAAGAGAAGTGAGGACGAAAATCAAAGTGTATTCTGCCTCCAGTGAAACTCTCTGCTCTGTCTCCTCCGCCTCACTCCCCTCGTGGGCGGGGAGAGGCCACAGAGGCCCTCTCTCTCATTGGAAGAATGGGTTGGACCAACTCTGTGCACAGCTCACACACACGAAAACTTTTCAGTGACTTCACTTCCACTGACAGACATGTAGGCTGTTCACTACGTTCTCATTTGAAAGGTTTAGAGATTAATAGAAGTGAGGGAGGGGTAGTGGAAAATTCAGTTTCACATTATCAAAGAAAATATATATTTGGAGCAAAGATGTAATCTTATTAAGATTCACCGAAAAATTAAGTCACATGGTGAACCCATGAGTCTAAACGGAGTATCAAGCAGCGCCTATTTATAGCAATGCTATTTGTATCCGCAGGGGGGCATAGTTTTCTAATTGTTTTCCCCCTTTTTCCCCAATTCCCTATAAAAGACGGATTAAAATGGTGCTTTGTGTTGGAACGTATTACAACATATCACAAACGTCCTAGAGGCTACGGATATGTCACGCAGGAAATTGTTTGAAAATACGGGCCATGTAGCCCAAATTACAGAGCTGAAGCTTGTTGTTTTATGAGAAACAGGGATAATACAGTATTATTGTTTCAAACAAAGAATTCAGTAAATGTCGAGCAAAAAATGGTGATGAAACATATCCTCATTAAACTCCAATCTCATATAGTCTGATATTTGGCATCACATTATTTTATAGCATAACAGAAAAAAATTCTTCTTCTATTTCTAAGGTAGATAGATAGATAGATGTTTTCAGTTATTTTGAACTCATAAAATATGGGTTGTCACAAAGCTCGGTTATGTATGAAAAAGAATTCAAATCAACTATTATGCTGGCTATAGCCTACAAGAGTTTGCAATGAATGTGCAATCTGGTCTCCATTCAGTACACACTTTATTAATGTTCAGCTACAGCAAAGCAAAAACACCCACTGCTGATGAATAACCTATTAAAAATGAAAAACAAACAAAATAAAACCAAAACAAAACCCTGACTAAAGGAACTCTGTCCAGCTCACGTACAATACCACACACTACTTTGTGGTGTTCTGCTCACCTGCTGGCTCTCAAAGGTCCAGGTGCTGTCGGGTAAAGACGCATCCAGGACACTGATCACCTCCTTAAAGTCAGTGGTGCTGCTGGGTTTGATCAAAGTGAAATCACTGTACTCTGACATCGGAGACATACAGGACCTGAAGGACTGACTCTGAGACAACATGTCTCCTCCCAGGACCTCCACGTACTTTATAGGCCCATCAGTGTTTAACTGAATCTGCAGGTTTCT
>JAQLOL010000026.1:13050313-13060674 GCA_029783665.1 Naso thynnoides | reverse complement strand
GGCACCATTTCAGCCACCACAGAGACACCAGTCTGGACTGGGTACAGAACCTGAGGAGGGTTGTCGTTCTGGTCCTGAACACGCACAATCACTGTCGTGTTACTACTCAGTGGTGGAGAGCCTCCATCCTGCACTTTGACTGGTATTTTGTACTCTTTGATTTGTTCATAGTCAAGTGAACGCAAACATTGAATGACTCCATTCTCCGTATTAATGGAAAAATATGCGGGAACCGGATTTCCACCCACGTCGCCGTCAACAAGAAAATATGATATGCGTGCGTTCTGGCCCTGATCTCGATCTGTGGCGTGTATCCGCAACAGAGTAACACCAGGTGAATTGTTCTCCACTATCTGAGCGCTATAAACACTTTGACTAAAAGTGGGCGGGTTGTCATTTATATCAGTTACCTCTAAAACTACAGTTTTCCTGTTTGATAAGGCAGGCAAGCCCTCATCTGTCGCAGAGAGAGTGATGTTGTACATTGAACGTTTTTCTCGGTCAAGACTTTGCTCCGTGACCAATGCGTAATAGTTCCTGAGAGACGATTTGATTTTGAATGGGAAATGTTCATCTATATTCAAATGAACCTGTCCATTTTTGCCGGAATCTTTATCTTGGACACTAATCAAAGCCACAACTGTGCCAGGAGGAGAGTCCTCCGAAATCTTACCAGAATATGACGCCATTGTAATTATTGGACTGTTATCATTAACATCCTCTATCTCGATTATTAGTTTACTGGCGCCCACAACGCCCCATGGATCCTTTGCTTGAAGGTTTATTTTGTAATTTGAAGTAGTCTCGTAATCTATGCCGCCACTGAGTTTAACTTCTCCCGTGTACGAATTAATCTCAAAGGGACAAGAATAATCTTCCTCTAAATGGGTGAAAGAATACGTAACGTTGCCATTGTAACCTTCGTCCGCATCCGCAGCACTGACTCTAGCAATGACTGTGCCGAGCAAAGCATTTTCCAATACAGACGCTTTGTATAAGGACTGCGTAAAAACGGGTGCGTTGTCGTTTGCATCCAAGACAGATACATGTATTCTCACTGTTCCAGACCTCTGCGGCTCCCCGCCATCAACAGCCGTTAATATGAGAGTATGCTCGCTTTTCTTTTCGCGATCCAAGTTACTCTGAAGCAAAAGCTCGGCATATTTACTCCCATCTGTCTGAGTGTGTTGCCTGAGAACAAAATGTTCATTAGCCTTTAAAGAGTAGCTTTGTAGCGAGTTTATTCCTACGTCAGGATCCGCTGCGCTGTCAAGCAAGAATACAGTCCCTGTGGACGTCGATTCACTTATTTGCAAATTAATTTCCTTTCTAGGGAAAGCCGGAGCATGATCGTTCACATCTTGTATTTCAATGGTTACAGAAAACAATTCAAGGGGATTCTCCAGGACTATTTCTAGACTAAAGCTACAGGGTGATTTCTTGGCGCATAATTTTTCTCTGTCTATTCTTTCATTGACAACGATATGCCCTTTGTTCGGGTTGAGCGAGACATACTGGTTATCACCATCTATAACGAGTCGAGCGCGACCAGACACCAACCTTTTAACATCCAAACCCAGGTCCTTTGCAACGTCTCCGACAAACAGCCCTTTCCTCATCTCCTCTGGTATAGAATAGCGAATTTGTCCGCTAACCGAAACAACAACACAGAAAAGCAAAATGGAGACTCTCCAATCCAGTGAGGTAAGTCTGCTCTTCAAAACATCCATTTCTCCAAATGAATTTCAGATCCAAAAAATATATATAAGTTGAGGGAGAGTGACTTGTATCTCGCTTACAATATACGACGTATATTTTTTAAATATTTGAGTTAAATCCATACGATGCCACCATTCATAGTAGAGTCGTGTTGCGTATGCTCACAACCATCGCCCATTTCTTTCAAAGACGGGTGGTGACTTCTAAAAAGGCTGATCATAGACAGTGTGCTTAGGCAACAGCACCACCAACAGTGATTAATGAAAACAGCATCCCTGGTCTATTCAGACTTTACAATTTCTTCCTTTCCGACCCCTATTGTTTTTGGTACTAAAATATAAAAATCCAGTAACAGTATGTCTAAAATGCCACTATATTTAGACAGAATAATGATCAATACTTAATCGAACAGTTGACTTTCCATTCTCACCAAATATCACTTCGGGTCATTTTAAAATGAAACAGAAATAATCATCTGAGATTCAGAAATTGAAGAGGAAAAATTTGGAAACACTTTAGATAGATAGATAGATAGATAGATAGATAGATAGATAGATAGATAGATAGATAGATAGATAGATAGATAATCTCTACTCATACTCATCCAGTCTGACTGATAAATCCAGTGACCTACATTTGAGCAGTGGAATTACGATCTACAATCAAAGTACTGGAGCACTCATCCACAAGCATGAATGAAAACTGACACATATTCAGTCTCCCTGCAGCTAAAACGAGATGTCCGCACAGGTAAAAAATGCCTGTCTTTTAAATAGATGACCCATTTAAGTGCTTTGCCACTTCCCGGTGTTCACACATAATGTCTGCACATACTGTTGCAGAGCATAACATTCTACACATCATGATGGTGCACTATTTAGGCAATAACTGCACAGCAGCAACGAGATTATTAATATTTATGTAGTTTTAGGCCTAGGGAAGGAATCACAAAGCATACACACACACACAAAAAGCAAGCTGCCTGTGCTGCAAGACTCCCGCCTACTATTTCAGTCTTGCATGAATACAATTTTCAACGCAGCATTTGGGAAGATGTGTCTTGCATAGGTTCACATTGTTTTGTTTTTAAGATGGATCCAGTTGTGTTTGTGTATGAGTCACAGAAGAAAATAGATGGATGAATATGGATAGAAACTCATTCTGGGTCAGCTGTGTTCCATATTGATTTTGGGAGATGAGAGTAGTGTTGATGAGACAGTAATACCAGAATGACAGTGTATGTGAGATTTGAAGAGAAAAAGGAATTGAAATGTATCTTACCTGCTGGACAGAAATAGAAGTTTCATCCCAGGAGTGCATCATGAGAGGAAAGGGAGAAAAAAAATAGAGTAAGTTCTGTGATTCACATCATGGCACATTCTTTTACATTCTTATGCATTTTAGATGTAGTGAGATAACAGATGATAAAATGGTTTAATCTCGTGGCATATGAGACAATGTGATTTTTTTAACTACCCTAAAGAAGTCAACACAAACAAAAGTGCTATAGGAGAACTTCCAAGGGCTGTTTGAACTGAAGATATGCTCAAACTATGGTGTAGACTGATGTAAATCTAACAAACAGTTTAAATCCAGCTAGATATTCAAGTTTATCATTTTCATAGAGCAGATTACTTCCTAACTTATTAATTTAGCTAGTTTTGATTTAAAAAGAAAATATTAATTTGCAGGCACCCACCATGCCTTATACTCAGCAGTCCTTCTCTCCCTTTTTTTACAGATTACCTTTTTAAAGATGAGGAACAGACTACAGGTTTCAAAATATGTAAATTCCCCTTTTTTCTTTTAATGTAGTCTGTAAAAAAACTGGAAAAGGTTCCTTTTTTACTTGAGTTCTCTAAAGGTAACTTCAACAGTTAGCCGCAGCTACCTTGGTAACCTGTGTGTTGGATTGCTGGCATGAATGACAGCTCTCACCTGCAACCCTCGGCTGAATAACTTTTAAAGTAATTTATTGCGTAAATTTTAGGCCTATAATTTCTGAGCACTTAACATACATTACAGTATGTTTCCCATATTCTTTAGCCAGCCTTACTTAATAGCCCTCATCCTGCAATGGTACCATTTAAAACAGTATCATGAATGAAATATCAATTCATGTTAGGTCACATTTTCATATTCAATGACAGTTTCTCACATTGCAAACAAAATGCTATGCAGCAATCAGTAATAAAAAAACAATATATACACCATTATCTCATTAAAGATAGGTAAACAAATACAAGGAAGTAAAGCTTAGAGGTGTCCCCCCAAAAAAAGTGAAGTACATAATGTGTCAAATGTGTTCTAACATTTCATCCACTTTGCAGAAGATGGTTCTATAAGACAAACAAAACTAAACTACCCTCAGTATGAAAGAACACTACAAACTCTGTGATGAGTGGGTTAATCAAAATCAGCCATGCTGGTAAACTGATATTGTCCAGTTTTGTCAACAACACTACACAGAATTTAGTTCTTGTGACCCAGATATTAAATGAAAAAAATTAGCACTGCTTGTTTTTTCCGTCTCCATCCAAGTCTGAAATTAGGACTACAAATGAGCCTGCAGCTATAACACGAAACAGGAACACACATGAATTCACTTGGGAGCTCTTTAGATCACAAAACCTCTTTGCTTCACTACTATGACACAGCTCCAAACTACAATACATTTCAGCATTAGAACATAAAACATATTTTGTTTTCTGTTGTTCATGTGGCTTTAAAGGTGACTGGTTTTTGTTTTCCTGTTTACTTTTTTGTTCCTTGTTTGTGTTTTAATGATAAAGAGTCCTCAGAAATTTCCTCTTGAGTGTTGATCTTAAAAAAAGACACTGTCTTTTTCCTTCCCTCAAACCAGAGAGACAAAAAGAAAGAAAGACAGAGAAACCACTACTACTTTTCAGTTTTATTTTCAGCATATTGGCAGCACTGTGTAAGAGCTCTAATTCCTAGGTAGTCGTTTTTGTTTGTTTTTTTAATTATTCACAGTGAATATTTCATATTACCCAGAAATGAAGGTGAGGCCCTCTTGAAAAAAAGAAAACCTCAAATGCTGTATTACATTAATTGTGTATTATTTGTAAGTGCAAAATAGCATTGCACTTTCCATATTTGAGGCCAAAACAGAGAGGATGTATGTATGCACCCTTCATTATTCTTTTGAACAACCTTGAACTTTTGTTGAGATAACCACCAGCTATGGTTTCTGTTATAAATGACCTTTATCAATTATAGGAAAGTAAAACACAATCTTCTCTCCAAGTTTATTTTTCACCAATATACAGTTATAGTCTGTTTGCATATTGTTCAATTAATAATATGTAATGTAAAGCTTTAACAGGTCTCTGTCAGACACCAAATCATGTGGGTTTTTTTAAAAAACAGTAGGCTATACATCTTTATCAAAATTTGGCTGCCTGTATTACAAGTCAAAAATGTACAGTAAATAAAGGTGCAAAGGGTTTTACACACAAAAACATAAATAGAGGTTAAGACATTTTTTCTGGAGAAAAAGCTAAAAATATACAGTGATACAGTGAACACAAAGGTCTAGCATACATTTCTAAGAAGAAAAGGATGGACATTCACCAAATGTAAAGTATTCAATAGACTATATACCTCTTATACTCAAGACATAGCCTACTGTGTGCACAAACTTTGCTTCAGTTTTTGATTAAAATAAAGAATTTTAAAAAATCGACAACAAAACATTGCTTTATTTATGCTACTATATTTATCTAAATATTTCAGTAGAGATCTGCAAAATTAGCGTTGCTCTCTCTAAGGTCGTGTCATGGCCGAATGTGGTTCAGGTTACATGCAAAGCTCCAACATTTCAGAACATATTAGAGGACTGACCACAATATTATTGCACAGGTTCACATTTTAAACATCCACGACCACAATCTGTAGTTTTCTATTAATTGTATACAACAACTGCAAAAAGTAAACCGATTACAACAAGTCAAGAGGGTCGATAGAACTTCACAGCACGTTATCTTACAATTTATCTACAATATATTATGGTTCACTCTCATTTAACCACATAACAAGGATGCGGTGCACCTGCCCTCACTTTCAGAGTAGCTCTGTCACCACTGGCGCGCCTAAGGGTGCTTTTTTGATAGGCTGCACTTCTTTTCTTTAGTGTGTCAGTATCAGTGTTTGAGCCGAAACGAAAATCACCTCTCCACGACCCAGCGGTCAGGAAGGAATCATACCGCTCATCTTTCAGCAGAGTCCCATAACGGCTTAAGTCTGTAAAACTAGGGGGGCAGTAGGCCGTGGGGAAAACGGGGAGACTAGCGGAGGTTGAGCGGTAAACGTAACTACGGCGGCAGAGCTTAAAATAAAACACTCCGCTGATTAAGAGGATGAAAAGAGAGGATACTGCTGCCAGGGCGATAATCAAATAAAATGTCAGGTTATTACTGTCCTGTGACTCATCTGCAAACGCAACGAGTTCGTTTAACACCGGCAGCCCGTCTCCAACAGCTACGCTGACAGTAACAGTGGCGGAGAGAGATTCGGGCCCGTTATCAGTCACTAAAACTAAAACAGTGTGTTTCGGTTCGTCCTCCTCCATGAATGCTCGTACAGTTCTGATTTCGCCTGTATGCAGACCGACCATAAACAGGTCAGGTTGTGTTGCTCTTATTATTCTGTAGGAGAGCCAGGCGTTATGGCCGGAGTCGGCGTCCACAGCTACCACCTTAGTAACCAGGTAACCTCTAGGCGCTTCAACTGGCACCATATCTTCAGCAATGTAACCGCTGGCTTGGACGGGATATAGCACAACAGGTGCATTGTCATTTTGGTCTTTAATAAAAACGTTTACAGTGCATGTGCTGGAGAGCTGAGGCTCGCCTCCATCTCGAGCTGTCACCTTAATTTGGAAGTGAACTGACTGTTCGTAATCAAAGAGGCGTGATGTAAAGAGCTCTCCTGTTTCTGAGTTAATGGTGAGGAATGAAGACACTTCTGAGTTTGTGTCTTGTAATATTCGGTACTGTATTTTAGCATTAGATCCGTCGTCAAGGTCAGTTGCTTTTACTGTCATCACGAATGTTCCAACGGGTTGGTTTTCCAAGATATTAGCATCATACTGGCTGTGCGTAAAAGTTGGCGGGTTATCATTTATATCATTAATTACAATGGTTATAACTTTTTGACTAGAGAGTGACGGAGAGCCTGCGT
The DNA here is from genome assembly GCA_029783665.1 of Naso thynnoides. Taxonomy (NCBI): domain Eukaryota; kingdom Metazoa; phylum Chordata; class Actinopteri; order Acanthuriformes; family Acanthuridae; genus Naso; species Naso thynnoides. Next base: position 13,053,753 of record JAQLOL010000026.1, on the reverse strand, counting down.
CAGTGGCAATAACTGTGATATTATATTGTGGCTGAAATTCTCTGTCGAGTATATCGTCAGTCACAAGCATGTAATAGTTTTTGACCTCTGTTACAAATTTAAATGGAACATTGTTTGAGATTGTACACGTGACGCGCCCGCTGCTCCCAGTGTCCAGGTCATAAACATTAATCAGAGCTACCATAGTTCCAGGTTTAGAGTCTTCGGCCACGTTAGCAGAGGATGACTTTATCTCTAGGACAGGTTTGTTGTCATTTACGTCAGTGACGTCAATTATGAGTTTACAATGAGAGGCCTGACCACCTCCATCTTTGGCCTGAACATCCACCTCGTGCGTACTAGCTTCTTCATAGTCAATAAGACCTGCCACCCGAACTTCTCCACTCAGAGGGTTAATTTCAATAACTCCCCCCATCTTGTCTGACAGGTGACTGAAAGAATAGGTTATATCTCCATAAACACCTTCATCCAAGTCTGTGGCATTAAGCGTAGTTATGACAGTTCCTACAGCAGAGTTCTCTGGCACAGAGGCTTTGTAAACTCGCTGGCTAAAAACTGGGACATTGTCGTTGGCGTCCAAAACACGAATATGAATAGAAGCAGTTCCTGTTCTGACTGGATTCCCCCCGTCAATTCCACTGATTTTGAGTATATGTTCTGCTTGTGTCTCCCTGTCCAGGGCTTTTTGAAGAACTAGTTCAGGATAAGCATTGCCGTTGATCTGGGAGCTCACGTCCAGTGCAAAATGCTCATTCGGGCTCAGTTTATATTCACGGATTGAGTTGGTTCCCAAATCGGGGTCATGCGCGCTCTCCAAGGGAAAGCGTCTTCCGAGAACGGTGGATTCGACTAAATCTAATTTTATCTCTCCGGCAGCGAATACCGGGCTGTTGTCATTTATATCTGCAATGTCCAAAACTAAGCTGTGTGCCTGAAGGGGATCTTCGAGTAACAGCTGATACTGTATGATGCAGACACTGGCTTGCACGCAGATCTCCTCTCGGTCTATCCGTTGGCTGATCAAGAGATTGCCTGACGCAGTGTCCAGTTCACACAGCTGGCGAGTTCCTTCTGCAACAACACGGGCTCGACGAGCATCAAGCTCCGTCACTCCCAGCCCCAGGTCCCGCGCAACATTCCCGATAACCGACCCGCGCTGCATCTCCTCTGGAAGGACGTAACGGACCTCTCCAAACGAAACGGCAAACAAGAGGCTTGACAGTAAAAAATGCAGCCACCATTTTAAGTTTATTCGCTGGTCCATTATTAAACATTGTGTCAGAAACCGATATTCTGTCGACATTATAACTAAATCCTAAACATGGAAACCTAAACTGAAAATGCTGCAGTAATCCAACGATTCCTTGCGTCTCTAGTCGAGTTAAGCGTGTTCTATTAGGGAAGCTGTCAGCTCGGATTCCTCCCTCTCTCTCCCTCCCTTTCTCTCTTACTCTCTCCCTCACCAACTCACACACATCTGCCTCACCAACTCACACACACACACATACACAGTCTCACAGTCTCTCTCCCTCATACATACCCACACATGCGCGCATGATTGCACAGCCCTCGGCTCTAACCCAATACTCCAGTTTCACTGGCACAGATAGGATGAGACACGACAGAGCATCCATGAGTATGACATTATAAAAGAGCTCCACCAAGAGACTGGGATGATAAATGCAGCTCTGGTCAGTTTGCTATGAGGCACACGCATTACATCTGCTGACATTTTTAATGCCATCTTGTACTGTAACAAGGCTGAGATCATGTGCAAATTCAATTCTGGAAGTTTATAATACACAAGATGAAAAAAGGCAGCCACACCCTCGGATCAGTGTAGAAATCACTATAATGCAAGATTTCGTTTTTTCGACCTCCTTCAAGGCATGAATGGATACAAGTGCGAGCAGTAGTTCTTTAAAGGGGCTGAGAGAACACTTGATTAGCCTGATGTGGAACACGTGTGTCAAAAGAAAAAAAAATCCGGTGGCTAACACTCAAGGGAATTGTAGTCCTGACCAGACATAGGGAGTACAAGTCCAAGACACAATGTTCAGAGACAGCAAGCCATGCTTACATACAATCACATTTATATAATATACACTATATACAAAATAAACAACAACAGAAAGATGCCTTGTTATGAATCATCAAGCAGTAGCCATCATGAAACATACAGCATATACTCTCCATTACAATTTATTTAAAAAACAATACTCATGTCAAAATCCTAGTTCAGACCCAGTGGTTGCAACATTCCGAAAGTGTGAATCCAGTGTAGCTCTCTGTGGCACAATCTCCTATCAACATCACCTCCTCTGTGAAGAACAATCTGCTCTATGCCCTGAAATCTGAGGGAGGAGACAGGAAGCTAGTGATCCTGAAAGTGGCAAGCCACAGGATAATTCAGATCTTTCATCTCAACCAAACCACCCATCCTCTCAAGTCAGGACACAGTGAATATAAAAGTTCAATAAAACGAAAAGACCTCAAGCACCTCAGTCTAAATTATGATACAATAGAGCAGCAACTTTCCACCTGTTTGATATTACACAAGATAAACAATGCTTGAAAAAACAGGGGACTGGACAAAAAAATGGCAAAATATGGACAATGCGATGCAACTATATAAGATACTTTCTCAACAATAGTACCATGTAAATATTACAGTGCTTATGATATGTGTTAAATCATCTGTGAAACAATAATTTTTCAGACTATAGCTGGAGGTGATCTACTGTATTGCTTTACACTGTGATGTATTAAAAACTTCAGTCAGTAATTTACTTTCTGTGCCACTGAGGAAAGCAACAAATTTACTTCCAAAACTAAATTACTGACTTTCCTCTCTGCATATTAATCACAGTTTAGTGTGGGCCTACATCAAAACAGTCTTGGACAAACGGTTGCAGAAAAACTCTCACACCCCAGACTGTCTGGAGGAAAAGGGAAAAAGTCATAGTTAAGTGTTTAAATAGTTAAATCAACAATATGATGTCTGAAAACAATGTTTGCATGATAACACTGCACCTATAAATCACTGTACTGTATGTGTAATTTTACAGACAGTGTGCAATATCAAGAAATAAATAGAAGAAAATAAATTATACATAAATGCTGCACATGAGTAAATTACTTGTTTTAAAAATGTTTAATGAGCATGGAGTCCATTTTATTCTGAACTAAGTTCTTATAAAATATCACACGGTCACTCTAATAAAATCAAGGTCTTTTGTCCATAAAACCAAGCCAGACCTGCTCATGTGTATCAAAATTTCATGCTTTTTTTCCAGCAAATGTGACATTAAACTCAAGTTCCATTCCAGACATTTCAATTAAAATACTAACACTAGAACCAGAAAAGAGAGGGGAAATTTTCAATGAAGAAAAAAAAATATATATATATATATATATATATATATATATATATACACATA
>JAQLOL010000026.1:13004426-13017717 GCA_029783665.1 Naso thynnoides | reverse complement strand
TGGTCACCACAGAATAATAGTTTTTAATAGAAGGAACCAACTTAAAAGGGACGTTTTGCTGAATGGAGCAGCGGACCCGTCGGTTATTCTCAGAGTCTCTGTCCTGCACGTGAATGATGCCCACCTCTGTACCAGGTGGGGTGTCTTCAGGAATGGGGTTCATCTGAGATTTCAAATCGATTACAGGCGCGTTGTCATTCACGTCAGTGATCGATATTATTGCCTTTGCGTACGATGACAGCCCTAATCCATCTTTTGCTTTAACGCGTATTTCAAATGAGGTGGTAGTTTCATAGTCGACTGTGCCAATTACTCGTATCTCACCTTCTTTACGATCAATACTAAATATCTTTTTAACATCTTCTGTAACATGTCCGAAGTCATAAGTCACTTCTCCGTTGATTCCCTCGTCTGCATCACTTGCGCTCACTGTGACCACGACAGTATCTGGAGGAGAGTTTTCAGGCAGACTGGCTTTATAAACGGCCTGGCTGAACACTGGGGCGTTATCATTAGCATCCAGCACAGTGACGTGTATGACCACTGTACCTGATCTCTGAGGAGAGCCGCCATCTAAAGCTGTGAGGAGCAAATTGATCTCATTTTGCTTTTCACGATCAAGTTTATTCTCCAGCACGAGCTCAACCTTGTCATTGTCAACAGCGAGAATAAAGTTGTCGTTCTTTTGAAGGTTGTACCTTTGAACAGCATTTTGGCCTATATCTGCGTCATGGGCCTCCTCAAGAGAGAAGCGGTTACCCTTGTCAGCTGACTCGCTTATTTCCATTTCAATTATATTCTTTTTAAATTTCGGTGAGTTGTCATTTACATCTTGAACGTGAAGAGCTAGTCGATGAAGCTCCAGTGGATTTTCTAACACCAGATCTACGTTTAAAACACACGAAGGTTTCTTCCCACAAAGGCTCTCTCTGTCAATTCTATCTGATGTGATCAAATCTCCGGTATTCAGATTAATGTCACAGTACCGCTTCCGAGTTCCCTCAACATCAACACGGGCTTTTCTTGCAGATAAGGTTCTCAAGTCAAAACCGAGATCTTTGGCTACATTTCCAACGACAGACCCGCGTTTCATCTCTTCTGGAAAAGAAAAACTCAGATCCCCACTGACTATTTGCAGCGTTGCAATTAAGGAAGCGAGGCAAAAGATCAGATGAAGCGCCGAAAATCCTTTGTCTCCCATCCTCTGAAAAAAGATACACGTCCACTGCTGAAGGAATTCCTTTGCAGACAAAAATTACCAATTCGAAACCAGAGTCGATAATCCAATACTTTAGACAGTGAATACAATGACAAATAGCCACGATGAAGGTATACTACTGAGAAATTGCAGCCAAATGTAATGCAGTAGCAGTGGGTGGAGATGTCTTTTTTTACTTTGCGCTGGCCTACAGCGGCACCATGAGTCGCGTTTAGCATCATGCAGCTGCCTGCAGTCTTCTCGACCAAGTCTAAACCCGAGATATCTCCACTTTTCTGTCACTTGTATAACAATACAGCTGCATTCCGACGCACGATGTTAAATGATTGAGTTTGAACTGATAAAGAATGATGTAAAATAAACTCTTACAACCATTAAAAATATATAAACAATGCTCCCCGCCATTTAAAAACATGAAATATTATTATTATTGGTGACCACGCAAAACACACTAAACTCACATGAGAAGAATATATTACCTGTTACTGTAACAGACCTATACCGTAAGCAATTAATACAAATTTATCACATACTGGGGGAAGAGCAGGGCATCTAGAAATGAATAAAATATGATGATGAATCTATGGATAAAACAAAAAACTCAAATTAATGTTGCTAGAAACCCTATTTGATCGACACTCATAATAAAATGCTACACGTATATGCTTATGGGTATGACCTATTTGAAATTGTCTTTAGTACAAAATAGTCAAGATAATACATCTCTCAAGGGACAACTAAATTATTAATATTAGTAGTAGTAGTAGTAGTAGTACCAGTAGCTGTTGTATTCAGTGCATGCAACATGTCACATCTTCAGAAGATACAGCTCAAAGAGAACAAGAGGTTTCCAATTGCGCTAGATCTTTCAGGACCATGGACAGAGACAACACAATGCTCAAGCAGCATTGAGTGTTGTCTGCCATTAGGGTCCCATCAGTCAGAGAATACTAAATTGTGCCCAAAATAATAATTACATCCATCACCATCTTCCACATTTGAATTAATCTTCCTGTGAAATACTGTGTGGCTAAAAATTTAAACCAATTATGAAAAGCATTCTGCATTCACAAATATGTCTTCATAGTCTTTCAGTCTGTTCCCCATCATTAGTATCTATTTGAAAATAATAAAATCAACACATTCCATCGACACAAAGTCTCTCTAAATTAGCTTAAAAAGACAGACACACTCATAACAACATTAATCCACTTTAATGATTAATAAATGCATAAAATTCACTGAGCGATAAAATAAACCAAAGCATATCACAGTCAAAGAACAAGGTACAAGGCTTTTTCCATTTCTATCTCTACAACACAAAGTTGTATAATAAAATTCTAATCTCAACCCTTTCATGCTATTCACAAAAATTGTATAAATGGATGAAAAAATAATAAATAATTGCAAAGTGATAAGTTACAAACAAAAAAAGTTTTGCTGTTTAATTTTGAGAATTATCGAAATAGTCTCACAGCCTGAGTATAGAAGCTGTTCCTCTGTCTGGTGGTTAAGCAGTGGATACTTCTGTAACACTAAACAGCAGTGGGGCGAACAGACTTTGGCTTGGGTGGGTATTGTCTCTAGTAGCCTCTGGGCTCTGCACAGGTTCCTCACATCACCAGTGGCTTGCTGGTTTGAATCACTCACTGTATAGTCCTCCCATCCTTTGACCATGCACATCCAATGCCAATTTCTGATGTTTCCAATCAAGTCACTTTCTATTGTCCCCCTTTTGAAGGTAACAACAACTTGTCATGGGAATGTTGCTTGAATTTTCCTCGATGCTGATTCCCAAGAATTTAAAATCAGCTGGCTCCACCTAAGCACCACTGAGGTAGATGGAGATGTCTGTCTTTGCCTTTTTTTTCTCAAATCAGCATCCAGCTCCTTGGTGTTGTAAACATGGAGGAATGGGTTGTTCTCTCAGCACCACCCTCCCAGTAGACTGACTGGGTGAGCTTGGCTTGTAGTAACAGCTCTCTTCCCTTTCTTTCCCTCTTGGAGGCATTTGGCTGGTCTCACTGGACGATCTGAAGACGTCTTTTGCTGTGACCATCTCAAGGTCTGCTGCTTTAAATCCAAAACCTGCTGTACTTTTTGTGATGCTTATGACTGTATTTTTGCCAAAAGTAATACATGTTTTAGCAATAAAAGGACAAAAGTAGTATTTTTTTGTTTGTTACTATTTATGCCACAATGCAACTAATTCACTGACAGTTTGGAGGAGTTATGCTGATAGCCGCTAATTAAGATTTAATCTGTTAGCTTTAAGCAGAGATAAGGAGCAGGAGAAAGTTCTGAAAGATTTTTTTAACAATTATTTCAAAACTTAAAGTCCTCAGTTCAACCCATCAAACACTGACTCAAGTGAAATCACTTGGGTCAAACTTACCAAGTTTTGCACAGCTGCCTCAAAATGCTTTATAAACTATTTTTCACACATTCAGTATTACAATTTACGACCTCTAAACACGCCGTGCTGTGTTACACTTGTGGAGGTTACCCTCCATGAGACACATGACCATGATTCACACAGATGTTGTAGTGTTACTCCAAAGTGTTTCTATGTGCAAATTAACTGCATGGGTCTACCTTTGAGATTGCTTTATCACATCAAACCTCCATGCTGGAAACAAACACCACCTTTTCGCAGTTTGTCACTTTTTTTTTTTTGCGTCTTACCTTCATGTGTGCATGACTATTGGTTATCCTATCGATATGGGCCATGAAAAGTAGTTGTTTTATTAGTAATGCTTGATAAAAATCCTTATGGGATCCTTGCAGGACAATAGTCACTGTGAATCGGGATCAGAATCATGCATCCGTAACTGCATTTACTCACCAGTAGTTTTGTGTGATCAGCAAAAAATGTTCTTCAGGTCCTACTAGCATTATCCAAAAGCAAAGGTTTTTTTTCCATGAAGTAAAGAAACCTAGAAGAGAAAACACTGCTCTCAACTGATGGCATATGCTGCCCACTATAAATGAACTCTCATCCTTTAAAACAACCTAAAAAACCAGCTGCTGCCATGCTATTGTATTTTAAAACAGAATTTTCAAATTAAATTATTAATTTATAGCATTAAATTTTAGTATTAAAAACTGTTCGCCATTAAACTGACCTTGTTATTTACGGTGGGTGAAAAAAATTACTGTCTGCTCTTTCTTCTCTCCAGGGAGGAGCAACTGAAAGAGTGACAAGGAAAAAAGCGCATGAGTACAGCAAATTTTGCGACAGAATTATGTTGACGCAGAACAAGAACACGGAGAAAAATTTAACATGCACGGCTTAATTAGATAGATTTTACAACTCAGATAAACATTTATTGCACATGTATTCTCATGTTGAGTCCAGTAGATTCTGAATGTGCATCCACCTCTCAAAAGGGAAAGTTTCTATTTTCTTCTTATTCTTCTTAGCTGAAATACACAGATGTTTGTAAGTTTGTAGATGTTTAAATAACCTAACGTTTTCACTCATTTTTAGCTCATTTATGCTCACTAGGGATTGTTTTTTATATTTATATTTGTGTAGTTCATACAGCACTTTGGTCAACTGAGGATATTTTTAAATGTGCTGTAGAAATAAACTCTGATTTGACTTGACATAGGCCTGCATCAGTCATTACATTCTTTTTTCTTTTAATTTTTTTTTTAATTTTATAATTAGATGCTAAAATTATGCTATCATACTCATTTCTACAGAAGCCATCATCACATTTTCTATGAAAGTTGTATTCAGTTGTTATCAGTAAACTAAATCTTATTCTTGTTGAGTAAACTCAATCTTAGCGCCTTTTGATTTTGATATAATTTAACGTTACACGAGGCTACTAAGTCATTCTCCGACTAATACACATTTTGGCTGATAATACATATTGTGGGCTGGTGAGATATTTGGCAATGTATTTTTATTGGTTCACCATGCTTTGTTGGCTGTTGTAACGTTAAAGTTACTGGCGTTAACGTTAGCTACTTTTCGTAACGCTAACATTACCACCTTAACGTAACCTTCAGAAAACAAACACAGGACAAGAAGTAATCGAACAGTAACGTTACTTACCGGGTTGCCCGAGTCCGCTACCTTGGCTAACAGTTACCGTTAGTTAAGTCGAGTCTTCTGTGTTTTAGGAGCTGACGTTAATGTTTGCTGGATCGTGCTAGCTTAGTGCGAATGCAAGTAACTTGAACTAATGCTAGTTACCGTGGAGCGTGGGAGGTAACCGAAACACGTTCTTCTTTTAAACGCGCGCGCGCATTCTTCTTTTTCTTCTTCGTCTTCTTTGTGGTATTTGGCGGTTGGGCAACGTTTCGGGGCATTGCCACCACCAACTGGTAGGCCTACGGATTGTGGCTCAGAATCGTGATTAGCCAGTTTCACAGCAGAAATCTTGAATGTCTGGAACAAACTCACGTTATAACCTGATGGATTTCATGATAGACATTTTATGTTATCAGAACAGGAAAAGCGCAGGTGAAATTAATGACATTAATCACGGCCGCTTCAGTTTGGTTGAACTTGTTCCAGAGCTCTGATACTGTGCATACTTACTCATTGACCTGGCTTGCTGTGACACTTATTGGAATGAAGCCATTCGTTGGTCATATCTGTCATGGTCCTCAAGATGTCTGCTGTGAAACCCATGGACACACTAATTTTAACTAAATAAAGTAATTTTCAAAAGTGGTACAAAAACTGGTACAGTGGCTTGTCATTGGTTCAGTATTCTTTAAGGTACAGCTTTTGTAGGCTACTTTTGAAGCCTGTCTGGGAAAATATATCCTAGCCTAATTACCTTTTGAGTTATCTTTTGGTCCAATAATTAGCCCCAAGGTAGGCTATAGGATTGTGGGTTGTACATTGGGGAACAGAAATAGACTCCTACTGGATCTCCTTTTCTAAGAGTGTTGCTTACTGAATGGCAAGATGGTTGGGATTCCAATGCTGGAGTGAGGAAAAGAGTCTCGATCCCTGAGCTCGTCCATTTGGGTCCTTTTTTATAATTTTTACAGTGTCTGCTGAAGACTGAGCCGTCAAACACCACCATTCAAGTAAATGCAGCAGCCATTTCTTCTTGCCACTAGAGATTTGAAGGCAGAACATTCAGCCACCCTTCTGATTCTTCTATTGGTAGAGTATAGTACAGTTGGATGCTTTTTGTTCTCCACATAGGGGAAAGGAGAAAAAATGAAATGGAGTGTAGGCTGGTTGCTAGCAGGTTAGTTGCAAGCATGTCAATGGCTAGCTGGCTTGGAAACAGGCTGTAAGCTGGCATTGGGTGCATGGTGGCTATAAGCAAAGATCTGCAAGGAGGAAGAATTCAAAATGGCCATCCCTTAGTTTAGTTCAGCTCAGCCATGCTTGGAGCTTCAAAAACTCAGGGCTTAGATTGTTGTTTTCTTCGGTTATTTAGATTATTGGCCTCAGTTTAACTTTTAAGTCCACAGGGCTGATCGAGGAAGTTACTCATAGTGGATATCATCACCTCAAAAGCCTCCACTGGAAAGCTGATGTTCACTGGGTCATTTTCAGGTCACATCATACTCTTGGAGTTTTTCATTTCGACATAGTAAGCAAAGGCAAGACACCAGGCAAGAGGACTGGCATTAAGAAAAGTAGACTTCAATAACATAAAGCTGATTCCACTCAGCAAAATGAGCAGGAAACCAAACATGAAGGTACAGACTGAGGCAAATGAAAGAATAACTTATGGATTAAAATAAAATATTAAGAACAAAGGGTATGCTGGGAACACAGGAATACTACAAAGGGTGTTTCCCATGGATCCCAAGTATCTATGTCTATTTTCCCAGGAGCAGTAAAGGCAGGACTAAGGAATGAATACACAAGGAAAGAATCAGCCTATTTTAAGTAACAAACCCAGGTGACACAGACACAAAAAAGACAAAGGGAAGGAGAAAAACAGGAAATACATCTGAGAAAGACCCATCTAACATAAAACCAGGAATGACTAAATTAAAACACAAAACCATGACGTTTTTTTATACTTTTTTTTTCATGCAATTAGGCAAATTATTACTTTTCAGGATTCAAAAATAATTAGCATATCTTCTGAATGACTTAATTTAACATTAAGGGTGACAGAGTGCTGGAATATACTTTGGTAGAAAGTTTCAACTTTTTTTGAGTTGTAGACAAAAGTGTGGCTGTAGACTTTTTTTTAAAAACATAGTTTTGGAATTAGCAGAAGTCTTTTATCAACCCGCTGCTGTTTGCACTCTATTGGCGCAGAGATTTTGTTTAGCAACAGTTACTGAAAGCAATTGTAACAGTTACAACTCAAGTTTATATATTGCTATTGGTTGAGCTTAGCTAACTTGTACATATGTTTTCAATCTAGTAGGCCCTTGTTTAAAAAAAGTGAACTCTTGTTTTAGTCTTTCCTGCTCTAAAAGTCTGGTCCTAACTTACTGAATAGAAACTCAGTACCAGAACTTAACAAGACTGTTTACACATTAAGAGCAACGCAGCCAACCTTACTTAAGCTGTGTGATGGTCCAGCTTTAACACAGGTAAACTGAACTGCATTACTGCCTTGACTAACATTAAAATGTGTAACAAAGTCAATATCTATGTACATTTTTAATATCAGTGTGATTGCCCCAAATATGAGGTAAAAAAAAAAAAAAAACTATATATTTTTTTCTTGTGTATTTATTGAAGTAATTATATGGTTGCACACAGTATGTTTTTTTCAACATACATAGAAATGAAGCATGGAAAGCAACAACATTTTAAAGAGTTGTCTATTTCCTTTATTTCATTGAAGGAACTCTGATTACAGATACATTTTTAAAACTGAAAATCTCTGAGAAACATAGTGAGCAGACTCGACGATCAATGAAAAGTAATCTCTTGAATTTAAAAGCAGAGAGGGATAAAGATAGATCAATCCCTCAGTCACAAGAAGTAAGCCTATAATTTTACAATTAGGCTAATCAACTGAAGGTTTCGGAGAAAAAAAATATAACGAAAGAGGCTATGTTTATTTTCTCCACCACTTTCTTTGGTCCTGTGTGATACTTATTATTGATTAAGTGAAGGTTCCGGTACGACAAATTAAAAACACATCTTCTAATTGATTAGTTACTCTGCCGCTGTGGCAACATGTGCTGTGATATTTCGACCAGGAGATGGCGCCTTTAGCTTAACACTCATGCAGATAGCGCCAGTGCAGCAGGAGCGAATAGAGAGGGCAATGTGTCTTTAAAAATAAATAAATATTAAAATAAAACACCAACGTCTCATAGAGCGTCAGTATTCACAGTATTTCTGTCATTGTAATACCACGTCCAACCCCTTGTTAAATACAACGAGCCTGACCGAAAATCATGCAGCTCTCAGTGACCAGTGCAGTCATACGTCATGCGCGCGCTACATCACTGTACATCAGGTCTTGTTTTCTGTAGCACGCTCAAAGGAAAGAAGTAGAGATTTCTACACTGGAAACCTGCTATTGTTCAGGCACATGGTGACAGCCCTCATATTAAACCATCAGGAGGTGTGTGCGTAAGCCAATGTTGTATTTTCTCTGCAGTTTATTGGCAGGTCTTCCCACAGCCTCGTTCTGAGTTACAGGTTATGGTGTCGAAAATTAAAAAAATAGAACTACAGCCTAGGTATTTTGGACCCACACTAACAGGTACTGGAATTTTTGAAAAGAGCAAGTAAGATGGGAGAACATAAATGACAATGAATCAGTAGATAGATAGATAGATAGATAGATAGATAGATAGATAGATAGATAGATAGATAGATAGATAGATAGATAGATTAAAAAAAAACACTTTCAAGTGAAATTGTTCAAAGGGGTGACTGCAATCCACTTTTAATAAATAAACAGTTACAGAGCACCAAATATCAAGGCCACATTTGCACTTCCACTGCAGATCGGACGACAAGAAAATTATTATCCTGTCCAAAAAAATTGTGATTACCAGTATTATTCAGATAATCATAAAGATATTTTTTAGACCTTAAAAAAAAACTTTAATTGCACGTAAACACACTGAACTCAATTAAAAATATTTTACTGGGAAATATAATTTTTATTGCAGCACAGTAGAGAAATACATCTTATCTAGAACCTTAAATAATCATAAATATTAAGGTCTTCCTGCACAAATAAAGGACAAATAAATAGTGTTAACTTCATCTTCCTGCTACTTTTTTAGTTTGAAATGTTATACAGCACTTTAGTTATATCTTTCACACATCTTAATTAGCGTGTTCTTTTGAGGTGGATGCAAAATGCAAACCAAGTCTCCAGCCATGGTGACAACAGTTTTAGACAATAGAAAATAAATCAGTAAACTATTATAGGAGTGGAAATCATTGAGACTTTTTCAAGTCACTATATGAGATTATTCTTAACTATCTCAATTTATGATTATCCCAATGCTGAAAATTCAACACATCAAAATCATTGTGAATATTTTTTATCCTGAAGTATGATACATGATAATATCAATTAGTGTCTCATCCCTGTTACATTTTTAACTGTCTCTCTTTTCCAATAGTTTCTCCAACAGAATGTGTCTCTACAATGTAATGTCTGGTGCTGTTATTGCCACAGGCCAAATTTATTGTGCACATCCATTGCTCTGTCTTCACAGTGGCTGCTTCCAAGGAATTCCATTTGCTTTCCTCAGCAAGATGATGGTTTTGCTGAGTCACTGCAGCTGGCAACATCACCAGCCAACACACCCAGTGAGACAAACACATGCACACTTCATCTGTGAATTAATCCATGACTTCCAATGTGCTTCCATATTGGGTCCTTTTAACATGATTAGACCATTTAATTGTTTATATTTCACTGCTAGACATTCCTCTCACAGTAAGCATAATCCATATTGCTTAAATGAAGATAAACTTGTGCAAATATAAAAATGGTAAACATTTGCATCTGTGGACTAGCAGCCCATAAAGGCAGTGAACACAGTGCTCTGTTCACTGTGCAGACCAACTACTACAAGGTACTTTTCTGCACACTGAACCAGATTGTTTGGTTGTTAATTTGTTTGTATAACTCAAAGGAGCCGAAATGTAGAAAGGCCAGAACACATTTTGTGAATCCCCATGGGAATGTTTAAGAGTAGGCAATTTAAATGTGTGGGCGTTGGAGTTTTTTTTGTTAGTGTTGTTTATCCAGAGATCTGCTGTTCTGCACGGCGAAATGTCAGTGAGGAGTCAGAGACACACTTTGTGTTATTGCATCATCAAACCAGCACACCCCCACACACATGCCTTGACCCCATCCTGGGCACCATACAGTTTCAACCCTGTGTTAGCAAACTATAAAGGCTGTTGCCATAGAGACTATTCCCAAAATAGCTGTAACCATAGAAACAATTTTTGTCTGTGTCTTGGAAAGAAGGAAGTAAATGAAGTACGCAATAGGATGTGACATTTTTTCAAACACTTTTTGAAACATGAACTCTTGAACCCCTCTGACTGCCACCTTCGCTCCCTGCCTGCAAGATGAGAGCCAACAGGGTGGAAAGGATGACTTGATTAATTTACATATTCCGGAGCAGCATCAGTATCAGAATAAGATCCAGAACTGGCTTTTTATTTGGTCAACTATGCGTACACCAGTTTCTAGAGCTCTCAAATGACTCTTCAGGACACGATGAAGCTGGTCTTCAGTGTAGAGGGCTGGGTAAATGTATTGATTATCAATGCTGCATTTTTCTATAGGCCAGCATGGCTGATGTCTCTCTGTTGTGTTTTTTTCCTCCAAACCTACCCACTGGGATGCAGCAAATCTACTTAACCACTTTATTAGATTATGTTGCTTTTGGAAGCCTCCTTTCACAAGGGACTGTTTGGACCAGCTGTGACCAACATGGATAAATGAGGCATCAATGCTTGGCGGGTCATTTTTCCAATTGTCTCTCATTTGAGTGCTTGTCAGTGCAAAGAGAGAAGAGGGATGTGAGCATGTGTGATCGAGGAGAGCAGTCTGTGGATGAATCAGTATCAGATCTGCCCTTAGTGATGTGAATAGACATACTCTTTCTCACTCTGCCCTTCCCATTTTCTGGAGTGCCACCTTGACCCTTTAAAGTTTCCTAGGCCCTGTAAAAAAGACAATTCTAATTCTGCTAGTGACTTTTTTGTGAAGTTTTCATTACATTTTCATTCCAAAAGGCTATAACTGAAATTCATTATAAAGTGTTTAAAACAATACACATGAACCGTTCTCGAAATCACCATTTATAACAAAACTTAAACAAAACAAAATTCAGTTCTATTCATCATATTTCAAAAGAAATGAACTAATTTGTAAAAACAAAGTAGTTACATTGTTTACCTCCCAACTCCCAAGACAATAAACTCACATTTATTTTTAAGAAAGAAACTTTATTAGTGATTTATAAACAAAACACATTACCACTGTATCCATTGAGATAAAATAAAAAAAAAGTCAGAAAATAAATGAAATCCACTACTTCACTGTCACAGTTGATGAATGGGTGTACAAAAAAAGGTTTTACAACAGATCTGGGCTGGTCCATGAGGACAGCACACTGCCACCATATTTCACCACCATACATTGGGAAAGAATGACAGCATGAACGCTCACTAAACACAAGCATACACTACATTTACGTTTTTTTTTTACACTGGATTTTTTTTCAGTCATTTTCTTTTTTTTAGAGTGAAAGGGAAGTGATAGCTCATCATAGGATCATACATATTTTAGTTACAATATTACAGTGTTAGTTAGATCGTCATGTCAAAGCTGGACACAGAGTGTTTTTTTTTTTTTTGCTTCACTTGTTCTCGAAAGGAAAAATCATAGTTGGAAAAAGAAAAATAATAAACTTGCTTTGAAAGGTATCACACTATAGCATTTACAAATATTTAAAGAGGTTTAGTGGATGCCATACAACATCTGTGGAGAGTGAAGATCGTAGTACATAGATGTTTGGCAGACAGAAGTACATACAAATATCTCCTGTGTGAGTAATGAAGAAAAATGATGATACAAAAGAATAAAATCATAGCCATCTATCTATTTATATATATATTTCTCTATATAGTATGTGTTTTCTTAGAGCAGTACATGCAGCAGCCACTTAATGGAGTGATGTCATACTGAGCCGCAAAACTTTGGGGACATGGCAACAAGTTACAGGCAGGGAAGGGGAACCAACGGAAGCAGGTCGTCAGGCGGGTGTGGGCGCCCCTTTTTCAAAACCTCCTGAGAGAGGATTGGTGGGATATAGCTGCAGGCTGGGAATCCCTAGATGCCAGTATTTTTAGCAGGTTTTAATTACTAACAGAGACAATCTATGAAAAGTCTACGCTACATTTACAGCGTACATATAAGCTACTATGAGACTCAACGATCCTAAACAATCAATTTGGTGAACAATGCCTTTCTCCTGTACATGGAGGGGGAGGGCCAGCCCAAGGCACCTCTCACCTCACCTTATTCCAGTCTTCCATCTCTGAAACCTGCCCAATCCCACCTGGTCCCCTCTCATTAGCGGCTACAAACAGGAAAACAAACAGTGTACTTTTGTACTTGCAAGTTAAAAGTGCTAAACTGTTGTGCACTTTGAGAGACATCCGACAAGAGTTCAGGGCGTAGACCCCCGACTGGCCTTCCCCTGGCCTCATCCACATTACTCCATGCTGTTCTCAGCACACCACAATGTTCAGAGCAGGCCATTCCCAGGACTGGTCCTGAGTAGGGGGTCAGAGCGGGACCTAGGTCCAACGTCTGAGGGTAAATAAGGGTGGACCTGACACGCAAAAAGCAGTTAAAGCTATGAGGAAAAAAATAAATGCAAAACAAAATGCTAGAGTATGCCATTGTGAATCTCTTTAGAGAATAAATGAAAACAGAACAAGTTCACAGACTTCATCATCACGTGAAGAGGCAGTCAGTGGGATAGATGAATCGTGGGGGAAAAAGGTAGTGGGGAGGGAGAGGACGGCTCGTGGCAGCTTGGGGCATGTACAAGCAGGTGAGCAGTTGTAAACTCAAGGTATCAGATAAGGACTGGTTGTTACCAAACATTCAAAGCAGA
>JAQLOL010000026.1:12797074-12817458 GCA_029783665.1 Naso thynnoides | reverse complement strand
ACGCACTGAGTGAACTGAGCAAGGCCCCAGGCGCGTTATTCTCCATTACGCGTATAGTGTAAAATGACTGCGGGAACATTGGCGCGTTGTCATTAACATCCAGTAGATTTAAATGTATAGTTTCGTTATCAGATAAAGGCGGGGTTCCTGCATCTGTTACAATGAGTGTGATGTCATATTCTGGCACCAACTCACGGTCCAGCGGCTGAGACACTATGAGCCTGTAATGCATGGGTCTATCAGATGACTTGTTTAGAATAAAGGGCAGGTTTTGATTTATTGATAAGCTCACTTTTCCATTATCGCCAGTATCTCTGTCACTTATTCCTACTAAAGCAATAACACTTCCAACTGGAATGTTCTCGTCCACTGTGTTTTTCACAGACTGTATGGTAATTTCCGGATAATTGTCATTCATATCGATCACGTGGACGACTGCTTTACACTGCCCCAGCAAAGGATGCGCCCCTTTGTCCCTGGCCTCAATATGCATCTCATAAAATTTCACATCTTCATAATCAATAGTGCCCTTAACTGTTATCTCTCCTGTGCTCGGGTTTATTGCAAAGACTTCTTGTGTTTTTTCCGACGTGTAAAGGGTGAATGAGTACACTATCTGTGAATTTAGACCTTCGTCAAGATCTGTGGCGTTCAGCTTCATCACTAAGGTTCCGATCGGGGAATTTTCTGTCATATTAACTGTATAAGTCTGCTTTTCAAACCGAGGGGGGTTATCGTTTGTATCCTGAACTCTAACGATAATGTTGGCAGTGCCGGAGCGCACAGGGACCCCGCCGTCCACAGCTGTCAGTATTAGATTATGAACAGCATTCTCCTCTCTGTCTAAAGACTTGGTCAACACCAAATCTACATATTGAGTTCCATCACTGCCCGTCTGAATTTCAATGGTGAAATGCTCACTGACACTGAGCTGGTATGTTTTAATTGTATTAATGCCAACATCTGGATCCACAGCATTAGGCAGGGAGAATCTCTCTCCTGGTGTTGCCGATTCTGAAACATCGAGCTCTACTCTGTCTCTTCGAAAATGTGGAGCGTTGTCATTGATGTCCGTTATTCCAAGTTCAATGTTGAATATACGCAAAGGGCTCTCTATGATTACATCGAGTTTGAGAAAACAAGAGGTCGTTTTCGCCGGACAGAGATATTCTCTGTCCATCTTTTCCACGATATATAACTCTCCCGTCTTTTTATTGACATCTAGATATTTCTTGTTGTGAAAAATGTCAAGTTTTACCTCTCGTTGGGCCAAACCTCCAAGCTCAAGTCCCAAATCCGCAGCGAGATTAGCCACGACAGAGCCCCTTTCCAGCTCCTCGGCTATGGAGTATCGTGTCACAGACAAAGCGCCGGGCCATACTGCACCCAAGACAAAGACGAGAGCCCAAAAACGCATCCTCTCCTCTGCAGGAAACAATAGCCCAGATTTTAAAAACGGGTTGATTTTGTTAATTATAATATCTGACTTAACATCCTAGGTTATATGTCTTGCCCATGTTGTTCATTAAAAAGTAAAGAAAAATAAAATCTCCTAGAAAACTGTGTCCTACACCCTTCATGAATGGGTGTGTCATGAGTTGAGAAGAGAGAGATGGGTTATGCTTTAGTGGTCAACAGTGACACCATGTGACAGAGACTGTGCACAGTTCAGTAACTTGGTTTATGCTGAAACTGCAAGCAAAATGCCCTGCGCTTCATAATTGCAGAGTATATTTCATAAGTTAACCATATTTGCTTGTGTCTTGGTAAATGGTTATTTCATTAGCCTGTCAACAACTGAGACAGCCATCAAGTATCCAAGAGATTAGAATACCAGAAAACCTAAACAAAACACACTGGTGTGCGAAATTTAAAAAAACCTGTTCCCATTTTTACTAAAGATACATTTCTAGCTTGATCTCTGGGTACAAAATTTCACCAGCTCAACACCTTGCCTCAATGTAAAGGAGAGTAGTTGACTTTTGAAATAGCCAGCGTGCTCCAGTTAACTGAAAATAATTCCATCTAAGGCATCCCAGGATGAGACAAAGGTCCTAAAATGGTTAGACAATGTAGTTTATTTAGGTGACATGTTTTGATGTATTAGTATTAACTCTGATCAAAAAACATACTGTACCTGCATGTACTCTATGTATTTTTCATCTATATTCTACAAAGTAACTTTAGGCTGTCACTTTGCAGTGCTTGTGTACTGTGTATTGTCATGTTGCCATGGGTTACATAACAGGCTGCTATATTTCTGCAGCAGGACTGATGAAGAGTAAAACCATGTCCTTTACAATGTGATTAGAGGGAGCTAAAATAAATAAGTTGCTTTGTGAAGGTGTGGAGTCTGCTCCAGTTGCACTGATCTGACAGTGTAACTTAAGGAACGTTACACTTATGTTTCACTTTTTTCCTGCTGTTATTAAGAAAGTATTTACCTTGGCCTCAGTTTGTCCAGTTAAATTCATCTGACACGGTGCTTGTTTTGGGATTATTTTAAATTCTCCCTGCATGTAATTTATCTTGTATTTCCTGTCTTGATATGGTACTTTAGTGCAATAAGGGGCAAATAAAATAATAGAATCAGGTCAAATTGTCTCACTAGCTTCATTTGCTTTTTGATGTGATTGTTTCTGACTGAATTATTTTGTATGTAACGTATTTTAAAAACTTAATATTTTAATGAACACCTAAACTCTATCATATGCCTGTACAGTATATAATGATATCTGGAAAATAAATATAGCTGGATTGTCATATTTCCAGTTAGCTAGTGACTACAAATGGTTGTCAGTGTTTGCTATAACATGACACAGCAGTAGCTGTTATTTCTCAAGTAGACAAAACTATCATTTATGCATGATGGAGAAAGTTGTGACTGCACACTTTAGTCTTAAAAAAGTGAATATTACAAGATCTACAGAACATTTGATTCTTTACTAACTGCAGGGTTATTGTAGTCAATCATGCATCATAAGGCATTCTTGTTTTCCAAACCCTCAGCATGAAATTGTAATTCAGGTTATTTTCTGGTGCTCCTGTTTACAGCTCTTCTCTAAACACCACGTGAGCTGAGGAGCACACACAGAGGCACAGTCAGGCTTGAGAAGAAAAGAAACTTTGATAACAATTCATTAGGTGTCTGCAGAAGACCCATAAGACAAAATCATAGCTTTGACATGTCTGTTTAGAGTGAGAGTTGCACATATACAGAACCAAACTGACACAGTGTACTGATCAGTGATAAGCAGGGGTGGAAAGAGTACAAAATAAAACTGTTACCTTTATAAAAAATTACTCAAGTAGAAGTAAAACTAGTGGTTTAAAAATTTACTTAAGTAAAAAATTGGGGTGTGTGCAGGGGATTGTATTATCATCTCTTCATTTTCATCCGTCTCCATCTATGCACGCCATCATCACCTTGCTGTCTTGGTGTGTGTGACTGGCTGTTGTTCCTCTGGCACTGTAGTCAGTCAGCCAGAGCCAATCAGATGGACAGTTACTGACTTGCAGACACAGCACCAGTTCATAGAAAACTTGGAGAATTTTCTTTTTCAACTTTGTAATTAAAGCTATTTAAAATGCACTGAAGTAGTTACTTCCAACAATATAAGTAAGTAAGATTACTGTTTTTAAAAATACATAAAAAAGTACAAGTACAAGAAAAACTACTCAATCACAGTAACTTGAGTAAATGTAATTTGGCACTTTCCACCCCAGTTATAAGCAGTCAATTAACTCCCAATAAAAAAGCTACAGTTAAAACCAATCACAAATGACAGTTTAATGTGATGGGAACACATACAGATATATGTTTAATTTTCAGTTTGATATCAAAGCCTGCAATAGCATGTTTGAAATCCTATTGAGTTCAACTGAGTCCTCCAAAATTCTTCTTCTTGTGGGATATTGTTTAAACTGTCCTCCTTTATTTATCACTATGGCTTAAAAAATACTGCTCCACCTCCTCCTTTGTTGCTTTCAACTTTCCTGATAGGTTCACCCCTTCCCTCATCTGTTGCTTCTTGTCCCGTCTTCCTCAGACATTGTTTTCCTTAGTGAGGTATTTGAACTGGCTTTGTTGCTGTTGCAGGCCAGTTCACTGACTCCTTCTTTTTCTGAACGTCCCCTGTGCAGATGTTGTGCACAGCTCATCTTGTGTCCCAAGTGTCTTCACATTCCCCTGATGTGTTGTCTCCTCCATCCAGTTAGATTTTCTGCTCTTGCATTTTTATTTGTTATATGCATGGAAATTCTGACCTTTTTTTGTTTTTGTTTATTTACCAACATCTAAAGCAATCAAATGCAACATTAATGTTAAAGAAGCAGTGTAATCTGAAATAGTATTTATAATAGTAAAACAATGTCAGGGACCATTTAGCTGCACAGTGACTACGTTTAAGTACTTTAAAGAAGCTGGACTTTAGCCTGCAATGATGTATTTACAGTGTTGTGTTAGTACTTTTACTGAGGTAAAGGATCCTACAACTGTGTGTGTGCATAGTGCAGTAAGAAAAGTATCAGTAATTATAAACATAAAACATAAACTCTAAAGAAGTCATACTCAGTATCAGTGATGCACACTTATTAACAAATGATAAAGCAGAACTTTTTAAAAACATATCTCTTTTTGGCAAAAAAAATATAAATGGTTGTAGTGTAAATCACTCTTCAGCCTTAATTTTAGTCCAATTTAAGTGATTGAAAAATAATTAACAGCTTTTGGTTGTCACACCATAAATCATGGCAAAATGTCAAAGTTTTGAATGTCCAAAAAAAATATAGGTTGAAATTTCCATGGGTTAATATTGTTGGTTGGGAGCAGTTAACCAAGTCACTGAAATCTACTTAGTAATCAATAAATAAAACTCTTCAACTTTAACTTTCTTGTGGCAACAAAGCATCAGGCGTTGCTGCCATACTTGAGCTAAAATCATTAGTGAAAAACCTGTGCTGATTGTAGATGTTAATGAATCTGAACACTTTTACATATTGAACAAACCCATGCCTAATACATTTACATAATATACAAATTTTATGCCATATGAATATATTTTATATAGATAAATGTGTGTTTGTTTTTAAGTTAGTATAGTTAAATCATAAACGTCTTTGATTTAATCATACAGGACAAGAAATACTTTTAGGACTTTGCTGTTGTGTGTGATTTTGTGTATCTATTTTTTAAAAAACAGAGAGAAAACTGTGCATTCCTTTGCTCCTTCTGCCTCTGCCGTGTTGTTTCCTCCCCCTAAATACCCTCTGCTAAGCCCCACACTTCCTAGTTTTACTAAGAATAATGAATTTACCTAAGAATTCGCCTGAGTGTTTATTGAGTGTGCAATGATTCTTACTCAATGATGCCCTCTGCTGGAGCAATTGGTTGCTCAGCCAGAATGAGAAGACAGTGCAAATTCTTGTACTGTACAACGTTTATCATAAATCCATTTATTGTGACTGGGTGTAAGTCAGAGCTGAATATTATTTCATTAATTTGCTCAATAATTTTTACCATATTGATCTACCATTTCTCAAGGGAGGATGTAAATGGGTCACAGGCATGTGGCTTGCAGCTTTCCACATAAGAGTATTTATTATTTATTAACCTTGAGCCCAAGTACTAGTAGAATGCAGCTAAATACATTTACTCTAGTACTTTAAATCTTTGAGGTGTTTTTACTTTGCTTGAGTATTCCTATTTAGAGCCACTCTATTCTTTTTCTTAATGTCAGAGGTTATGTAGGAATATTTTTATTAACTGTAGTAACTAAGCACCGGCAAATCAAGATGTTGAATGCAAAATACCAGTTTATGATGATCTCATACATGATCTGTGTACTTCTTCCACCACTGGCAGAAATAAAAACCAATTGGGCTTCCAGTAACTTCATACTTTTTTTTATCATTTATGTATATCTAACTCTTTGTGTAAGATCGTGTGTGTGTGTGTGTGTGTGTGTGTGTGTGTGTGTGTGTGTGTGTGTGTGTGTGTGTGTGTGTGTGTCGTGGAGAGAAAAAGGGGAAAAGGAAGAAGTTTGCCTCCAAAATATTAAATGCAACGCACTGCACCAGTTTTCAGTGAGTCGTGTCGGTTGTGCCCTCTGGTGGACGACTGAAGACGTTGCAGCTGGCAGGGAAAGAACCGTGGTCAAAAACAATTTCAGCACCATGGCCATGGACAGCTCACAGTGCAAATGGCGTAATGTGAAGTGACATGAGCTGCCCTGTGTTGAACACCATGTTGCTGTGACGGAAAAGGCTTTTAGGGTTTATACTTTTTTATGACCATCATTTTAAAATCACAACGCTGTAATTTCAATGCGGAGCTTCAAAGACAACGAAATTTGTGTACGCCTGTTTGATTTGATCTGTGTGTAGACGTGTGTCCATGAATTGGATGTTTCTGAAAAAATAAATTTTATTACAATATTTTCCTTTACAATCTTTCTTCCAGCAGAGTAAGAACAACCCTGCACCTCCTAACAGAGCTCCAAGCCTCACTCATCTGAAAGTGCGCCAAAGTGCCCTAAAAACGGCTGCACCTTCGGTCGTCCCTATGGATCACCTTATCGCAGAGAAGGTCTGCCTGCTCCCCTCCACGCTCTCTGTGGACATCCCTTTCCTTATTAACGAAATTATTTTCAATCTGAGCCATACGACGACCTAATTACCCTGCTCATTTCTGGCCAGTGGCCAGCTCTCATCTGTTGATGGTGGGAACTAATTCCCTGAAAAGTAAGATGTAAAAGGGCACAGAAAGAGAAGTCACAGCCCACATCCAGGTGTGGCATTTTGGCGCCGAGCCCCCTCCTCTTCTCCAGACGCGTGTAGTCGTGTTCGTGGTCTTAATTAAAGTGATATTTCGAGAAGGGAGGTTCTGTTTGTTCAGTTAATGAACCCCACTATTCTCTGCGGGCAAATGGAAATGCAAGCGCTCCAATTAGCATATGTTAGCATTTTACTATGTTTATTCCACACCGCGGAAAACAGCTTACCCAGGCGAAAAGCTTTTCACCCTTATAGGAGAAACTGTGGAACTTTTTCACCCCAAAATAATTGACTTCAGCTGAACAGATATGGGAAACTTACTTTCAACTTCCACCTACATGTAACCTGCATAACGAGCGAAACTACGTGCGAGGTGCGTGCGTGTGTCAGTGCCTTGGATTTTATGAATTCCAGCAGGCCACGCATGCGTGTTTAAGAGGCATGCGCGAGATTGTATGAAAAAAATACTTTATTTCATAAATGTATACAGTACATGTGTGAGGAAGATCCCCTGTCTTTACATTTGTCTGCATCTTGTTGCAGCTTGCATATACATAATCATACTATTAGTCATATTCACACAAGCTCTGTTAGCAAACAAACATACAAAAAGAAAACACGCTTCATAAAAAACAAAAATACAAATTCATAAGGATGTGCAAAATTATTGTACACTAATGCTTTTAAAAAACATTTTGGATGTAGCCTAATTTCTGCTACAGTTTGATTGTCTAAATAATAATAATAATAATAATAATAATAAGAATAATAATAATAATAATAATAGGCAGACATACATTGGCCATGTTTAATTGGCATGTCACATAGCTGTCAGACTCAATTTCCTTCAGCATTTTGGCCAAAATGAGTTGTTCATCTATTATTTCACTGACTTAATGAACTGCATATCCTCTGTATATCTCATACCACTTATAAATCATATGTTCATTTATATATGTCATGAATGGTCTCCCCCTCTGTTTTCATTTGAGAATATCCATCATTTCATCGAGTCAGTCATTGTACAGGTCATTATTAATAATCGCAGCCTCTCCTTGGGGGGACATCTGAAGGCGTCGCTTCTTGCCAAAGGTAGAGAAGGAATTGTGGACGTCCAGCTCACTCCGCTGCGCTGCAGGCCTCAAGGTGCAAAAGCCTGATGGTGTCCCAGGAATATACACATTATGGTGGTAGTCAGGTGGTGGGTGAGGGTGGGGGTGAGGGTGTGGATGGGAGGGGATTGATGGCTGCTGCTGTTGCGGAGGGGGTGTGCACCGAGGAGTCCAAGGGCGAGAGGGGACCCCGCTGGTTGAGGGAGACATCTTATAGTCTGTTGGATGACATTAGTAAGGAAAGGAGAGGCGACATCTTAATTACACAAAACTCACTCACTACAGTGGTCTTCTTCTCAGTTGGCTGCGCAGCACTTTTACTTACGTACAGTTTGGATAATAAACAATAACATTCAACAAATAAGGAGGTCTGCAACAGAAATACGAAGAGCCATAATGATGGGATATTGATATGATAATAGTGGAGATAACTGCAATTAAGAGAGCAACAAAGGAAAACAAATGTCTTTACATTGACACACAGAGGTGTGATTTTATTGTATACGATACTTTTGTTTGACTGCACAAAGCATACTGTAAATATAAACATAAACTGAAATACCTCATGTTGGTAAAGTGCTTTGCAGTCTACTATGTTTGGCCTCTCTTACCTTTCACGCCTCGCATGTGAGTTCCCCAGGTCCAGTATTGTCCAGGTGCCATGGAGGTGACATAGTTTTCTGGGTCTGCGTGCATGGCTTTACGCATGAGGGTGCCATCCATGTTGATAGAGTTATAACTGCAAACACGATACTGTCTGTAATAACAGCATACTTTGTAGCAAGGTGCATTCAATATCTATGCCCATTTTTTTACTGTGAGTAATGCTATGCGGGCTGTTCTGCTGCGCTGTATATATTGGGAGCACTGTGATATTGAGAAAAGTGTCAGGTTGCAAAGGTCAAAGGTCAAAATGTTACCTTTTAATGGAATTCTGATTTTTTGTGAGAGTCCAGTCTGTGTTTGGCTGCTTCAGCTGCAGGGAAAAAGAGAGAAAGCCGATTTAATTTCAACTGAATAAACATGAGATCCCCGTGTAAAAACATTCTGTGATGCAATGTCGCTGTCCAGGTTTATTTTGAGATATGTTTCTCTTCAGTATAGGTTCCAATCAAACCGTTTCTAATCACAACCGACTTCTGTTCATTCTATCCTGTTGAATCAGGAGAGGTCACGGATAATTGACATGGGGAGCAGTCTGTCTTTGTGTTCATCCTGAAATGGAGACAGACATGGCTCCTTTCACGTGGATCGTGGCTGCCGCCCTGTGGATGTTTGGCTGAACAGAAATTGATAGCAGATGTGCTGTTGCCTTCAGCAACGACTCGCCTGTCACTTAGTTTTGCTTTTATCCTCTGTGGCGCAACGGGAGGGGTAAAGGGGAGCAGCCGAGTGATATTTATTCCGGGTCTGAGTCTCATAGTATGGATTCCACGCTCTATTAATTCACTTAAAGTTGTTAACAAGGAGAATGCGACGTAAGCGTATTATTAGAATCGGTATTCAAAATACACTCCTCACCAGCTATGCACAAAACCAATTAGAACCCCACCGGGATGAAACGAAACATGATTTTAATCTTCAAAGGAAACCGTGCCAGGGAGGAAATTAAGAAAATTACACACGTCATTGTTTTGTGGATTTTATGCATCATTTTTACATTAATATTTGCCTGATGCTCCTCGAGCAAGGTTTTTAATTAAAAGTCTCAGAGAGCCTTGAAAAGTTTGCGGTCCTTGCAGCCGTATATAACCCAACACAGTTCTACACGCATAGTACGCATGCACGTGCACGCACCTGCCCTGCGTGTCTGACACGCTTGAATGTGTGTTTAATATTTCTGTTCACCTTCAATTCATCAACTCAGCTTGGCCCATGCACTTGCTCTGTGTAATGCTCAAGGAGCTTCATTGTGATTTGCCTTTAAGATTTAATGTGTCACTGTCGACCTCACGTCGACTCACGTGGGTGCGCGGAGGGACACCAGCGGGTGAATTAAGGGAACCAATTAACGACAGGAAGGACACTTTCTCCTGAAGGGACATAGCTGCAGGCAGAACAATCACTGTGACCTCGAAATCCCTCTTGTGGCCAGAGGTGTATGTGCCAGTGACCGAACTGACATTTCTCAGTCTGTCTCCTGGAGTCTGGTATCACAGCTCTTTGTCCCTCTGCGTTTGGATGAAAAGGCAGAGGTGACAATGAGCAATACGCACATATTTACGGTCCGCTGCCCCGTCTATTAGAATTAGAAAACACTGATGTAGATATCCTGCCTTCGTAAATGCCCTTTCTCCTTGTCTCGTTCCTTCCCCCTCATTTTATTACACCCCTCTTCTCCTCAACCGTTGTTCCACAAATATGAATCCTCTCTCTCTCTCTCTCTCTCTCTCTCTCTCTCTCTCTCTCTCTCTCTCTCTCTCCTCGCATTCAGAGGACGACACTGGGGCCGATCTACAGGCGACCCACGTCTCAGTCCAGCCGCGTCCTTGCACCCCGTCCTTCTCCTTGCCCCCTCCTCTTTTGTTGTCCTCCCTTGTCTCCCCAAAACCGACCATTTGCCATTTTTCATCAATAATGGACAGCCCCCCCTTGTGAATACGCCACATTGTGTCTAGTATAATGGCTCGACCGTGCTTGTGCCCTTGAGGCATAGTTAGTGAGGTTATCTGTCCTATATTGTTAGTTTGAGGACAAGAAGGCGTGTCGCAAAACCTGACTGGTCGAAAAAGAACTGTCTGAACTCGAGGCAGATACATTCAGACTACTGTCATTCACCTTGTCAGTCGCGGATATAACCTTGACTTCCTGTTCGAACTCAGTTAAGTGTGCTGCAAGCAGGTGTGTGTACCTACACTGCATGACAAGGACGTGGCGGTGAACCTGGATGATAAATGCGCTCACCTCGCAGGTCACGAACTATTAATTAAATTAACACATGATTGTAAAAGCTTTTTCCACGTGTTTCTTTTCTTCATAAACATGTTGTGAAGACCCCTGAAAATGCTGCCAAGCCTTAACAGAGGAGTCAACTTGAACTCCATCTCCTCTTCCTTTCACACAGTAATTGATATCTCACTTCATTCTATAAAGACGATAAGACACGCTATGCGCACAGAATATGCTGCTCGCAAGACAGGGTTTTACACTTTCATTAACATGTCAATTAAAATCCAATCTCGCATCGTCTCATTTCATTTCCCGGGTGCCAAACACTACCATGGGCTGCACAATTAGGATAAATTATTGCCATAATTAGAAATCCAGTCGAGACAACATGCTGTGTAACACACTCACTAACAAGAGACAGTGAAGAAGAAAAATAAGATGGCTTTCTCAGTCGCTCCTCAAGTTGACTTTTAAGTCTGTCTGGCATGCGTGATTTGACCTTCATGAGAGAATGTCACTGTCAAGATTCTTTATCAGATAGAAAACTGAGATAGATGATGTCGTGGGAGTGAGAGAAGCAGCCGACATTAGATGAACAACAGAGGCTCTGGCGTTTTATACCCTGCGCTGATTTCACTGTACCTCATTGGGAGTAGTTGCTCCGTTGTTCACAGATGCGCTCCGGCTTTGCGCGTTCCACGAGTTTTCTGCGCTCTTAGCCTCGTTGTTCCTCGGTGTGCTGCCGGGGCTGCACGGCTTCAGAAACATAAAGTCACTTTTGGCTGATTCAGGCGTCAGGCAGACTTTGTAACAGTATGACTGTGAGAGGCTGCTGTTTCCATTCGCCTCCATGCAGTTCGTGGGCACTTTCGCCGCGGATGAAATCTGCAGGTTGAGATTGGATTTTTTGAACACCTCCGGGGGAGGCTCGGGCTGAAAGCCCCCGCAGCAGCAGCAGGCAAACGGGGGGAGGTTGTACCCACTGAGAGTCTCTCTGTCCTTGTAACACTTGACCGCAGCCAGCACGATAATTGCCACGAGGAATATTAAAGATATTGTGCTCAGTGACACGATCAAGTAGAGAGCGAGGTTTGAGGGGGGCTGTGGGCTAAGTGTGAGGTCTCCGTAATCTGACAGCGACTCGGGCACGCTGTCTACCACTGTGAGGACAATGGAGACAGTGGCGGAGAGCGGCGGCTGCCCGTTGTCCTTGACTAATATCACCAGTCTTTGCCTTGTTGCGTCTTTTTCCACAAGCCTGCGAATAGTCCTGATTTCGCCCGTGTATAGCGCCACACTAAACAGCCCCGGGTCTGTAGCCTGCAACACTTGATAGGACAGCCGAGAGTTCTGCCCTGCATCCGCGTCTAACGCTGTTATTTTGGTAACCAGATACCCGGCGTCTACTGACCGCGGAACCACCTCTGTGGCCACGGTTCCGTTTTTGGGCAGCGGGGACACAATAACAGGTGCATTGTCATTCTGGTCCAAGACAAAGACGTTGACAGTGACATTACTGGCTAGAGGGGGGAAACCAGCATCTTGCGCCTGTACCAGAATCTGAAAGTTTCTTAGTTGTTCATAATCAAAAGAGCGCAGTGCGTAGATATTGCCGTTGTCGGAGTTGATTGAGACATAAGTGGACACGGGCATGCCCTGAATCTGACCCTCGAGAATGGAATAAGACAGATATGCGTTCTGGTTAGAATCGGGGTCGAATGCAGTTACAGAGCAAATGGAAGCGCCGGGGGCATTATTCTCAGTCACATAAACTGTGTATGAAGGTTGCGAGAACCGCGGGGGGTTGTCATTAATGTCAGACACTTGAACGAGGATGGTTTTTCTGGTGGAAAGCGAAGGAGAGCCCAAGTCTCGGGCTGTGAGGCTGATGTTGTACTCAGACACCGCTTCCCTGTCCAAAAACTCGCTTGTCACCAGAGTATAATAGTTTTTAAACGATGAATGGAGCTGAAATGGGACATTGCTCGGAATTTGACAGTCAACGTTCCCGTTCTCACCAGAGTCCCGGTCCATGACACTGATAACCGCTATCACTGTGCCCGGTGGCGCGTCTTCCTGGACAGGAGTGGACACAGATGTGAGGATGACTTCGGGCGCGTTGTCATTCACATCCAGGATGTCCACCAGTACTTTGCTGTGCACTGCCACAGCTGAGGGTCCCCTGTCTTTTGCCTGCACATACAGCTCATATACACTGGCTTTCTCGTAGTCCACAACGCCCTTCACTCGAATTTCACCGGTGTATGGGTCCACGTTGAACAGTTCGCGCACCTTGAGGGGTGCGTGCCCGCTAAACGCGTAGGTCACCTCCCCATTCGAGCCTTCATCCAGGTCCGTGGCGTTCAGCTTCAGCACCAGCGTCCCCCGCGGTGCGTTCTCCACCAGGCTCGCTCGATAAACTGAGCGGTCAAAAACGGGCACGTTATCGTTTGCGTCCAGCACTGTAATAGTTATCAGTGCTGTCCCAGAGCGTTCCGGCGACCCCCCATCAAAGGCAGTCAGAACCATTTCATGCTTTTTCTGCTGCTCCCGGTCCAATGGGGTGTCCAGCACGAGCTCAGCAAACTTGCTTCCGTCGTTGCGCGTCTGGATATTCAGTATGAAGTGTTCGTTTGCGCTCAGCTGGTAGGAGCGCAGAGAGTTGGTGCCCACGTCCTGGTCCTGCGCGCTCTCTAAAGGGAAACAGGAGCCAGGCGCAGCCGACTCTGTGATATCAAGATTAAACTCGCTCCACGGGAAACTGGGAGAGTTATCATTCACATCCAAAATTTCCACTTCCACTCTGTACAGTTCCAGTGGGTTTTCAATGACTACTTGCAAGTGTAAAAAGCAGCTCGGGCTTCGTTCACACAGCTCTTCTCTATCTATTTTCTCGTTTACAAAGAGAATGCCATTCTCCAAGTTCACTTCTAAATACTGCTTCTTCGCTCCGGACACTATACGAAACCGACGGGCTGACAACTTGGCCACATCCAAGCCCAGATCTTCAGCGATGTTGCCCACAAAAGCTCCATGCTCCAGCTCTTCTGGAATGGAGTACCGGATTTGCGCAAGTACCAGGTCCACTACACACGCACACAGAAGCAGACATATAACCAGCCCAGTCACCGGTACCCAGCTGCCTCTGGAGGGTCTGTGATCCATTTCAGCGGCGCGCGTAAAATCACCTCAGCCAGACATCTTTCGCCTTATGAAGCCATTCAGCTGTGCAGCTAAAAGTGCATACAAAAGCAGAATCTGTTCCAAATGAGAAAAAAAATCTTGAGATCTAAGTTTGTAACATCAATGGTAGTGGATAACTTTATTGGCTAGTTGAGCTCAGGAGACAGGAGAGGAGAGTGAAAGCACCTCTCTCCCTCTCTGTTGTGCTCCACGCGCAACACCGGTAGTGTGTGAACGGGGGAGGCTTGCGCTTTGATTTTCCAATGTATTAGGCACTCGGAGGGACTGGTAGGGAGGCGCGTGGTGTGCGTGCGTGTGTGTGTGTGTGTGTGTGAGAGAGAGAGAGAGAGAGAGGGAGAGAGAGAGAGAGAGTGGGGGTGGACGTATCTCCTCGCAGCTCCGTATTGGAGGACGCCGACACGAAGTGCGACTCTAATTACTGTAGACGTTTAACCCTTTCACATCCTCATGTCTGATCCTCTGACCCATTAAAGAGACGAGAAGGCGTAGGTTTGACACCAGACGTCAGAACCAGATTTAGATTAGGGGACAAACTGTGTTATGGGTGTCGTTTTCTAGGCTGCATAGGGATAAGGATGAGAAGGAAGATGGACAAGGATTTGTTAAAGTAAACACAGGGTCCTGCAAGTCCCGGAGGGCAGTGATGGCTAACATTATTTTACTTTTATTTATTATAGTCTGCATTACAGCCTTAGAAAAGAATGAGTTATTCTTCTGGGGTTCTACCATTTAAAAAACAAAACAAAAACACAAGCCAGGGCACTTAATTCTCTTCCCCTCTGATGGACCATTGGCCAGTGCCAGTGGTCTCCAGGGATTTTATAATGCTTTTTAATGAGAACCATTTAAAGATGAATGCCCACATTGGAAAAGAAAATATCACAAAAAAAGTCCAATTCATTAATCATCGGACACGAAATTGGGTTTTACAATAAGCATCTTTGAAGGGTCAGGATATTTAATATTAATCAGTATTTTAATGACTGAGAACAACGTTTTGGAACATAAGATGATTACAATAACAATCACGTGCGGACGATACGCTGTTCAAATGCGCATTACAGGACTTTAATTCCCTTAAATTGTACCGAACACGTATCAACACAATCAACATAAAAGCACTGTCATAAAGCCTCAATCACACTTGTCTATAATCAGATATTATGCGTGGGATTAGACAAATATACCATAGGTGATGTGTTTACAGCCTGGATAAAACAGGAAAGGCGAGCATGAATGTTTTCGAGGACTGAAATCCTCAAACAAAAGTGACTTCAGTGGATGAAAGTACTACCACTCAGCACTGTTTAGGGTTTTTTTTAGGACAAACAGGACAACTCGGGCCTCTTTAGACTTTAGCACATGTTTGTTCAGATCTAATCTTTTTGCTGTTAATCGTGGTCGGTTAGACAACCACTGAACCACAGAGAGATAGAGGGAGAGTGTGAGAGAGAAGCTAAAGGATGCCTTTGTGAATTCGGGTTCGTCTCCAGACAGACACGAGTGGCATCCTAATGTAAGACGGTGGCTTGAAATCTGAAAGTCTCTTCTTGGGTCTGACGACACAGCCTTGGCCTCCGGGCAGCGCTGGGCTTGTTAGCTTCTAAAAGAGAAGGGGAAACGAGAGGAAGATGAGAGAGAAAGAACAAGAAAAAATATATACTTCTTTTTCCCATGGGCAGCATTTTCTTTTAGACTACACGCTACATTTTCTGTTAAACTGCCCCCGAAACCTGAGGACTGCAGCCTCTGACGATGGTTGGTCCTCAGTGAGAATGATCAGGGAAACCAAGCGACGTTGATGTCTGATGTTGTTCTGATCTTTTCACTTGAGAGAAATCAAACGGCGCTAGTGGGAATACTTCAACCCTGAGACAGTTGTTGTTTGTGACATTTTTGTTTTAAACTTAGAATAATAACTAGGAGTCAAGAGATGGAGGTGAGATGCAGTTTCTGTATAACTTATATCCTATGGTGTCTAAAGGGTCACAACTTATTTCTGAATCAAAACTGCTCGACTAAAATACTTATTGTGAAATAAGATGTTATATAATATGCATCACTTGTACTTTTACCCTCCAACGAGCAGCACCCGTTTTACAAAACCCTCCTCTTTTCAGGAAGAAAAAAACTAAAATCCCCAGGTTTAAATAAGCAGAAAACACAATCTGCTTGCAGACTTAACCTCAAGCAGATGGTTAAGCTTCTCCAGAAATGATTACATTTCTGGAAAAGGAAAAAAATCACCACCACCAGTTCCATTGCTTTCCCCTTCTTTTTAATTAACGGAGTGAAGGATTAGTGTGCAGCTATCCGGGATCAACCGTTCTCCGACGGAAGAATACAAATGTTTTGTGATAAATAATCCCAAAGCACTCCGGCCGTCGGTCCATCGGTGCCTGTTACATTAACATGCATTACACGGAGCATTAAGCCGGTCTCATCCGCCCCTATCGCCTCGCTCACCCCATTGTCCGCCAGGAAGACAGCCATTACTTTCTCTGAACTACCTCTCAGCAACCACCTGACCGTGACCCGTTACTCCAGTCCACACTCAGAAGTGAGTGTTACATGATGAGAAGTTGATCTGAATGGATCAAGGATGATGGAGGACTAATGGTCGGGATTTTTCGTTTATTCTTTTACAAACTTAAAGAAAAGGAGGCCTATCTTTCATTTTACTAAGGGTTTCAGATGAACAGGTAGGCTCCGTTTCATTTGACCTATAATGTGCACAGGAGAGGCCAACAGAATTATTTCATTTGTGATCTTTTGGCGCCATCTACTGGACACTGTCTGATAATGTAAACAGCCTCCGTGTGGGGACAAGTGGGTCTTTTGTAAGTGAGATCGCTCAGCAACAGGGTGTCGACAACTTGAGCCGCCCCATTAAAAAATAAAACTAAAAAAATATTTTACCATTTATCATGATAGGCCTACTTTAAAAAAAATCTAATTTGTCGACAAACAAAAGAAATTTGAATCCGATGCTCAGTAGCCTAGTTCTTAATATAGGCTGACTATACACAATGCAGTGAACAAGTTAACAGGAAGAAACAAATATAAGCGATCATAAAGATAAAGTGTTGACTGATACAGCTTAAAAATGTCTACAATGTGTTTTAAATTACAAATTTGGCTGTCTTGTTTTCCAGAGTGCTGATATCACAGTTTTAAAAATTTAAAAAAAGAAAAGGCCTACCGATTAGTAGGCTAATCACACCTGTTTTGCTCAGCCACTAAACGGGGCATTTGCTGTATTTTCTGTGACAGGGTTTGAAAAAGACTCCAGCGTAATTCAGTACAAAACAAAATGCATTAGAAACGTATTCACTGAGATTTCCAGAAGGACTGATCAGGACTGGTCAATCAAATTTCTAGTTGTCACTTTGTCCCCATCAAAGGTCATTATTTACTATCCGTCGTCTTTGTTGTCTTTTTAATCTCTGATCTTAGTGCGCCATCTACCGGATATTGATCGACATAGCAGCAAACACCAGTGGTTATAGAAAATCGGTTTAAGTGAACTTAAAGTAATTAAAAAAAAAAAAAAGACAAATCATCAGTTGAAATTCATGAGTAACTCGTTCCCTAAAACGTTCCATTCATAATTTCTAGTATTCATATTTGTCTAAATTTTATTCGAGTGTTTTATTTTTGCTTTATTTAGGCCTTTTAGTGTGAACTGTGAATGCACGGTGCAGTCTTGTGCACGATGTTTGTTATAATCAGTGTTTGTCACAATCCTCCTTTGAAGGATCATTGTTTAGGGATCATTAATTTTTTGCAGCCTTCAAACTTTTACAAAGCAATGAAAATCACCTCATCCATGCATGTGGATAACTGAGCCTTCGAGGATGCCAAATATATGCCAAGAAAGACACCATTACCTGTCAACAGTGAACAGTTTACCTGTGTAATGTTCCAAACAGGTGTTCTGGGCGCATTCAACAGCTTTCCCAGTGTTTTGTTGCCCCTATTCCAGCTTGTCCGAAACATGCTGCGAGCATCAAATTCAGAATAAAGATATGCTGTATTTACAAATATCGATGAAGTTGACGGGGTAAAACATTATAGCCTAAAAAAATGTCTTTGTTTTGTTTTCAACTGAGCATAGCCTCTGTCTCAAAAGATTGGCACATCATCACATTCTTTTTTGTTTAGGTTTCACACAGCCCAACGAATCCTCTGCAATGGGCCTGAGCCAGTGTGATGAGCTGTCTGAAGCTGCTGTACTTTTTGCATTTTTAGTAGCTAGTCCCACAGTTGTGGTAGACCTCGCAAGTCCATTGATAATGACAAGTACCACAGAGGACCAGTAAAACAGGAGTGATTTTTGGAAAAACATCGGGCAGCGCTCATGGTCGAACCCTGTTGCTCGCGGTGCACAGGGTAGAAACTGACACGTAAGAAGTAACCACTGAGCTAAACCGATGCAACAGTGAAATGAGTACAACTTATATAAATATGTCATTAAAATGAGTAGTTTATATGTCGGTATGGTCTGCTTCCGGGATTCAATTCAAACGTGAAAAATACGTTCTAAAAACCACTTGTTGAATAAACACAGCAAGTTAACAAAGAAGGAAATGAGCTAATGGTTAAACATTGTGGAGTGGAGCTGACAGTGGACGGACAGGTGCGTCTCTTCCTGAATAGGCCGGCTACAGATCACGTGGTACAAGTCAGACCTGATGAGAGGCAGTTTAACACTTTAAAAGTTGTAGGCCTAGATCTAAATGTTTTTTAGGTAGGCGCCCTTATATTTAACCACGTATTTTGATTTCCTCACTTCACTGACACTGAGCATAAAACGAGAGTATTCTAGTGGAGGAGTACAGCTAAAAAAAACATTTGAACACAAGTTAAGGGCCTGTAAAATGTTGGTCCATCTAACAGCGACTTCTACTGGAGGTAAGATGCAACAACATGTTTTTTTAGGCTATTGGAAGGATGCAATCAAAACAGTAGAATTGTTACTTCATCGTCAGATTCTGAGTAAAATTCTGGTCAAAGCACATTCTTGCAGAAAATAGGACTGAGTTTAAACAAACAAACAAACAAACAAACAAACAAACAAAAACACCGGGCATGGTCGAACCCTGCAGTCCGCGGTCCACAGGATAGAAACTGACCGGTAAAAAAAAAATCACCACTGAGCTAAACCGATAAGAATTTAAGAATAGTATGACTTATTTATACAATCAAGTTGATTAGCTGACATGTCGGTGGTATAGTGTGCTTAAGAGTTCAATTCAAAAGTAAAAGATGCATTTTAAAAACCACTCGTTGAATTTACACAGCAGTTTCACAAAGAAACAGAAATGAGAACATCGAGTCAAACATCAAACAGAGGCGCTGAAGCGACTAAAGGTGAACGAACAGGTGCGTCTCTCCCTGCAGGCAGGCCCCTGCAGATCACGTGGTACAGCATAAATCAGACCGCAACTTAACGCTTTCTGTTTTGTTTGTGGACTATTGACTTATAGGAACATAAACATCAAATTAATTTGTATGAGCAGTGACATCCAGTGGCAGATGAGCTTGTTCAGATCACCACAATAATCAAAACAAACACTAAGTATTTAATTAGAAAAGCCTTTGTTGGTTGTCTCCTTTGATTTTACTGTCATTTGATTGTTATTGTTTTTGTTGTTGTTGTTGTGTTGTTTAGCCTCTATGAAAGACCTCTCCTTTACATGAAGCCTAGTCTGACAATTCTTAAATTTAATGGCAATATTAATATTATAATAGGATCATAATAGATTCTTATGGCAAGTAAAGACATCAATGAAATATAATGAGGTTTTCAGTAATTCTCAATATAGTTGCAGAGAACAAATGAGTGTTGATGGTACAGTTTCAAATAGACCTAACAACAACAACAACAACAACAACTGGTAGCCTAATAACTGTGTAGGCCTACCAGTTGCGTTCAGCCACTAAAACGAGGATAATAAACAAATAAGATGTTTATCAGTAGCCCAATTACATTAGTGTGACTTGTTACTATAAGGCTAAATATATAGCCAAAAAAATGAAACTACCTTATTCATGAAGAAAGCTGGAAAAAAAGACTTTACCTGAATTAATCTGTTTAATATGAATGTCGCATCAGAAATGGCTGCTTACATGAAACATAATAATGGAGCACGTTTCTATCAAATGAGTGTCAAATAGGCCTACAGATTACTGGTTTATGTGCTTAAAATAACAGCTAATTTTCTTCAGTTTTAATTTTTTTATGGGTATGTTTCTTTATATTTCATCACATTCTAGCTAGTACATTTTTAATTTCTCCACTTAACAGACTGAGCCTAAAATAAGTCTGTTTGAGGTGGCGAACACAAGTAACAGGGCCTGTAAAATGTTGATCCATCTAACAGCGACTCCTACTGGAGGTAA
>JAQLOL010000026.1:12784458-12796705 GCA_029783665.1 Naso thynnoides | reverse complement strand
ATCTATCTATCTATCTATCTATCTATCTATCTATCTATCTATCTATCTATCTATCTATCTATCTATCTATCTATCCTGCCTATTTTGTCTGTCTATCTGCAACAGATATGAATATGTGTGTTTTTGGGTGTATGTGGGAGGGGAGACAGAGACCTGAGGTGAAGGGAAGTGAGGAGAGAGACAACAAAACACAAAGATGTGATGAAAGGGTGGGTGAGGTGACTTCCACCTGCAATTAGCCTCACCCCATCACTTTCTGCAGTTTCCGAAAACCTGCTGAACTCTGTCCAATGTGTCACCATAATACCTATTAGAGGAGATAAATGGAAAGACAGAGAGTTGTAGCCTCCAGGTTAAAGGAAAGGTGGGAGGTCACACAAGATAGACAGGTAGGTGCAAGAAATCATGGGGGAGGAAGGCAGGTGAGAGGAGATAAGAGAAGACAAAGAAAGAAAGCAGCACAATGTCAGAGACACACAGTAGCAGACCAAGTGGTGATGTGATAGGAAAATGAAGAGCAGGGGAAGGGGAAAGGAAAGGGAGGGAAAAGAGGGAAAGAAAGAGAATAGAGCATTTCGTCCACATGCGCCTCAGCTGTGTAAACTGAAGGTCTCTGCTGCTTCTCGGATTCCCCCAAAAGAAGGAGGATATTTATAGGAGGCTGGCAGTTGCAGTGAATGGACCCTTGCTCTGTCACACCCACTAATATTATTATTATTACTTTATATGTGCAAAAATGGAAAATGTCAGCAACCTGAGAGGCCTGCAGAGACAGTGCGTGCATGTACTGTGTCTCACTCTCTGTTACTTTGTGTGTGTGTGTGTGTGTGCGTGTGTGTGTGTGTCCGTGTCCTTATACTCATGAGAAACTGTCTGCTGGTGAGACATAGCTTTATAAGAAACTGGCAAAAGAAAGAAGCGAGAAGACAGTTTTAGAGAAAGAACAGAAAAACAGGGAGAAGTTGGCATGTATTGAGGGGTGTAACCTGATCTACTGAACTTATTAGAGCTGTCAAAGACTGAGAGAAACGATTGTGAGAGAAAAAGGGAGAGAAAGAAAGCAAGAAGAGGTGGAGCAGGGCTAGACAGACACAGACATGAGCACATATTCCAGCTCCAGATTATAAGATTCCCGCAAGTTGCAGACGTGTTGAAACAGACTACACACACTTACACACACACTCGCACACGGATCCACATCCACCTGGTAACAGATGCAAACTCAGGCACACATGCAGAAAGACAAACAGTCGTATAGACATAACAGACGTGCACGCGCACGCACACATGCTGGGAAGGGAAGGAATTCCAGAGGGAACAGGTGGGAGTGGCGATAGCAATCTATCAGGATGACTTTGATCTTCCCCATGCTTCTGTCACCACTGCTCAAATACACTGGATGAATCAGGCCGGTCTCCAATTGTTCATAATGTGCATACACATGCAAGGGGTAATACCAGTAACTTACCAAAATACACGTGAAGTAAAATGTAGTTTTTCTGCAGTACGCTAAAGGTTGTTTGTGAACACTGACCATAAGCTGAAATGAGTCATAAAGGACACAATGCTGACTAAGTGTTTGTGTCCCCATGCATCCTTGTGTGCAAAGCAGAGAAGGAAGAAAGGAGGCTTTTTTTTTTTTTTTTTAAATGAGTGCTGAATTCAGTGAGGGAAACTCATCTGAAGGGGGCAGTGTTGAGAGAAGCCCCAGGGACTTGAGGTTGAGCTACACCTGAAACAGAACAAATAACTTCAAAGGAATGTTTGACCTTTATAAAATAAAACAACAATCATCATCCTTATCATCAAATAAACCCATGTTTGATCATTTATGTTTCTAATACTGTAGTAATAATAATTTTCCTAGTGATTTGTCAACAAGATTATCTGAGATTTGAGGGAGGGAAGAAAAACATGAGGAAGGAAGAGAAGAGGGAGACAGAGAGGAGACAGAGACACGGCTCTGGCACAAATGCAGAGTCTGCTGAGGACAGAAGTCAAAGCTCAAATGTGTGTGTGTGTGTGTGTTTGTCTGTGTGTGTTTTATGTGTGTGTGTGCCTTTGTGTCCTCATGGTGACCTGAACCTCAGGGCATATTAAACAAAGTCATTCAGTGCAATGTCTCATCACAATGGAGAAAATACCTTAATGCCTATATTATCAGCCAAGCCTGTGTGTGTATGAGCGCATGCTTTTGTGTGTGTGTGTGTGTGTGTGTGTGTGTGTGTGTGTGTGTGGGCAAGAGCCAAAGCTGAGATGAGAGCGGAGAACCCCTGCCTTAGGGGCCACAAAGACAGTTGATTGACAAGTCACATGAACATGAATGTGCCTGTGTAACCCTCTCCCTACCAACTCCTCATAATCTAACCACTTTTCTTTTGTCCCTCCTCTCCACCCATCCCTACTTCCACTTACCCTCTAAACCTTCCTCCCAACCATCCCTCCTTCCTCCACTTCTCTATTTCCTCCAGGTCTTTTTATTGGTAGGCGGGCGTACATTAATGACCCCCTCGGTAATTAGCTACTTTCAAGCGTAAAAAGTCATGAATGGAGGCCTGCCCATGAACAGGTTTGCACATAAACACATCGGTCAGCTCACAGAGCGAGCTGCATGGCCAAAACATGAGCAGCAATCGAGAAAACATGCAAGGAGGAAAAAACTCAATCGTGACGGAAACCGTTTGCAGAAATTATTCATTTCCCTCCTTTTTTATGTTTTCCTTGTGCTGACTGTACACCCCTCCCTCTCCCCAGTCTCTCACTTTCAATCTCACTCTTTCCCTCTTGCACATTCCTCTCAGTTTTGCATATCTTACCCCTCCTCGCACTATACCTCACCATTTCATTTTTAAAACAACTCTCCTTCCCCTTCTGATTCTCTCTCTCTCTCTCTCTCTCTCTCTCTCTCTCTCTCTCTCTCTCTCTCCACCTCATTCCTGCCCTCCCCTCACTACCTGACATTGTGGCTCGATGCCCAATGAGTCACACCTCTGCTAAAATCATCAGAGATGGAGGGAGGGAGGAGGGAGCAAAAGAAAGAAATCGTCAGAGAGAGAGAAAAAGCAGGAGAGTATGACAGAGAGAAAAATATAGAAAATAAAAATGGGAGGAGAGAAAGTTAGAGAGGCAGAAAGAGGGAGCCTCTGGGGAGAGAAAAGAGCATAGAGTGCATTTAACTTTTTGACTCCAGTAGTCAGTGTGTGCTTGTCAGTAACAGTTAGCCTGTAGACAACAACACTTTCCACGCACGGCTAAGGCACACACTTGCATGCAGATGTGCACATGCATGCGCAGCCATACACACACATAGCCCCCATGGGGACATCGTGCATGAGCCCACCTGCATGCTCTGCAGGCACACACACACACATACAGCAATCAGACATGCAAACAAACCAGAGTAGAAAGTGTGGCTGCAGCCCTGCCTCTCTACATCAGCCTCCCCCACCCACCGTAGCAGTTACCCTTGGATACCACACAAACACTCCCTGTTGGGCAACACTGGGAGTCAGGAGAGGACGTACATGGGTCACACACCTCCCCAAGCGCTACGAGTTTGAAAGCAGTTGTGTGTGGTGCTGTGTGCGAGTGTGTTTGTGTGTTTCGCATATGTTTCAGCTGTGAGTCGCATTGTTTTCACATAACCAGTTTCTCCTTGTTGCAGAAATCTGAGTACAAATAAACAAGTGAAAGCAGCACTCATTTCCAAGATGTTGCATGAAATATGTGTGATGAAGGTAGCATAGGAGTGTGTGTGTGTGTGTGTGTGTGTGTGTGTGTGTGTGTGTGTGTTTGTGTGCGAGTGATCCAAGAAACAAGGCTTTAGAGGGCAGAGAGTGATTTATGAGCTCAGCAGATGCAAAAACTTATCAAGGCACAAAAAGTCAAAATGGAAGGATTAATGGCGGGAGAGACAAGTATTGCTTACTACAGTAAGTCTCCCTCGCCCTCGCATTTTACTCATGACGATCCTTTTCCCTGAACTGTAACCTTCTCTTGCCCGTCACAGTGGGAGTGCAGGCTTTAACGATGCTTGTGTTTTATGAACCCTAAGGGATCACTGCAAGCTGTGTGGATGTTGCTGTGTGCCACGTGCCTGTCATCATTCAGCAGGGCTGTTTTTTAACAAATCTGTCCCTCAGTCAAACCGGCTTATGCTTCTGGAAGATGTTCTCACTCTTTTCGATGTCTAATCGATAGGTTTGTTCAAAAGTAAACCAATCAGTACATCAATCCATTGGTTTTCCTGTCTTACAGAACCTCAGGTTGTCTTTTCATCACGTGTCCAGATGGAAGGCAACCAAGTGGAGTTCATGTTTCCTTTATCTTGGGGTTTGCACTGAGCAAGGGATTCGTTTTGATTTCAGGGAAACTGAAAGACTACAACTGAAGACTCTTTAGTACCTCTACAAATGGCACAATCTATTCTGCTTTGATGGGGTCAATCCTAACTGAAGCCCCAGGCTTAGGAAGCGGAACAGGCCCCTACAACTAGCTGTAATGTTTTTAAAGCCATACCAACCAGCCACAAAGCTCCTTTTGCCCTTTGTACAGAACACACCAGACAAAACCTTGGAAGCCGTCCACTGCAAAGCACATTCCCAAAGTATTTCTTTTTTTTCTTCTTTTTACAAGTGTGGGATGGGGTCGAACAACAATTACGGTAAAATGTGACTAATATGTCACAGACATGCTGGTGCTTTTTTTTCTGACCTACTCTTTCTTTTTTCCCTGTTCCTTCCATCCCCTTCTCTCTTCTTGAAAAGTCTTCCCGTTCACTTCAAACCCCTGTAATTACAAACAAAAGCGTTGACTCTTCTCCAGCTGAAACGATGATAATGATGGAGAGTAGTAAGTGTGTGCGTGTGTCTGTGTCTTCATCAAAGCAGTGTTGACGTTGATGGGTGTAGAGAAATATGTGGAGGACAGAGAGGATTAACACAATCTGGGCATGAAGCCCCACAACTTAGAGAACTGGTGTGTGTGTATGTTTGTGTGTGTACATATGTTGACTCTGCCTTGATAGCAATGATCCAACACGCAGCTGCTGCCTAAGCTTGGCATATAAATGAGGCAAACAGACACTTGGAGCAAATGGAATACAGACAGAGGCGACGACAACACAGAAAGATAGAAGAGAATTGAGGAGGAGCAGCAGACTCAAGAGCAGGTTGCACTTCTTGTAAACAATTATGACCACACAGTCAGGGTGTGAGACAGATGGTGATGTGACCTCTGAAGTAATATCTCACCTTTCAGCTTAACAAGATGCACATCATTTGACCTCAAGGAGCACAAAGTACGGCGCTAATATGTTTTTTGGTCAGCTCTGAAGTTCACACTCCTGCACCAGAGCCTTAATGTGCAGCTGAACACTTGGTACAATACGGCGAGTGTGTGTTGCAGTAGTATCTAGGCCACATGTATGCATGGTTGCGAGGTAGAGAGTGTACTGCCTGGTTGTGTTTGGAGCGGGCCCAGGCCAGAGGAGCTCAAAGCACTGAATGTCATCATCAGAGCTGTCGGAGAGCCAAGCAGTAATCACACCCAGATCACCTACACACTCACGCCAACTTACAACACCAGTCACTCCAGAGTGGTGTGTGTGTGTGCGCATGGATGTGTGTTTCTCAAAAAAAAAGTGGGGAGACTGATTGAGAGGGAGAAACTAAAGGAAAGACATGAAGTATATGTGCATGCAGCAAGTATGCATCCTGTGTTGCTGTAAAAAGTGTGTGTGCGCAGCCACAGACAAGCATGTGGTCATAGTGTGAGCAGTGAGTGAGTAAGGACTGTGAATGTATGTGCTGTGGAGACGAGAGGAGGGTGTATTTTTTCTCTTCTCTTTCTTCCTCCTTCTCTCCATGTCAGTCTTATATCCCACCCCTCTATTTTCCATTTTTACATGCTGCTCCAGATGTGAAGGCAGTGAAATATTAAATTACAGAAATGGGCTTGTTCCTCCACTTTGGCTATATCAAAAACAACCCTGCCTTTGCTCTCTCCTGACCTGACACACTCACTTTCTCACACTTTGATAATCACATGTAGAACTGTGTATGACCATGCGCTGCAGGTGAGAAAAGTAATGCACAGTAATGTTTGTTACTTCTCAATTGCATGGGTACTTTTTAGGGGTTGAATTGTGTGTTTAGATGTACATATTATTTATTTTCATTTTAAAGTACAAACTCTCCTGCACACTGCATCAGAGTCAAACAGCAACCATCACAGCTGGATCTTTTGCAGAAATGCCTTATAGTGCAATCACTGTAAACGCTATTATAATGCTGGCACCAAGAAAACCCTTACTGTACCGAAGTCAATCACCATTAGTTACAACAATAAATACTGTTACTGGATTCATGTTTATTTAATGTTGCAGGGCTTGCTTATGTCTTTAGCTGATAAGAGATCAATTGGACCCCAACTCATTCATTGCAAAGCAAAGCCATTTAAATGGTATTCAAAGACAACATTTAATTGTCCTCTGTAGGGGGACATGAGTCCGGACATCTACATTAAGTATATCTGGTGATGCAACAGTTGTGTTGGTATGTGTCAAAATGTCTGGCATCACTGCTTCTACATTTTATGGCAAAATGGAGGTAACCGATCCATTTTTGTAGATCAAATCAAAATGTTCTTCAGTATGAGAGTCTTTAAGTCTTTACATCAATGTAGTAAGATTTCAGAGCCTGGCGTTTGCGTTTTTGAGGAACCTAAACACAGAAAAAGTGACTTGTTTTGTAGGAAAATACTTTGCAAGACAATACTAGCCACAACTACCAAGGCTAAAGGACCTCTGATTACTTCAAAGTACAAAAGTAACTGAGTTTTTAAAAAAATGCCAGGGCACACAAACCGGTGTTAGGTACTCATCTCTGGACACAGGAGAAGCTAAAAAACCTTGCTTGGCATATCTATGTATCTGCATAGCATGTCTTGGACACACTGCGATCTAGATGTCCTTGGTGGCAAGGACAAGGATTCCAGTGAAGCCAGCTCCATAGGCGTTTTTCGGACCGCAGGAACCATTTCATAGTTCTAGGAACTTAGTTCTAAGAACCTCCCATTTTATTGCATCCATACCACAGGAACCATGAACTATCATAGTTCTTAGAACTACATTTTGAGGAACTTTTTTAGCTCCAACTCCAGAGTAGGTACTTTCGCTGCACATGAGGAACTATAGTGAAGTAAATGTATGTTGATTGGTCAAACTCAGGAGACAGTGTCGGCTAACTGCCATTTTAAAACACAACAGTTGTATTAACAAGATGACACAAACTATGAACCAGAGTTGACAATGGGAATGCTGTTTTTTTGTCGTTGTATCTTCTCTGAGCTTTGGTGGCATTCAGTATGAGATTCATGGTTTGTTATCACCAC
Organism: Naso thynnoides; assembly: GCA_029783665.1. Lineage (NCBI taxonomy): Eukaryota > Metazoa > Chordata > Actinopteri > Acanthuriformes > Acanthuridae > Naso > Naso thynnoides. Next base: position 12,789,313 of record JAQLOL010000026.1, on the reverse strand, counting down.
ATACTGGAGTGGAAATGCAGTAACGTTAGCTTTCATTTGTTGTCGTAAAGCCAGGTTGTAAAGTCAAGTAGAAGTGATGTTAGTGTACCAACTGCCAGCGTTCTAACAATCTATCCTACTTATTGAGCTGTGCTACCTAGCAGTTCTGTGCTTGCACACGCATGCCCAAACCCACAACACTTTCCACATTTTTTTACTCATCAGTGTATGCTACCTTGCAGATGCCTTGCAGATGACATTGAACCTGATGGCGACCACATGTCTGAAAAATTCTTTTTTCATTTCGATTAGGGTTAGGGTTAGGATATAACAAACATAAATATGTAAATACTGTGACTTTTATGCGATACACACAACTGAAAATGGTAACAAAGCATGTTTGCTGCTTTGAAACTTTGCAGCAGCAAATATCAACAGACAGGGTACTTTCTTTGACAAGGTAGTGTTTATCGACTGTCCCTGCTGTGGATTTGCATTAGGACAGCATATTTTGACAAGGCAGCATTAATTGACAGAACACTGGACAGTTTACGTAGTTCATGTAGGGGATTCCTATTTGTGGTGCAAATGCCAACAGATGAAAAGCCCTTAAAGGTGTTAAGTTCCACAGGAACTTGTCAGTGGACAGTTTCTCTCAAAGAATGTTCCTGTAACTGTTTGGTCCAAAAATGCCTAATGAGTGAAGACAATTCTTCAAGATTAGGCAGTCCATCAAAGTTGTTGATGGTCTCTGATGAAGACAAAATAGGGGGTCCAAGGTGGGCCTGTGTAGATGAGCAGATGATTCCGCTAAGAAGCCAGTTTCCTAAATGACAGTTTGTGTGCAAGGGAAACCAAATCATACAGGACTAAAAGCATTTGTGCATGTCAGTCAAAATTGGTCTGCAGCTAGAATTTGATGTATACAAAGACCACAATACATTCATTGACCAGCAGCTTGGAATCGGAGGGTGTGCAGTTGCTCATTTGGCAAAGTCTCTTCAAGAAGGACACACCTTTACAGCTGCATTAATTAGTCAGTGAAAAGAAGCACCATGTTACTGTGCTGGGGCTGAACAATAAGTAGACCATCCATACATTCCTGCATTACATGGCAGATCACAGAAACAGGAATACACTATTGTGACTTCAAGCTGCTAGTTGAAGAAATGAATGCTCAGCCATGGTCATCAAGTTAACAAGGTGGCCAGAGATGTTGATGAGATGAGCACTGATGGTGAAGAGTGCATTCGAAACAAAGAGAGGGAGAGTGTTTGAACCTCAGGCCAATGACAATATCAAGAACTACAGCACGCTCCATTTGCCAAAGATGATGAGGGCACTCCATACATTGCATTTCAGGAGAGAAAACTGCAAAGGCAAAACATTTGTCAAATGTGTTAAATGTGCCATTTTATGTGTTTAAAAAATTGTGACTGTTGAAACTATTTCCAGTGTTCAATAAATGAAAAATAATTTTAACAGAAATCAACATGAAAATGAATAATACATAATCACCTTCCATCATTACATTCTGTGCTCAAACAAGACCTGATGTCCACTACAAGGGACATATGATAACAAACAAAAACATAATATTTTTGAAAAAATTTGATGTAACATGTTTCTTTCAACCACAATATGTAATTTGTCTAATAACTGTAAGTATCAAAACCTTTTTTTCTGAGTTGTGGAAGCAATTGTGTTTACACTTTTTCTTGGTCAACATAAGAATTTTCACAGCACTTTGACTTGTCATAGCAGGAGAAGCACAGATGTTAGTAATAACATTTAATGGTGAAAGTGTGCCAGTAAGTCATGACCAGTGCATACAGCACCAAGACTCTGAAACTGAAGCAGCTAAATGGATTTCAGTCATCATTAATATTAATATTTACACCTTTGCTTTTCCAACTGGGACATGTTCTTTATGTGAAAAGACCTATTGTGATCATTATTGCTCTGTTAAAGGGACATTAAGTCTTCAAGGGACGTATATTTGGAGAGTGTGTCTGCATGATTGATTTGTGTGATTATCTCTGATCATCGCAGCTGTGGTGGTTGCCATTCGCTCCATTTACTACAGCTTTACCTCGCTCCACACCACTGGCCAAAATTATCATTAAAAAATGGCAGTGATGGTAAACCCAAAACCAGAAACATATGAATGTGCATGGTTCCAAACTCTGTAAAGTAAGTTCAGAATCTATTCATCCCTTTAGCCATGAATACTCAAATAAAACATTCATTTTTTACTTTTAATACAAGTGAAATTGGATTGCACATACCAGTTTGTTTGACACATAATCATTAAACTAAACATAACTGTTATGTTGTGTTTGCAGAGAACATCAACAGGCAGTTACATGGCAATTATTGGACACATAAATCAATAATTCAAGTAAAATGGTTATAGAAATTATAAGTACTAGTGTTACTTTGAACCATATAAGCACTGTAAAGACAATATTAACTTGTTTGAAGGAAAATGCTTTTCTTTTTTTCGTAGTATTGTACTTTTTCAGCTTTTACCTAAACTGTCAGCTGGTCAAATAATTTAAAAAATTTTTAAATATCCGATGATTTTCAAAGTTGCAGTTTGATTGCTGAAAATGGGCGATAACGAGTGAAATCAGTTTTGTTCAGCTTAAATTTAAAATGATATTATCAAAGCAAGAATGAAGGAGATGAACACACTCCAGTAACTTGAATGGCTGCATAGAATAGAATTCTCCAAATGTCATAGATGAGTTCCAGAATGCGTTGTGACTCACAAAGGTTTTTGAGTATTGTGATAAACACACACAGAAAATGGTTTATATGAGGAATATACTGAAGAAGTGAACTGTTTGAAAATTTTTGCTGTTTCTAAACCAAATTTCAGTGGTGGTGTTTTACATTGTTTCCAGGTGTCAGTGTGTTAAGGTATTTTGCACATCAGTATGGATACAAATAACATGATAGGTCGAGTGCAGTTTGAAAAGTATAAGCCTGCTAGTGGCTACAGTTAGATAACTAGATTTAACATTTAAATGTAGATTTAATTAAAAGCAGTATAGGATTGTATATACCTAAGGTTGTTACAATATCATGTAGACTACTACATGAATATTGTGGCCTAAAGAATTCACAATGGCAATATTATTGCAAGATCCATAAAACATTTCAGTCAAATTCATCTTTTATTTTGTTTACTCTCTCTCTCTATCTCTCTTCTTAGCAATTAATGACACTCAAAATAAGATTAAAAAGCTAGAGAGAGTCTGTAACCATGACCGCACAAAAGCTTATGAAAAAAAACTCAACTATTACACTGAAAAGAGAATTTCATTTTAAGGCAGGTGTCAATCAGCATTAAGGTGCACGACTGCCACCTACTATGAGAAAGAAAGAACAAAAACAAATGAGTACAAAGACCTGTATTTACACAATATTATCACACGTTCATTATTTAGACAAAATCAATATTTAATTTTTAAATATCATATTTACTGGTATCATCAATACTGGTGTGTTGTGACACATTTCATTTGCAGCCCTTGTTCGAGAAAAAGGTTAGATCTTCAAGACAGGCATTGTAAAAAAACACACCAGTCAGGACAAAAAATAAAACCTACAACTTAGACATAAAATTGATTGTTTTCACAACCTTTTCTGAATAGTTTGAATCTTGAGAGCTGTAGCAGTTTACAGGAATAAATTTTGTCCATGAACCTACTAAATGTAAAATTAATGTTTATGTAAACACGAGTTAAAAGTTAGAAATTCTTCAAATTTTGTGCTGTATATTCAGTAACGACTGTCACAATAACAGAGCATGTATCTTATTTATTTCTCCAATTATTAATCTATTCCTCTGATTCTTATCACATCTCCTTATTATATAGCAGAAAACACAGGAACATCAGTGGTTAATATAGCATCACTGGCTAGCATTACAATGCTACAACCTCCCCAAAAATCTAAGTTTTCCCCTCTGCACATATTGTTCTCAAAGTGTAGCCGCCTGCTCAACTCCTCCATAAACCCTGAGCTATCCCGGGGATACACATGACTTACTGATTGAGTGTAGACAACCTGATAGCAGTTTAGGATCACAGTAGAGTTAACACACTGTCAAATGCCATGCAATGAGCACCTCAACAGGGGACAGATGAGAGTAACATGTGAGCTTATGCTGGGCGTGTGTATGTCTGTGCATAGTATATGAGAGGGGTGACTGTGAAATGAGTGAGTGTGTGTGTGTGTGTGCGTGTGTGTATGAGTGAAGTGTGTGTATATGTCTGTTTGTGTGTGTGAGGGCTACCCTGCTCAGGGCATTGACTGAATTGTTTCCACATGTGTCTTAACGCAGAGTTCTGGGCGGGTTTGGAGGACAAGGGAGGAGAGGGGGCTGCTTATAGTTGGTAGGGGGGGGTCAGGTTTCACAGCACCATGCAGCACATCTGGGCTGCGAGAGCAGAAATAGATTTCCCACGACCGAAAACACAGTCTACACATACTCACATGCTTCTGCATTCACCTTGATAAACCACGATCGATACACAACATCTGTGGTGTGTAAGCAGCTAGCGTGTGCACATCCGCCTCACACGCTCACATGCACAAACACTGCTACCTCACACATTGCATATCCAGCTACACAGTTCCTCATTTATGTTATGCAAGTGCTGCTTATTGGATCACGCTCTGTTGCTTTTTAACTCAAGTCTTTCTTATCTTTAACACACACACACTTTCTCATGCATGAATGCATACACGCACACACACACTCTCTCTCATACATGCACACACACACACACACACACACACACACACACACATGCACTCACACACGTCCACAATTCCTGGCATGCGTCCGTGCGCCTTGCTGTTG